>CM073315.1:289762-339762 GCA_037043255.1 Diadegma fenestrale | reverse complement strand
TTATAACAATAAAAGATAGTTCTTTTATTTTAAAAAAAGGAAGACGAGTTGGAAATTTCACAGTTGTTTTACAATTCGTTGGTTTTTTGGTTGCGCACTTCGGTTAGGTGATTTCGCAATTGTTTTTACAGTTAACAGTTCACAAGGTTATTGTTCATTCAGTTCGATTCACGAAATTTTTAGTGATTAGTTGTTTATAAAGTTCTTTCGGGGATTCTGAGTCACAATGTTTGTTGATAATTATCATGCAGGTTTAAAGGTTGGTTGATTGAATTAATGGAAAGTGTCTCGCGTTCTGAACTCTATTTTATAAGTTTTCGATTCAATGGAAGATTTTTGATTGCGGTTTGGAGAAGCTCGACCGTCTTGGTCGAGACCCCGGTCCGGACTAAATATTCTCTTGGTGAAAATAGTGCCCTGCACTTTTGATTTTTGTTAATGCGCGCGTGAAATTCGCAGAAGTCGGACTTCGCGCGCCTCGCAGGTGAGTGACGGTCTCGCGGTGACCGTGGGATTCGCAAAGTCAGCGGATTTGGGGACTACTCGTGTGAGATCGCGACTGCTTGGGCGTTCTCACACTGATAACGATATAAGTTTACGATAATAACTTTATAACGGTATTTTAATTGAAACGAACCGTTTAGGAAATTAGGCAAAAAGGGCACGGGACGTGACAATAGAAGCCAACCAATTGTACAAAAATTTTGAAAAACCAAAAACCGAAAAAGCTGGCACAGTACGGTCCCACACCTCAGTACCGTGCGACCCGCTGTCCCCGCGAACGGGAAAAATTGAAATTTAATTTAATTTATAATAATAAATAAATAAATAAAAAATAAATTCAAACATATCTCCCTGTAACTCAATTAAATTTAATTAAGCAAAAAATAAAAAACAAAATGAGCGAAACATTTAAAAAAACAAGTGGCACACTACGACGACACCCCCTCCACACAAATAAAAAAAAATTGCGTTTTGGGGACACCCCATTACGTAATTTTTAGGACACCCTATAAATCGAAACAAGACGGTGGCACACTATGACGACACACCACCCATCCCCCCTCCGCACACCCGCTGTCCTCTCGCCCACAACGCCGACCGCTCACGACGCCCGACTAGTGGGGGAAAGGAGTGGGGATAGGAGTGGGGGTCGCCATAGTGTGCACCCTACTACTTTCATTTATGAGCTCTTGGCTACGGCACAATGATTTCATTTTTTTTTGTCTCAATTGAGTTTGACACTTTTTGATAAGATTTTTATGAAGGTCAAAAGATGGTTTGCAGTGAAGGAAAAATAAAATACATAAATTTAGTAAATCAAAAGTGTTACATTGCAATGTAATATCAAGAAAAAATTGGGTCGTTATTTTTCAATTAAAGTTGCGATTTTTTAATAGTTGGCGTTCCTTTTTTACTTTTCTGGAGTATTTTTCCACGGATTTCCCTTCTTTTTGGAAAGGGCAATATTTATCAAAACTTTAATGATGGAGAAATTTTTATACAAAGTAATATATAGATATTATAACGGTATGAAATCGCTTGAAGACGCTTCTCGTTACGCGTCGGTTCGAGCTTTGAGAGAAAGGAGCAGGTGTGAAGAAAAAACGAGAGTTTTATTTAAATTTTAACAAATAAAAACCATTTATTCAATTTTTACGTGTTATTTTACAAATTTATACGTGTTCTGTTTATTTTGCATGTGTTTCCTTTATATCAATCGAACGGCAAAAAATAAACGAATTTTTAGACATAAAAATCTCTATGGAAATTTTTGCGGTCATTTTACCGCTTACGTGGTAATTTATGGAAATTTACGGTAATTTACGTTTTTCTTTCCTATTTTCTTTGAAATTCGAGTAAAACTCGTTGATTCTATACAATCTTAAGTTGTTTCATTAATCTAGACTATTTTTCCGTTGGTTAATAACGCTTAGATTACGCGGATAACTTTATTTTTCTTAAAGAAAATGCGAGAGATGCTCGTTTGACGAGATGCTAATTTTTGATCTGTTTTATACGCTTTTATTTTATAATCTGCACGCATGTGTGTTCGTTTAACACTATAATTAATTAATCCTAACAATAAAGCGCACTAATCTTGCTTTATAATTGATTTGGACAATTTTTACTTGAAAACGCACGCTTATTTCGGTTTTATAATTCAATTTCTTGAATTAGACAAGTTTTTCGCACGCTTTTGACTCTAATCGATTTTTGACAAGTTTTTAATTAGAATTCTGACCAATAAATTTATTTTAATAATTTAATTGCGTTGAACTTCTTCACTCCTACAAACGAGAGATTATACGGTTGGAGAGAGAATGAAAGGTAAGGATTGGAAATCCCGGTTGCAGGAATTGAACGGAGCCGAACTATTCCGTGGCCGAAATCCCCTTGAGGTTTTTAGGAAGTGCGCACTGGTTGCGGGAGTCGAACGGAGCCGAACTACTCCGTGGCCAATGCACACAGGAAAGATTTGCTTAGGAAATGCGCACCGGTTGCGGGAGCCGAACGAAACCGAACTGCTCCGTGGCCGATGCACACAGAAAAAGGTTAGGAAAAATGTACACCGGTTGCGGGAGCCGAACGAAACCGAACTGCTCCGTGGCCGATGCACAAAAGGAAAATTTGGAAAGGTCATGTTTGTCGTTGTAGGAGCGAAGAGAGCTCTGTGCTTACTGTCCAAGATTCTGCTTTGAATTCTTGGAGAAGAATGAGTGCCGAGTGCTGTTCTGCACCGGCTTTTATACTGTCAGAATCCTTTGTTCTTCATTCTAAAAATAACTCGCCGTCTTATTCGCTCGAGTTCTTTGTGGTGGAGCGCTTGCCAAAACGTTATTGGAGATTAATTTCTCCCACCCATTCATCCTTCGCTCGCATTCGTTCAAAATTCATCGCGCTTGCGCATAACGTTCGCACAGTCCTTCTTGTCCCCACTCTTCGACGCGCTATCGAATGAGGCACGCGTGATCCCCACTCCTTTGTCAGAAATTTATCACTTTCCCCCACTTTGTTCGCTCGCGTCTTCGCGAGCCGCGAGATGGTTCGACTATCGGCCGCTTGGCGCCACCGTAGTCGAGCGACGGACGCCGCGCCGGGCGGATCGTCAGCTGTCGCGTTTCCGTGCCGTTACAATGCCCCCCAGAAGAAAAAGAGGGTGAAACTGTCTTTTTCTTTTTCTTGTAGGCACGGTTGATGGTGATGCTTCCTATCTTTCCACCTCTTCCAGGGACTCGTCATCCGATGTTGGATCGTCGGTTTCTTTCTCGTCGTCATCTTCGTAGGTTGCCCAGGTGTTGTCCCAATCTAGGCGAAATTCGTATTGCCCCCTTCGGGCCCATCCATCATATAAAAGTTGGCTAGCGACACTAATCTGGCTCTCAGGGTATCTGAGTGTGACTGACACCCCAAGACGATGGTGAGCGATGACGGTGACCAGGCAGCGTTTATCAATAAACAATCCACGGAGGTGGCTACAGATGTCCTTATCCCATAGCGGCCTTCCTTTGGGTTTGATGTTGGGCAGATATGCCCTAGTTGTGAAGTATGGCGTTTCGATGAAGTTCTCCGGCATCATTTGTAGATCGTCCAGAGCAGTTTTAAAAGTGTAATCTCTGTCGATAAGCCTCAGCGTAGCTCCTCCGTCATCAACGTCGTACAAGATGCCTCGGGAGGCCGTATGTCCAGCAACGACAGCATACATGTCGTGAAGGCAGATAAAAACTGGTCTTTTTCGTAGTGCGAGGAACAGTTGACGTTCGAATTCGCACATTTCCCGCCAATCATCTGCTTTAATGATTGAGAAGTTCGTTGGATTGATGAATTCCTGGACGATGACTTTTCGGGTGCGTTCCAATGTTGTCGGGCAGGCAATTTCCGGAGCGATATCTTCGTCCAACTCAATGCGGGGGATGGTGTCGCTTCTCATGATGTGTGATTTTTTGTTTTGTTTTGTTGTCTCTAGAGCTTCGGCTAGCTGAAGTTGCTAGTCGACTTGCTCGTCTTAGACTGTTGCTGTTAGCTCCAAGAGCTCGCGCTTTTATACCCGATTTCTATCCCCCCTTTTCTCTCCCCACTTTGGAGAGTTCTTTGTTTCTAAGAGATCAGAGTCATTATTGGCTCTTACTCATCCCCACTCACTTGGCACAGTCGTTTTCCCCCCTCTTTTCTCTCCCGCTATTCGCGTTTCTTTGTTCTGGGTTATTATTGGCTCTTGCGCCTCCCCACTCACTCATTACAATTGTTTCATTCGCTCCCCACTCATTTTTCTAAGAATTTTCAGCAAGCGCCCTGAATTTCGTGGTAAGTAATAATTATTCTATTAATTATGAAAGTTTCCATATTGATTTTGCATGTTCTTCTCTTTTCCAAGGTCATATGACCAGTCGTTTGTGAGTATTTTGTGTTTTTATTTGTAATTTTTGTTTTATTTTTCAGGTTCGCAAGAAATGAAACGCGTGGAGACATCGAATTTCATAGTATAAAAATAAATAAATGTTTTTATTTATAAATTAACAATTCGTAAGTGTTGTATCTGGTACAGAATTAAAAGTTATTAACAATTGAAACAAAATTGTAACTGTTTGTACAAATTAAATGAGGGTTGAATAAAACAAAACAAACAATTGCTCTCCCTCAATTGATTATTCCCATTTGGAGTTGTATTGCAATCTTCGCTCTTTTCTCGTGGATATCTTCCTGAGCAAAATCGAACTCCTGATTTGCCGCGATACACTCTGCATAAAAACAGATGAACACCCCGCAATCGTAGCCATTGCGTTGTGGGGGTATATCCTTTTTTATAATCAAGATATGATTCGAGCCTGAATGAGTCGTGCCCTGAAAGAAGACATTGCAAACCATTTGAGCCGTCGACCTAGACACCGAAAACCACGAAGCCGTCGACCTAGACATCGAAAACCATGGAGAAATATACCTAGACAACAAAAACCATGGAGCCGTGTACCTAGACATCGAAAACCATGAAGAAATATACCTAGGCATCGAAAACCATGGAGCCGTGTACCTAGACATCGAAAACCATGAAGAAATATATCTGGGCATCGAAAACCATGAAGAAATATACCTAGACATCGAAAACCATGAAGATATACCTGGGCATCGGAAACTATGGAGCCATGGGCCTAGCGATCGAAAACCATGGAGAAATATACCTAGACATCAAAAATCATGAAGCCGTGGTCCTAGGCATCAAAAACCATGGAGCCGTGGACGTAGACACCGAAAACCATGGAGCCGTGTACCTAGACATCGAAAACCATGAAGAAATATACCTGGGCATCGAAAACCATGGAGCCATGGACCTAGCGATCGAAAACCATTGGGAAATATACCTAGACATCAAAAACCGTGAAGAAATATACCTAGACATCAAAAACCATGGAGCCGTGGACCTAGACACCAAAAACCATGGAGCCGAGAATCTAGATACCGAAAACCATGGAGCCGTGGACCTAGACATCAAAAACCATGGAGCCGTGGACCTAGACACCGAAAACCATGGAGCCGTTGACCTAGACATCGAAAACCATAAAGAAATATACCTAGGAATCAAAAACCATGGAGCCGTCGAACAACACATCGAAAACCATGGAGAAATATACCTAGACATCAAAAATCATGGAGCCGTGGTCCTAGGCATCAAAAACCATGGAGCCGTGGACGTAGACACCGAAAACCATGGAGCCGTGTACCTAGACATCGAAAACCATGAAGAAATATACCTAGACATCAAAAATCATGGAGCCGTGGACCTAGACACCGAAAACCATGGAGCCGTTGACCTAGACATCGAAAACCATGAAGAAATATACCTAGGAATCGAAAACCATGGAGCCGTCAAACTACACATCGAAAACCATGGAGAAATATACCTAGACATCAAAAACCATGAAGAAATATACCTGGACATCAAAAACCATGGAGCCGTGGGCCCAGACACCGAAAACCATGGAGCCGTGGACCTTGACATCGAAAACCATGAAGAAATATACCTAGACATCAAAAACCATAAAGCCGTGGACCTTGACATCGAAAACCATGGAGAAATGAACCTAGACATCGAAGACCATGGAGCCGTGGACCTTGACATCGAAAACCATGGAGAAATATACCTAGACATCAAAAACCATGAAGCCGTGGACCTAGACACGGAAAACCATGGAGCCGTCGAACTACACATCGAAAACCATGGAGAAATATACCTAGACATTAAAAACCACGAAGTAATATACCTGGACATCAAAAACCATGGAGCCGTGGGCCTAGACACCGAAAACCATGGAGCCGTGGACCTTGACATCGAAAACCATGAAGAAATATACCTAGACATCAAAAACCATGAAGCCGTGGACCTAGACACGGAAAACCATGGAGCCGTCGAACTACACATCGAAAACCATGGAGAAATATACCTAGACATTAAAAACCACGAAGAAATATACCTGGACATCAAAAACCATGGAGCCGTGGACCTAGGCACCGTAAACCATGGAGCCGTCGACCTAGACATCGAAAACCATGAAGAAATGTACCTAGGAATCAAAAACCATGGAGCCATCGAAGTACACATCGAAAACCATGGAGAAATATACCTAGACAACAAAAACCATGGAGCCGTGTACCTTGACAACGAAAACCATGGTAGCTAGACAACGAAAACCATACGGAAAGAGAGGCCCGATATATCTGTCTCTCTCGCTCAGTGGCGCGCGAAGAGTGGGGGTACCGCGTTCAGCGGAGGGGGTGACGTCACAGGCCGAAAATGTCTACCAGTCTCGCAAAGGGCGTATGTCCAAGCGCCTGCGCGCACAACTTACGCCTTTCTGACTCCAAGAAACAGAAGGGATCCCAAACCTTGCGTACAAAATCTTCAATGTTAGATTTCTCTGGATTGGCTGAACGGATTTTGTTCTACCAAGGACCATTCGAAAGATAAAAAATCATAGAAAATTCAAATCTAATATGAGATTTTTCCCTCAACCCGTTCTCCTGTAAAAACGCTCCAAAATTTCTGTGACGTCATAAAACGCCTATTTTACTGTGTATAAGAGTACGGCCGGCTCGCGCGCTACGCTTTTCTTTCAATACTTGGCGTCGAGCCGCTGCCGCGTCTCTTGATTTCCAGCGTGGCCAAACTCTCGATTTCAAAAAAAATTTCTTTTCTTTCTTCCCATCCGCTTTTCCCGTCCGTTTGTTGCGAGAAATGCTTTCGCGCGATTTCCGACGTTTGCGTAGCCGCGTCCATTTCCTATTTTGTTATCGTTATTAATTGTTATTTCACTGTTGTTGACGGTTTATTGTTTAAAAATTATAGTTTTTCGATGCTTACAGTTTAATCGTCCGTTTCCTTGTTGCTCAATCGCCGTTAGAAATTTCGCCTTCTTTTATCGCTGTTTTTCGAATAAATTGGGATGTTATTTGTGGAAATCAAGAGACTCGGCAGAGTCTCGAGACAAGTACATTTGACAGCGTCGTCTGCTGGCCCGAGACTCACCCGAGTATATTATTTCGAAGAAAAGCGATTTCGCCGGTGGGGGCAGACACTTTCTTGAATTACGAAGCTCAGGGGTAATTTCATGATCTGAAATTTGAACTGGAGACTAATTCCGTCATCCCCCCTCGATTGAGCCATAAATCAACCCGATTGATACCGTAATTGCTGAGAAAAAACTTTGCACGGGCAAAATTATGCGCTTGTTACGTCCCAAGAGAGGGGATTTCGAAGGGATCTCGGAGCCGAAGCTTGGCCTCGTTTTTATTTACTGAATTACCGACTCGCTCGGAATATTTGAGTTGACTTCCGAGATTCCCTAATTTATCGATACTATATTAAACGATTTACCTTTGGTAGATGAGGTTTGAGTTGGGTTCTTGACCACAGGGGTTCGAGTAGACGCCCCTTTTGAATGAAAATTGATTACTTTCGTACTATTGCACATATGAAATATATTGTTCGTTTATTAATGTAACTGAAAGTTTTGATGGTTGATTTTACACTTGGTAATTACACTGCTTCTTTAGATTAGGTTTACATTTCGGTTAGCAACTATTTTACACTGAGGTTCTGATGGAGTCTTAAGACAGTCGATTTTAAAGATTTGGAATCGCGTACAATTATTTGATCGTCGCGAAATTCTGACAGAGTTCGGTTATGATTTTGACTGTGATTTTGATGTTGTCGACTTGGACTCTCGATGCTAACTAACTAATTTTGTTAATCATTTATCTGTTTCGAGTTCTTTGTAAAGTACGTGGAGTTGTGGGGATAGGATGCTGTAGAAGGGATTGAGTTTGTTATAGTCCAATATTGGGATTGGTAGAAGATTCGTTAATTAAATGTCGTTCATTTGTGATTGGGTTGAATTAGTAGGGGAGACTTTTCTGGAAAGATGATTGGAAGAAAAGTCGTTTAGCGTTTAGGCGTTAGTGAAAAGAAAAAGGTTCTGATTGGAGGAACGGTCGAAGCGTATTGTTTATAAAGGGTTGGTTTTGTTGGCTTCGATTGGCTACGCGTGAGCCGTGAGAATTGGATTGGCCGTTGCTTTAGAATCAATGCGCGTCTTTGATTCGAGTAATGAGGTGTTCATTGATTATTTATGTCTAGTATTATTTATTTTCTTCATATCACTTTGACATAAAAAACAATTTAGATTTACAAAATGTAATGCATTTTTCCTTCCCTACGAACGATATTTTGAAATTCCCCAAAATTTTCTCAAAAACTCTCAAGCTCAATCGACAAAAAGAAATGAAATCATTGCAACATAGCCAAGAATTAAAAAAATAATGAATAGCTACATTCCACAGGGAAACATGTGCACCCTCACTACATTTTGTGTATTTAAGGGTCTGCAAAGGCTCTACAAAAAAATGCAAAAAATTGGCGTGCATGGTTAACTAAAAAAGTTCGGCGAAGGCCTGCGTCACTGTTCTTATTAGAAGTTTCCGCATGCACACGCAAAGTAGCATTATGACGTCATGTAATGGGGAATGGAACATCCTCCGAAATTCTAAATGTTCGCTGTTTTTTCTGTTCTCTTTCCGCGATGATAATTCCATATTATTCCAAATGTTCGCTGTTTATCCTATTCCTCTTTCCGCGATGATATTTCCTATTTCCATATTAAACAAAAATCTCTCCTCTTTGCACAATTAATAATCATTTTTCAAAGTCTGGAGAGCCAAGGGGAACGAAACTTTTAAAAAATTTCATTCCATGCAATCTGATAAATGTTTTTTTTTATCTTGACGAGATTTGAATGAAAACGATTTCGATTTTTCAGATGAAAAACGGAAATTCTATTTTAGGCAGTTGTTCAAGTTTGTCCGCCTCTCCCTTAAATTGATTCTTTTTCTTTCCGGGCTTTTTTAGTTAACCATGCACGCCAATTTTTTGCATTTTTTTGTAGAGCCTTTGCAGACCCTTAAATACACAAAATGTAGTGAGGGTGCACATGTTTCCCTGTGGAATGTAGCTATTCATTATTTTTTTAATTCTTGGCTATGTTGCAATGATTTCATTTCTTTTTGTCGATTGAGCTTGAGAGTTTTTGAGAAAATTTTGGGGAATTTCAAAATATCGTTCGTAGGGAAGGAAAAATGCATTACATTTTGTAAATCTAAATTGTTTTTTATGTCAAAGTGATATGAAGAAAATTGAGTAATTATTTTTCTACTGAGGTTGCGATCTTTTAAAATTGGCGTTCTTTTTTTACTTTTCAAAAGTATTTTTCCACGGATTTCTCTTCTTTTTGAAAAGCGGGATATTCATCAACTTTTTTTTGTAATTATAGAGGCATTATTTGTTCTGGTTGGTTATTCTTGAAATAAAATAAATCTCTTCAAAAACTTCTGTCGACACCCCTGGTAAATTCCTTTAAATATCTCGACAACAGTCATGATCAAAGACTTAAAAAACCCTCATCGAGAACCTTGTTCAATCCCTCAAGGAAACCACGAAGAGACTCGTGGTCAATCTCTCAATGAAACCTCAGTGAGGCCCTTAGTCAATCCCTTAAAAAAGTTCGTCTACCCTTGGCTAATCTGTTGCAAAAATCTCGTCAAGACTTTTTGTCGACTCTTTAAAAAATCCCATCCAGACTCTTGACTAATCCCTTAAAAAAGTCTTGGCACGATTCTTGGTCGATCTGTTGAAACAAGTCTCGACCAGAATCTCGATGAATCTTTTGAAAAAGTCGCGGCGAGATTCTTTATGAATCCCATAAAAAAAGTCTCTGGACGCTTCCACTCAATGCCTTGAAAAACTTCCGTCGACACCGCTTCCGCAAATCCCTTCAAAATATATCGGCGAGGGTCATGATAAACCCCTTCAAAATTCTCGTCCAGACTCTTGACCAATCCCTTAAAAAAGTCCTGGCGAGATTCGTGGTTAATCCCTTAAAAACTCCCATTAACAGCCTTGGTTAACCCTTTCGAAATTGTCGTCCAGACTCTTCGTTAATCCCTTAAAACCATAGTGACGAGACTCTGAGTTTAGTAAATATTAACTAACTCTTAAGAAACCACGTTCGAGACCACTGGTGAGCGCCTTAAAAAATTCCGTCAAGACTCTTCGTCAATCCCTCAAAAAAGTCCTGACGAGACTTCACCCTTCTCCCTCGTGCCCTTTCTCCCTTCGTTCTCCCGTTTTTTAATCGTTTTATTGCATTTTTGGCTTATTTTTTGACTCCGAGCGAAATTGCCCCAGGCTCACGTGATCCTCCATTAAAAAACGAAAAGAATAAGCCCAAGGTGGATCATTTTCATTGAATTTTAGAAGGGACAGGGAGTTTTTAAAACTGGGGTGATTTATGACCCCACGTCACCGGAAAGTTTAAATAAAATAAGGTTACCGTGCAAAGGCAAAAACTTCCGTGGCAACCCCCGGTCAACCCCTTCAATCATAAAGTCTGACAGAGATCGGCAAAAAAATATTTAAAAATCTCAAATATTCAAGTCTTGGAGAATGGAGATTTAGAACGTAGAAATTCCAAAATATTCGAGGAATGTTGATCTAGTAAAATCGCATTATCGAGTATCAAAGGAATTTGTATTTGGGCAAAAGAAATTCTCGAATACTCGAATATTTGGTACTCGATGAAATATTATTTATCAAATCCCGAGGAATTTGTATTTGGCCGAAGGAAATACTTAAATATTTGATACTTGATGGAAAATAAGTATCAAATACCCGAAGAATTTGTACTTGGCCAAAAGAAATCCTCAAATACTCGAATATTTGACACTTGATAGAGAATAAAGTATCAAATACTCGGAGGATTTGTGTCGGGAGTGGGAAAGAGAAAGAGAGAGAGAGAGGGAGGAAGAGAGAGAGAGAGAGAGAGAGGGAGAGAGAGAGGGAGATACCATCTTTACCATCTTTAATATACCATCTTTGTTTTTGGACTGAAAATATTTTCACTGCAAATACAAATTCCTGGGGTATTTGATACTTAATTCTCTTTCAAGTATCCAATATTCGAGTATTTGATACTTCATTCTCCATCAAGTATCAAATATTCCATTATTTGAGAATTTTTTTGGTCAAGTCCAAATTCTTCGGGTATTTCATACTTTATTTTTATCAAGTATCAAATATTCGATTATTTGAGAATGTCTTTTTACCAAGTAGAAATTCTTCGGCATTTGATACTTTAATTCGATCAAATATCAAATAATCGAATATTCAGGAATTTGCTCAACCGAATCTCAATTATTTGAGTAATTGGTAATAATTGTCGATATTAATACCAAAAATATTAGTAGTGCCGACCTCTGAAGTCTGATAAATATTTTTTATGTTGCCGAAATTTGAATGAAGAAGATTTTGATTTTTGAGATGAAAAACAAATGACATCAAAAACCATGGAGCCGTGGACCTAGACACCGAAACCCATGAAGGAATGGACCTAGACATCAAAAACCATGGAGCCGTGGACCTAGACATCGAAAACCATGGAAAAAAATACCTAGACATCGGAAACAATGGAGAAATATACCTTGACATCGAAAACTATATAGCCGTGGACCTAGACATCGAAAACCATGGAGAAATATACAGAGACAACTAAAACCATGGAGAAATATGCCTAGACAGCAAAAACCATGAATAAATATACCTAGACATCGAAAACCATGAAGAAATATACCTAAGCATCGAAAACCATGGGAAAATATACAAAGCCGACGAAAACCATGGAGAAATATACCTAGACATCAAAAACCGTGAAGAAATATACCTAGAAATCGAAAACCATGCGGAAATATACCTAGACATCGAAAACCATGGAGCCGTGGACCTAGACACCGAAAACCATGGAGAAATATACCTAGACATCAAAAACCGTGAAGAAATATACCTAGAAATCGAAAACCATGGGGAAATATACCTAGACATCGAAAACCATGGAGCCGTGGACCTAGACACCGAAAACCATGAAGCCGTGGACCTAGACACCGAAAACCATGAAGCCATGGACCTAGACACCGAAAACCATGGAGCCGTGGACCTAGACACCGAAAACCATGGAGCCGACGACCTAGACATCGAAAACCATGGAGAAATATACTTAGACATCGAAAACCATGAAGAAATATACTTAGACATCGAAAACCATGAAGAAATATACCTAGGCATCGAAAACCATGGAGAAATATACAGAGACAACAAAAACCATGGAGCCGTGGACCTAGACACCGAAAACCATGGAGAAATATACCTAGGCATCGAAAACCATGGAGAAATATACCTAGACAGCAAAAACCTTGAAGAAATATACCTAGACATCGAAAACCATGAAGAAATATACCTAGGCATCGAAAACCATGGAGAAATATACCTAGACATCAAAAACCATGGAGCCGTGGACCTAGACACCGAAAACCATGGAGCCGACGACCTAGACATCGAAAACTATGGAGAAACATTCCTAGGCATCGAAAACCATGGAGAAATATACCTAGACATCAAAAACCATGGAGCCGTGGACCTAGACACCGAAAACCATGGAGCCGACGACCTAGACATCGAAAACTATGGAGAAACATTCCTAGGCATCGAAAACCATGGAGAAATATACTTAGACATCGAAAACCATGGAGAAATATACAGAGACAACGAAAACCATGGAGAAATATACCTACACATCGAAAACCATCGAGAAATATACCTAGACATCAGAAACCATGGAGCCGTGTACCTTGACAACGAAAACCATGGAGCCGTCGACCTAGACATCGAAAACCATGGAGAAATATACAGAGACAACAAAAACCATGGAGAAATATACCTACACATCGAAAACCATGGAGAAATATACCTAGACAACAAAAACCATGGAGCCGTGTACCTTGACAACGAAAACCATGATAGCTAGACAACGAAAACCATGGTAGCTAAACAACGAAAACCATACGGAAAGAGAGGCCCGACATAGTCTGTCTCTCTCGCTCAGTGGCGCGCAAAGAGTGGGGATACCACGTTTAGCGGGGCGGGTGACGTCACGGGCCGAAAATGTCCACCAGGCACGTAAGGGCGTATGTCCAAGCGCCTGCGCACATAACTTACGCCTTTCTGACTCTAAGAAACAGAAGGGATCCCAAACCTCGCGTCCAAAATCTTCAATGTTAGATTTCTCTGGATTGGCTGAACGGATTTTGTTCTACCAAGGACCATTCGAAAGATAAAAAATCATAGAAAATTCAAATCTAATATGAGATTTTTCCCTCAACCCGTTCTCCTGTGAGAACGATTTAAAGTTTCTGTGACGTCATAAAATGCCTATTTTACTGTATATAAGAGTACGGCCGGCTCGCGCGCTACGCTTTTCTTTTAAACTTGGCGTCGAGCCGCTGCCGCGACTCTTGATATTGAGTTGAAGACTGTCGCTGAGATTTTCTGGGAAAAGGATCGTGGGATTTTCTTGGTGACTGTAGTGAGACCTTTTCAAGTGGTCTCTATGTCTCGATGTGACTGTAGAGTTGGATGCTATTCAGGCGCCACGTGTTTTTTATACGCTGCGCTTTGGGTATATAGAAGAGTTATATATGAGGACCGTTTACAATAGGGTTCGTTGACATGAGTTGTCCATATTTGGCTACGCTATGTATTAGTATTGGGGAATATTGAGGAATATATAATGTTACTTGGAATTTATATATTCCGTTATATAGTTAAAATTATAGTTAAAAATAATAGATTATCGGCAAAAGATGACGTTTGCGAATTTAGCTGCTGATGGTAAGCTATTTGTGATGAAAAAGAGAGAGATAATAGAAAAAAATTATGGGGTGCTGGCAAGAATGCCAGGACGTAACACCTCCCCCCTTAAGATTGAGCGTCTCGCTCAATTAGATTAATTTTGATTTTAATCGAATAGTAAAGATTTTGATGAAGTGTCTTCGTTTGTCGATTTACAGTGAGATAAGTATTACAAACATTACATTTATATTATTCGTAGAGGTTTCGTAGATTCTTGTATTAACATCTATTGTGACGGGTTCGACACAAGCGCAAGAGAAATTGTGGGGGAAAAATAAATAAACGCTGCGAAAAATGAATTAAAATAATAAAAACAAGTTTTGGATTTATTTAAGCGAATTTATACAACGAAAATAAGGGAATTTATATGAGAAAAATAAGGGGCGCCAGCTGGTTAAATCGGTCCAGCAACCGTTACAAAAAATGGCCAAAAATTGAACGAAAACAATAATAAATGAGTTGTATTAATGAAAATAAATTGGACTGGCTCAGGGAGAATCAAGAAAAACTTAAACGCAAGGACAGAGGGTCCCTGAAACTCAGGCGTCTTACAATACCAGTGACAAAAAGGGGAACGACGCGCGAGCGAGCCACGCGATCGAACGAACCACGCGGACGCTCGGACCGGGCCGCGTCGGCGGAACCCGATTGAATGAATCGAGCGAACTCTCACTCGTTTCACACGCGAAAAACACGAAAACGGGGCTACAAATGACGAAAAAGGGGACACGAGGTGGGCGATCGACGATGGGAGTCGAAAAATAGGCAAGAAAATATCGCGACGGGGCTCGAAAACGCGAAACACTGACTCGAAAAATCACGGGAGGGAATGACGGGCAACAAGGGGCAAAAAACGATTTCACGGGTGATTCACGGGGGCAAACTCGATGGCACAACACTCGTCGCGTCGACTGACCGACGAAATAATCTCTTTCTCGAACGAAAAGTTCGAGAAAGCGAACGAAAATGACGAAAATTTGGGTGTTTGGGGAAGAGTCAACGACAAGGGGAAAATGGCGTCGCACGCCCGGCAAAAATCGAAGGACTTACTTGCTGTCTCGGTTTTGAGAAGAAACACGAGAATGCGATGCCGAAGTAATCCAGAAAATGCTCAGAGAGTGGTCCTTCGGGAAGCCGGGTCGTCGTAATAATTTAACTTTGATAATTTGCACACAAAATCTCAAGAGAAACACAAAAAAAACTGGACAGCGATGTTACGCGTGTCGAGTCCGAAGCGGAAGAGAGAGAGCTCGAGCGTCACCTCCAGCCCCTCGGGACGCTCGCGAAGCTTCGCGAACGTTCCGATAGCCAATCAAAACGCGGCTTTAGAGCCGACCAATTATTGATCCGCTTATCGAGCGTCGGCCTCGCGAGATCGCACACAGGTGGCGCCTACGTCGGTCTCGCGACCGGGCGCTGGCGCCACGCTGCCTGCCTCGCGAGACCGAGGCTCGAGCAAGATGGCGGCGCCCACGGCTGTCAAAACAGCCGTGGCAGAGTCGCGGTCGTATTGTCGAAAACGCGCCTGGACGCCGCGGAAACCGTTGAATTTCCTCCGACTCGACGGACAAGCCTTGTCGGAGGGACGATGGGTGACACGGTTTCCGCGACTCGACGCTTGTCGCGAAAAACGAGTGTGTGCGGGCTAAAGTGAGTGGGGCTAAGGGGAGAACACGAAAATTGACACGCGGGGGAGGGAGGGAGAAATTCGTAAGTGGGTCAAGTGCGCGAGTTTTAGGGCGAATCAGCTGTTCGCTCGGTCGGTGGGTCGCTCGCTCGCGCTCGCGGGAATGTTCAGGGAAGTTCGTGGTGTTTTCTCCGAGTTCGTCGGCTCGTTCAGTCCTCCTCGATCCTGGGGGGGGGGGCTGAAATCAGATAAAAAAGAAAAGGCCGGTCCCAGACTGGGATCCGGTAGCTCTCGCCTCGGCTCGACAGCTGGCAACAAAAGTGACAACGTCACAACTCCCCCCGGCTTGACGAAAGTACCATCTCGTACGCATCGTCACACAAGCTGCAGTCATTCGACTATTACCGGGGTAGCGACTCAGAAAATTCAAAATGGGAAAGGAATTACAGGAGAAGGAAAGAACGAGTTGGAAATAAAACAAAAATAAACTCAACAATTACGTGACTGACTTGTGCATTTTACTGACTTGTTCGAACTTAACACTTGGAGCTCATTGGCTTGAAAAATCTTGTATCAAAAATAAAAAACGAATATCACATTGATTGATGATAATGAAAAGGGGCTAACAATTATTTTTGGGCTGGGGACTTTGGGGCTAACAATTTGGTTTCATGGGGCTGGGGTTCGTGGTCACTTAATATTATCAGTCTCTTCGTTACAATATCACAATGATTAACGAGTATTAGAGAAGATATCGACTAACATAGGACTAGTTGAGAGTTTCTGGCACTCTGGGCTTTAAAATAACATCTTTGACGTCTCAGGCTTTTGCCCTTGACACTTAAACTGAACTGACTCGAAAATAATACTGAACGAAAATACGCAACAACGAAAGAATTGATTCAAGGGCTAATATTCTCAATGGCTGGGGAGTTACTTAATGACTAATGGGGTTTTCTTGGCCTCAGGCCTGCACGGCGTGGAGCGGAGTTTTCCGGTTCCACGTCAACGGTATCAGGTAACGGGGGTTGTGGGGCGGCAGCTTCGGTCGCCTCATCATTCTCATCATCATTGGGTTCTTCGGGCGGTCTGTAGGGTTTGAGGTCTTTGATGTGGACTTTGGGATTTTTACGACTTTCTGGGTCTTCGATCTCGTACACGACTGGGGAAAGGATTTTCAAAATTTTATAAGGGCCATTAAATCGGGGGGCTAACTTCGCAGCGAAGTTCTGGACTCCTGACGAGAGTACTCGATGTTTCCTCATCACCAGGTCTCCTACGCTGTAACGGGTGTCCTTACGGTTTTTGTTATAATAACGGGCTTGCCGCTTCGCGGCTTGTTCCAAATTTCGGTGGACCCAATCGTGGATGAGTGGGAGCCGCTTCATGCGATCATTCCACAAATCCGGGTCACCAGGGTCTAAGGGTTGAGGGTTTGGATCTTCGTCTCGGAGGGCTTTGGCAGGACGGGGATTGCGACCTAAATTCAAAAAGGCAGGGGTCATCATTGTGGAGGATTGGACAGCTGTGTTGATCGCGAAGCACAGCTCGGGGAGATGCTTATCCCAATCTCGCTGGTCTTGCGGGATGAAGGTGCAAATCATTGTCTTGATGGTCCTATTGACTCGTTCAACAGGGTTGGCTTGGGCATGGTACGGGGGGACGGTGGTCTGATGGATTCCTAATTGCTTAAGTTGGTTCGTGACGAAGTTATTAACGAACTCCGTTCCGTTGTCCGTCAACAAATACTTCGGACATCCCCAACGGTTCAGAACCAGATTTTCGAATGCCGACATTATTGTCTGTCCTGTGGCAACTCGAACAGCTCTGGCCTCGACGAATTTCGTGAACAAATCTTGAAATACGATCACATAACGATTCTGGGACTTACTGGGGGGGAACGGACCCATGACGTCGGCGGCGACGACTGTCCAAGGACCAGAAGTCGTGCGCTCTCTCATAAGGCCGCTCGGTTGTCCTTGAGAGACCTTATGGAGCTGACACGCCGGACATCGTCCGACATATTTTGCAACGTCTTGAAAAATACCGGGCCAAAAGAAATCTTGTGTGAGCCGATGATACGTTTTGTCGACTCCAAGATGACCGGCTTGAGGGCAATCATGGGCTTGACTGAGGGCTCGTGGTCTGGATTCTAAGGGAAGGACTAATTTCCAAGCATCTAAATCGGAAAGGGCTGGGTCAATTACGGGGTGAGGACGGTGGTAGTAGATCTTATCTTCCACTATTTTCCAATTGGGGTATTTCCAAGGGAACTCACGAATACTATTCTTTTTGTCTTCATACCATGAGTCGACCGCATTCCCTAAAGCACACAGGGCTGCGTCGGTCGACTCGTACATACGGGAGAGGGCATCAGGGACTACATTGAGGGCTCCTTTACGGTGGACAATCGTCATGTCCAGGGCTTGCATGGCGAGCGCCCATCGGGCGAGTCGCCCTGCTGGATCTCGAATACTTCGTAGCCACGTAAGGCTACTGTGATCTGTGATCACGGTGAAGTGCGTGCCCTCGATGTAAGGTCTCAATTTCTTAACTGCCCAGAGAACGGCAAGACACTCACGCTCGGTGACCGTGTACTTGCGCTCTTGGGAGGACAAAAGGCGGCTCGCGAAGACGATCGGGTGCTCGACACCGTCCACCTCCTGGGTTAAGACTGCGCCGATAGCCACGTCGCTTGCGTCCGTCTGAATAGTGAAGGGCTTGTCAAAATTGGGGCGAATCAAAACGGGGGTACGGGTCAGGGCATTACGGAGGGTCTCAAAGGCTTTTTGTTCTTCGTGTCCCCATGTCCAGGGAACGTCTTTCATGGTCAAACGGGTAAGGGGGGCTTTATCACGGGAAATGTCGGGCAAAAATCGGGCGTACCATCCGACCATTCCGAGGAATCGTCGGACTTGCTTGATATTGGTGGGCGGAGGGTAATTCAGAATGGGGGCTATTTTGTCAGGGTCAACTTTAAGTCCTTCGGGTCCAATGACGTATCCAAGATAAGCCACTTCCGCGCAAAAGAACTCACTCTTTTCGCGGTTGATCTCCATCTTGGCGTCCCTAAAAGCCGTCAATACTCGTCGGAGAAAGTCAAAGTGTTCGTCCTCTGTCTCCGTTGCAATAATGACGTCATCCAAATAAGCAAAAACATGGGGCTCCCATGCAGGGTCAATTAGTCTGTCCATTAGTCTTTGAAAAGTCGCAGGGGCGTTCGTCAGTCCAAAGGGCATCCGTTTGAATTGAAACAGTCCGCGTCCTGGGACTGAAAAGGCAGTTATTGGCCTGCTGGCGGGCTCCACGGGAATCTGAAAATAGGCCTGGCTCAAGTCAAGTTTGGAAATGTAACGGGCTCGTCGCAGTCCGTCAAGGATTCTGTCCATGTTTGGGAGGGGGTACGCGTCTTTCCGGGTCACTTTGTTCACGTCTCGAAAGTCGATACAAAACCTGTATTTTCCGTTGGACTTCGTGACGATCACGGGGTTACTGAGCCATGGACTATCGGCTTTCTCAATAATTCCTTCCTCAAACATCTGATCGACCTCTTTCTGAGCGACTTTCAGGAGGTACGGAGAAATTGTTCGGGCCTTTTGTCGAATTGGGGGGTGACCTTGAACATCGATACTGTGTTCTGCTAAATGGGTAACACTGAGGATGGGTGACGTTTTGGGAGGGATTAACTCATCTAAAAGGGCGGTTACTTTCTTAGCAGCCGAGTCTGTTGCAATCGCCAGACCGGCGCACGGGGGATAGGCTCTAATTGGGTGGGCTTCAATGTCTTCGGGGCTGAACGAACGAACTGGACCGTTTCCCACTCGCCACGTATCGCTACCATAATCGACACGTAAGTCGAGTGCGCGAAGGAAATCGATCCCGAGGATACAATCGTATCCTAACGAAGCCAATTGAGTACGAAGGTGTGCTGTTCGTCCACCTATCTCGTACGTGAGATACAATTCACCAAAAACTGGAAGTACATTATTTCCAGGCACTAAAATACCGTCGGGGGATGGAGACAAATGAGATCCAAGGATGCCGGCCAGATCCTTGTCGAGGTATGTTCGACACGAACCTCCATCGACCAAGGCACGACACAGTCGATCCTCGATCTTTAACCAAAGAAAATGTCGGTTATCGACGTTACGACGCTGGAGAGCGGCAAGCATGTCTCCTAGCGTAGCAAAATCCGACGGGGCGATTTCCTGAAGCTGAACAGGGCTCGGAGGGCGTTTTTCTGGGTAAATTGGGGTGGAAAGGGCTGATTCATACTGAGACGGGAGTTCGGGAGAGTTGGGTGGCGAGTGGCTCGGATCTTTTGAACATCCGGGCTGCGGCTCGTCGTTGGGTACGGGTTTCTCGGATTCCTTACCGAGGAATATGTCGAGGGTATCAAAATTGGGACGGCTTAATTTCAGCGCGTTGCCGAAGTTGTCTCTACAAGGGAAGCTGGTGGTTCTGGGTGCGGAATCAGGGTTGCTTGGGAGTTTCTCGTCTTGTGGAGGGGTTTTGAAGGGAATTTTTGGGGGTTGGTTTGTCGAACTGGGATTTTTAAGGGGTTCGGGCGATGGAATGGGAATTTTAAGGGAGTTGGGGTTCTGTTTTCTTAGGAATCGGTCGAGGGTTTCGAAATCAGGAAAACTTAATTTCATTGAGTTTCCAAGGTCGTCTTGATAAGGGAGGCTGATGACTCGGCGCACCGGGCCGAGTTGATTCGGAGATTTTGGGGTGAATATGAGTTGGCTTGACGAATTGGGGTCTTCACTGGGTTCGGGCATCGACACGAACACCTCAAGGGGTTCAGGGTCGTTCTTACAAGGGGAAGATTCTACTGGATTTTTAGGCAAACTGGGAATTTTCAAGGGTTCTGGGAATTTTCGGTCGGAATTTCTTGACTCAAAGGGATTCTGGACGGGTTTGTTTGGCAAAAAAGGAGTTTGGGAGGGTTTTTCTAACGGAGAACGGGTTTTGGGCCACTGGGGTGTTGGCTCCTGGGGGGGCGAGGACTTTACTGTCCCCCCGGCTGGCCGTTTCCCGCCTGTCCTCTCGAACAGCGCGGACAAGTCCTGACTATCACGTCCGGATAGCCGCAGATTCTACAAAACCTTCCGATCGGTTTGACGCATTCCCGCCAGAAATGGCCAGGGAGGCGACAATTGTAGCAAGGGGGCTGAGGAATCTGTTGGGGGCAGGTTTTCGGAGCTACTTCACACAAAGGGGGAATTTTCGGGAGGGGTTGCGAGCGAGGAGATTTCTCCGCTCCTGCTACTGACGCGTAGCTGGGTTTTTGGGTCCGAATGGGTTGAGGTTGAGGATTTGTCGGACTGGGTTTTGGTTGGGGAGGATTCGGAGTTTTCAGGGCCGTCTGGGCGTCTTTCGGAGCCTGTAACGCCGCCACTTTGCCTGGTGCGGCTTTTTCGGCCGGCTTGTACGCACTTGAAGGGAAGGACGATTGGCGTGCACTCGGGGGTGGGCGATATGCCTTAGCTCGTTCAACGAGCTCTTCTCTACGCCGACACATACGCTTGAGGTCGAGGTAACTTTGTACCTCGTCTCGTCTGATGTGGGCGGAAAAATCGGGGTGCAAATTGCGATAGCAAATATCCAATTGGGTCTCGAGGGAAAGGGGAGGGTTGAACTGGTCGAAAAGGGCCTTTAACTTGACTAAATATTCGGCGACGGGTTCGCCAGGCCCCTGGGTACGAAGTTCCACCTCGTGCCTCAGACGATCCTGCAAATCACCGTGGCCAAATTGTTCTCTGAAATGAAATACGAAACCTTCGTAATCATGCCAGTTACTTTTCTCAACGCGATGCCACAGACGCGCAGCGCCTGTGAACGCCTCGGGCAACGCGCGCAATAATTCGTCCTCAGACAAATCTTGACCCAGACCGTACTCATGGAGTTCTTGAAGGAACTCCTCCGCGTCTTCTTCGCGTTTTCCGGCAAATTTTGGGCCATATTTCTTCCAGTGGTTGGCGGAGTGATTGTCTCGGCCCAACCGCGTGGAAGAAAGCTCTGTTCGGGTGGTGTTGTGGCTTGTTGTGGGGAGGGCAGATGGTAAACTCCGTCTGGGTGCTGGTGGAAGGACTGGGGGCAGACGGGTGCTGTTGTGTTGGGGTCGGGTCGTTGGAACTGTGTACGTTCTCGTAAAGTCTGTCGGGTCGTCAAAATGAGGTTCCGGGACATCAGGAATCAATAAACGAGGTCGGTGGGACAGGGGAAGAGGAGGGAGAGATCGTCTGGTCATTTCAGGGGAAGGGGGAAGGGCAAATGTCACGGTTGGACCAGGGGTTCGTCCGGGAAGAGGGATTAAGGGTTCGGGCAAATTTTCGGGCGTTTCTTCTAAACTAAAGTCCGGTTCAAGGGACGGTTGGCTTCTGGGGGGGGCTCTGAATGGGTTGGTTGCCTGGGATGGTCGACTTCGGGGCGAGGGAACCGGAGGAGGGGGAGACGAAGACCGAATAGGCAGGGTTGGTGCTGGCGTTGGCGGAGGCCACAAAACTTCGGCGACATCCGGGACTTCCAACGCATGTATCAGCGTGTACGGAAGACCAACTCGATTGTCACGATGCTCACGCCAATGGATGGGAATGTAGGGGTAACGAGCTCGGATCTCGTGTCTCAAGAGCCGATCCTTGACTTGTTCGATCGATCCCTCCAGGCTTATGCCTGCCCGATCGCCACGGAAAAGTATCTCGGAAAAATCCGTCAGGCCCTCTATTTCATTAGTTAGGGCCGTTATTGAGGGGCCAGTGGGTGCCGGTCGATACTGAGTGTGACCCAAGCCACTACTCGTCGCCGTTGTGGTCGTAGGGGCCGCACAAATAGGGGTGGTCACCGTTACGGTTGAAACTGAAACGCTAACCGGGAGATCCATCGCGAAAAAGGGGGAAAAATACAGAAAAATACGAAAATAAATTAAATAGAATTTATTGGAAAATTTTTGATCAAAAGGGGATTCGATTGCACTCCACGAAGCGCAATTATGACGAGGGGGAGTGAATTTATCTCAAAAAAGGAATTAAAAATAGTAAAAATGAGAAAAGGGAACGAAATAAAAATTTAGAAAACGGAACGTAATTTATTTGGCCCGAAAACTTGACCAAAATTATGCTAGGGAATGAAAAGAACAAAAGGTCATTTAATTATTGGTTGAAAACCCGAAATTTCAAAGAAAAACGAAAAATTAGTGACAAAAGGGGAATAATTGACAAGAGGGAATTTTTAATCGTCACGGAATTGACGAAAATTATTTTTAATCACGTTGGGAGGGCGAGAATATTTTTCGGGGAATTTTTACGACGAATATTGGGCACGGAGGGTTATTGCTGAGAGGGGGGGGAAGGGCGATATTCACGTCGAGTGGCGTAATCACGCAAAACTCGACAAACACACAAAAAACTCAAAAATCGAACAGAATTACTCTTAATTATCACATAAATATTCCACAAGTCAGGAAAATATCGAAAAACACAAGGAAAATGGGATAGGAAATCTCAAGGTCGTCAAAACAAGAGAATTAACGTTCGGCAGTCTCGCGCCGAAGCGTTGTGCAATCGTCGAACGCGTGAAAGGGGAGGGGGGTCACTGGTGAGCACTATTTTGCACGCTAAAACAATGGGACAACGAAAAAGAATTTTCTCGCACCGATTCACTCGGGCGAGATTCGAGACACGAAAAATCAGGTCAAAAAAGTCGAAAAATTGTTCAAAATGGCTGAATTTAATTAATTGGAAATTTTTTTGTTTGTTATTGAAGGGTATTATGAGAAAATGGGGAAAAGTTAATAATTAATATGTTTTTCAGGCCCCACGTTGGGCGCCAAAAATTTGTGACGGGTTCGACACAAGCGCAAGAGAAATTGTGGGGGAAAAATAAATAAACGCTGCGAAAAATGAATTAAAATAATAAAAACAAGTTTTGGATTTATTTAAGCGAATTTATACAACGAAAATAAGGGAATTTATATGAGAAAAATAAGGGGCGCCAGCTGGTTAAATCGGTCCAGCAACCGTTACAAAAAATGGCCAAAAATTGAACGAAAACAATAATAAATGAGTTGTATTAATGAAAATAAATTGGACTGGCTCAGGGAGAATCAAGAAAAACTTAAACGCAAGGACAGAGGGTCCCTGAAACTCAGGCGTCTTACAATACCAGTGACAAAAAGGGGAACGACGCGCGAGCGAGCCACGCGATCGAACGAACCACGCGGACGCTCGGACCGGGCCGCGTCGGCGGAACCCGATTGAATGAATCGAGCGAACTCTCACTCGTTTCACACGCGAAAAACACGAAAACGGGGCTACAAATGACGAAAAAGGGGACACGAGGTGGGCGATCGACGATGGGAGTCGAAAAATAGGCAAGAAAATATCGCGACGGGGCTCGAAAACGCGAAACACTGACTCGAAAAATCACGGGAGGGAATGACGGGCAAAAAGGGGCAAAAAACGATTTCACGGGTGATTCACGGGGGCAAACTCGATGGCACAACACTCGTCGCGTCGACTGACCGACGAAATAATCTCTTTCTCGAACGAAAAGTTCGAGAAAGCGAACGAAAATGACGAAAATTTGGGTGTTTGGGGAAGAGTCAACGACAAGGGGAAAATGGCGTCGCACGCCCGGCAAAAATCGAAGGACTTACTTGCTGTCTCGGTTTTGAGAAGAAACACGAGAATGCGATGCCGAAGTAATCCAGAAAATGCTCAGAGAGTGGTCCTTCGGGAAGCCGGGTCGTCGTAATAATTTAACTTTGATAATTTGCACACAAAATCTCAAGAGAAACACAAAAAAAACTGGACAGCGATGTTACGCGTGTCGAGTCCGAAGCGGAAGAGAGAGAGCTCGAGCGTCACCTCCAGCCCCTCGGGACGCTCGCGAAGCTTCGCGAACGTTCCGATAGCCAATCAAAACGCGGCTTTAGAGCCGACCAATTATTGATCCGCTTATCGAGCGTCGGCCTCGCGAGATCGCACACAGGTGGCGCCTACGTCGGTCTCGCGACCGGGCGCTGGCGCCACGCTGCCTGCCTCGCGAGACCGAGGCTCGAGCAAGATGGCGGCGCCCACGGCTGTCAAAACAGCCGTGGCAGAGTCGCGGTCGTATTGTCGAAAACGCGCCTGGACGCCGCGGAAACCGTTGAATTTCCTCCGACTCGACGGACAAGCCTTGTCGGAGGGACGATGGGTGACACGGTTTCCGCGACTCGACGCTTGTCGCGAAAAACGAGTGTGTGCGGGCTAAAGTGAGTGGGGCTAAGGGGAGAACACGAAAATTGACACGCGGGGGAGGGAGGGAGAAATTCGTAAGTGGGTCAAGTGCGCGAGTTTTAGGGCGAATCAGCTGTTCGCTCGGTCGGTGGGTCGCTCGCTCGCGCTCGCGGGAATGTTCAGGGAAGTTCGTGGTGTTTTCTCCGAGTTCGTCGGCTCGTTCAGTCCTCCTCGATCCTGGGGGGGGGGGGCTGAAATCAGATAAAAAAGAAAAGGCCGGTCCCAGACTGGGATCCGGTAGCTCTCGCCTCGGCTCGACAGCTGGCAACAAAAGTGACAACGTCACACTATACAAACAAAATTTGTTTAAAGCACTAATGTATTGGAATATGTCTTATTCTATTGATTACATATGTTCTGGTTATACGTGTTTTTTTTGTTTTTTTTTGTTTTAATCTTACAATATTTCGAATACAGTTTTATGTCTATAACTAATTGTAAGAAGTATGAGGGTTTCCAGAGTTCGATGGTATAGGATAAAGAGAAGAAACTGTCTGTAAAATGAGTTTTTTATGAATTCTGAAATGTGAACTTCTAGTGAGCTATTTTTGCTCTGTCACAATGTATGATTTTGCGTTTTTTGTTTTCCAACTCGATTTCTATGTTATTTTGGTCTTCAAATGTTCTTGTGATTTCATAAGGTCCTTTATAATTATCGTCGAATTTTCCGACTTTTGGATTTTTTACTAGGTAGATTTTATCACCGACTTTAAATTTCACGGGGTTGATTTTCTTGTCGTAATGGACTTTTGATTTTTGTTTCGCGTTTTCTAGATTATTGCGAGCTAACTTTCGTACTTCTTGTAATTGTGTAGCGAGATTTTTCACATGATCGTCGTACGTCAGAATTTCATTCATGTATGCGAATTCAGAGGGTAGGCGAGCTTCTCTACCTAAGACTATTTGGTACGGTGTGTATTTTGTTCCTTCGTGTACGCTTGTATTGTAAGCGAAGGTTGCGAGCTTTAGCCATTTATGCCAATCTTTTTTGTTCGTGTAATGCTTCAGGTAATCTGTGAGAACCTGGTAACTACGCTCGAGAGATCCATTCGATTGCGGGTGAAAGGCTGTTGTCTTGATTTGTTTGATTTTTAGAACTTTTGTGAGTTGTTTCATAACTCGACCGATAAAAGCTGCTCCTTGATCAGTCAAAATTATTTTTGGACAGCCGAACAGACAAATGAAATCTGTAACTAATGCGAAAGCGATTTCATTCGCGGTTGCGCTAACGAAAGGGATTGCGAAAGAGAATTTTGAGAGATTGTCTTGAATTGTGAGGATAAAACGATGACCTTGCCTCGATTCTGGTGTTATTGGTCCAACTATGTCCATTGCGATTTTATCGAATACGTTGAGAGGTGTATCAGTGAGGATCATGGGTTGTTTTGTTTTTACCCGAACTAATTTTCTTCTTTGACAACTTTCACATTGTCTGATATAATCTTCGACTTGTTTCTTGAGATTGTCCCAAAAATATTTCTGACGGATCCTGTTATAAGTTTTGGTAACACCTTTGTGACCTGCAATCGGGGATTCGTGGCACTCTTTTATTATACCTGGCCTATCCTCGAGAGGTGGTGAAATAATCTCGTCTTTGCAAATTTTCATTTGAATATTTGTGTTCGCGAAAGTTTCTCGAATAATGTTTTTAATTTTTACCCATGTTGAATGGTCAAGATTACTTCTTTTTTCAGAAATTGCGGCTGATTTGATTTTTAATTGTTCCATTTTCGTTTTCAAATTTTGTATAGATATTCTGAAATTTTCTTGAGTTAGAGGCGATGAATCGTTTTCCTGAATAACTAGTGCTAAGGTTTTCTTGTTGTTTCTTCCTGAAACTAGTACTTGTCCGATTTTTAGCGTGTTGAAAGGAGTTAGCTTGAGGTAACCTAGCTGAATTAATCTTTTTCCTATGTCACTTGACACGGTTCCGTCTGCCGAAATGAAACAAATATAATTGTCTTTAGTTATTTCGAGATTGTCGTTAGTCTCAATGATATTGACGAAATCTAAGTCAACATTTTCGTTGCTGCTTAATGAGTTATTTACGACTCCTCCTGCACCTGCGGGGGTTGCGTTTTGTGGGGGGGGCCACAGTCGTTACGACTGGTGTGAGAGGATAATGCGTTTCCGGACTTTTTGCCCGTTCGCTATCTGAAGGAGACCTTTCGTTTTCCGATTCCTGAATTACGATTTCGTATTCCGATTCTTTTTCGGTTTGTTTGTTTGTGATATCATTAATTTCACCGTTTGATGAGAATTGGGGATCAATTTCCTGGATCGTTACGTTAACGCGTTCTGGAGACGTCGTGTGTTCGTTTTCTTGAATTATGTCGTGTGATGACCGGGGTTTGAGAGGGTGAAATTATAATAATGATAATAATGAAGATTGAAGAATACGTTTAAACTGAAATGTATTGAGACTTGTGGTTATAATGAGGGAGTGCACGATGTAATTAGCGGTTCGAAGGATGGTGATGAACTGAGGAGTCGAGGATGAGAATAAGGGAGAATGATTTGGTGAAGTGGTAGTGGGGAGGTGAAGCGGAGGAGAAGTTGAGGCTCGTGGGACAAAGAAGTGCTGAGGAATGCGGTGATAAGATTAGGATGCTGAGCTAGGAGTTTTGAGTGTGAGAAAGAGTTAAGAACGGATGTAAGGTATCGGGTACGAATGTGGGAAAGAGTTTTGGAAGAGAATATAAAGGGTGCTGCCGTGACTCTTACAAAACGATGCTCCGCATCGTAGGTTACAAATTTGTTCTTTTCGGGCTTCTATATAATAAAAATTGTACATAATGTTAGGTTCAAGTGTGACTCTATATAAAATTTGTGTTGTTCATGAGAAGGGTTGTGTAAAAGTGTATAAGGGTCTTATTAATTTCATTGTTTTTAGGGGCTGTAGGTAATCCGGTTCATCGTTGTATTACTGGTTCTTTATTGGTCAATTTTGGTAATTCTGCATGGTCTTCCTTAAAATCCTCTTTTTTTTTTGAACTGCTTTCTTTTCTGCAAATCTGTAACTAAGTAAGTCGATTAGTTGTCCATGTTAGTAGGGGTGGGGTGTTATTTCGGATGGGTGTGGTTGGTGTTATTTATCATTATCGGTTGGTTGTTACGTATGGTTGGTTTTTCTTTCTCTATTGGTCATCTTCTCTTTGTTAGTTTCCTTTTACTGGTTTTATTTCTTCTTATTGCTCTGTCTTGGTTCCAATTCCGAATGGGTCTCCTTTCAAACGATGCTTCCTTCTAAATTTTGGTTTTTCAATTGTCGGTTCATATCTTTCCAATGGGTATTGTGTCTAAATTTTCAAAGATTCTGAAACATTCTAAACTTGGTTAGTTCGCCGGTGGTTAGTGGATGTGACATGTTATTAGTGATGGGAATGGATTTGGTTCAGTGTCATGGGCTGAATGAATTACGTCGAGTGTTGTCATGAAGAAATATAGTGAGATTTATTCTCTTTTGTTAAATGCATGGTTATGCTGTGCGTTACGTCTAGATTATTAGGTAGGTGATTATGATAGTAGGTGATTGTAAATGTATGCACTAAGTATATGATTATTTATGTGGCTAAGTTAGGATTACGATAATAAGTGATTACAATGTATGGGTATAAATCAAAAAGTAAGATACAAAAGCTCTTATGTGGTTATAATAAATTTTGGTGTGCGGAGTGGTGGTAATGGTGAGTGTGAAAGTGGTGGGAACAATAATAAAAGTAGTGGTAAGATGATTGCGGGTGTGCTGGGTTTTGTGTGGGTAGGGTGTCTTGTGTTTTCAAAGTCGTTTTCGTCTCTCGAATTTTGCTGTTTTCTCGTCGAATGTTTTTATAATTATTGCGCGGACCGTCGGAAGTTCTTTCGCACTAATTGTGTCAATCCAGTCTTTTATACTGTCGAGTTCCGTCTGTACGTCGGGGCTGAGTGTTGGGGTTGTTATCTCGTCTGATGCGAAAGTTATTTTCTGTCTTTTTGGGGGTTCGGTTTTGGTAGGAATGTCGGTCATCAGTCTTTTTGTTGGTTGGGTTGTCTTCTGTTCCGCTCTCGCTTTTATAATTTGTCGTGCGTCCATTGTAATAGTGATTTTCTGTAGGTTGCTTGGTCCTGGTAAGTTTAGGGTGTTGTCAATGGGTGGTGTTTTTGGTCTGAGTGTAGATAAAAGTTTGTTAATTTTTTGTTTTGTAACGGTCTGTCTTTTGGGGATGTACGTTTCTCTGCTGTCGTTACTGTCGTCGTCACTGTCGTCGATGTTGATTACGTCGGGGGTCTCTTTTTTTATGTTCGTTATGATTGTGAGGTCACTGTCGTCGGGGTCCTCTTTTTTTATGTTGGTCAGTACGGGAGCGGGGGACGAGGTGGGTTTTTTGTCTTCTGTATCACTGTCGCTAGTGTCGTCGTCGTCATCTTCGGTATTGTTGTGCCCGCAAATCGTCACGTGGGGACGAGTTTGCCAGGGACGAGAATAGTTCGGGATGTTGCCAAGGTTGAGTAAATCTCCAACTCAATACTTTCAGTCTTAACTCTAAGTTTATTAAAGATGTTTGTTACAATCGGGTATGACCCTGAAGACCAATATGTGCGATGAGTGATCAGATACGATGTTATGGCCGAGCCATTTATTTCAAAAATCATTATAAATTAGAAATATAAGGTAATAATAGTAACAAAGGTCATCGCCCAATGCCGATGTTGATGAACCCCCGGACAATGAACCGATATTGCGAAATCCACAAAGCACTCAAAATGCTAAGACTTGCAAAAGACAATCTTGCAGAAATCGGAATATTGCTTCGCCGCTCAGGCCAATGCACTGCATGACATTTCACCATCACAGTTGCCGACTCATCAAATATCCCCTAACGGAATCATTAACGAAAGAGAAGCAACCAAAATGTTTAATTAGTCTTTCCTCCATCGTCGACTCAAGCAGACCTTCTCCAAGTACTAGTTGCTTGGAGTTGCGAGCCTTATTCCGGTCTTTGCAAGATAGTTCCGATTACGCGTCTTCGATTCTTCGCGATCAAGCATCACTGCCCGAGGGTTAGTGAGGCACTGTGGTGCGGCGTTTTCACCACACCTTGAAAACCGTTTAAGGACTCATAAAAGAACTCAATTTATACATCAACTTTTATATTTATCAATTCACCATATTTCATACACTATCTCAAAATCTACGTTTCGCGTAATTTGTGTACGTGAGTGTGCCGACTACACTGTCTTCGAGGAGACCCGCTACGCGCTGCGTCAGCTCGACTCAAATTGCGTTCAAACAGGAAAGTAAATCCGACTTATATTATATTCTACTATATCTGTAACTGATAATTGTAAACTAAGCGAAAGAAGACTGCAATAACACTCTTTTCGGCTCAATACTCTGTAATCACCGTTGTAACCCCTAAAATATACCGAGTGTCATTCTGTCACTTCTTTCTATCTCATTTAAACCCCTAATTCTCTTCCTAATTAATCTATATCCAACTGACCATAATAGGTGCGCCTAGCGCTTTGATAGCTATTCCAAATCCTTATTTTATTTATTTGTTCGAGAGTCCCTCTCCGCCCTCTCACGACACGTTCGGGCTTAACAACGATCAGTATCGGATCGCAGACTGCTGGAGTCGCAGGATGTCCTTGGTTTTATAGGGTTAGGGGTTTTACAATATTATTAAGGGAGGTGGTAATTATTGGTCAATCGATCGTTCCGATGTCTTGGGATCATTTCCCAATGAGGTCATTAAAGCGGGACGATCGATTGCGAGATCTGTGATCGTCAGCATTTGATTTAACCTCGTTTTACTTTTTATGCGAGGTGTGCTTAACGATGACCTGTATTTGTGGCCAGTTGCTTGAGTGCTGACGATGCTTTGTTGCGAACGAACTCGTTTAAGGAATTTGGTTGCGACACTGGGCGCAACAATCCTCCCCCCTTAGGGAGACGAAACTTGGTTTCGACTTTTCTAGCAATCCAAATTCTGTAGTATTGGTCTTTGGGTTTACAATTTTTCGCTTACATGTGTTTGCATAGGTTTACATGTGTTATAAGGTATCTGTATTGATTGGTCTTGGTGATGGTGAGTATATAACTTCTAAGTCTGTAGCTTGTATTTCTTTTTTTGCTTGCGTCGGCGAAATTGCCGTCGGACGCTCGATGTCGGAAATTGTCCGAGCGCATCGACCTTTGCTAAATTTCCGAATTGCAATTATTATTGCGGAAATAATGAGTGCTGTTATTGTTATACCGTGAAGGGAATAATTTCCCAGGATGTGGAGGTATTGATCTGACCAAAGGTCTGGCTCTGTATTTAATTCGTTTTGCAGATTTTCGATTCTTTCGCCTAGCTTATTTACTTCGAGAGGATTTGTAACAGTTTTATTTGGAGCATTGAGATTCAAATTTAAATGTTTAGCGAGTGGTGCTCCGATTTCGAAGGTTAGATTGTGTGGTGGTATAAAAGTTACAGTTTCTCGTTGAGTATTTTCTATTATAGTCGTTAGTTTGAAGTCGGCGGCAGTGACGGAACGTTTCCCGTCCAAAACCAGTATTCCAGTATCGATAATTGTTGTGTACGCAGTTTTTTCATTTTTGCATTTTATCGTGAGAGATTCCGGGTTTGGGGCTACGTAAAGCCATTTTCCGGGTTGTTCTAACGTTATTATCATAATCTCTTCTAGTTTTACTATTCTCGGCGTACAATTACTTTTTTCTGGCTTGCTGCCGAGGTAGACAGATACTTCGCAGGGGGTTGATTTTCCTATAACTTGTGTTGCCTGTTTTGGTTGGCAATAGTACTGTTTTCCTAGTCTTTTACAATCTTTTAGGTTCTCTTCTGATAGTGAGAGATAATTTCTGTTTTCTGTGTCTACCGTAATGATTTTTTCCTTCGTTTCTAGGAATTGAAATGTGTTCGAATTTGCTCTTACCGGTAATGGATAGACTTTGTTTATCGTAAATGCGGTATTTTCTATTAATGGAATTTTTATTACGATTACTACCCGTGATTCGCTGCTGTAGGAGCCTAGTTCGGATATTTTTAGTATGTCTCGGGTTTTTTCTGACGTTATCTCGACTGGGAAGCTTAATCCTGGAGGGATGTTTACGCGTGCTTTTGTTAAGTAGTCTAATAGTTGTCTAGGTGAGATAATAGTCGGGTCTACTATTCCTTTTGGGATTCCTATTAGAAAGTTTGAAATTCGTCGCACGTCGCTTACTAGTGGTGCTAGTACGAAACCTATTGCGTTTATGTTTTCGTCTAGGATTTCTCTTTGTTGTACTAGGTTTGTTTGTTGGTTAAACGCTTTTTTATTTTTTCTATTGCTTTGCTTATCGTTGTTAAGTCTATATTGACTTGTGCTAAAGTGTGTTGAAAAAGGTTCGTCGTTGATTTTAAAATTTGCAAGTTTTCTTTCAGTATTTTTTCGTCTGTTGCCTGTCTATTACCTATTTGTTGTATTTTTTCCTCAATTTTTTGGGCGTCGTCTGCGTCCAAATTTCCCGTTATTGACTTTATTATTGATCCTAAGCCGTTTATTAGGCCTCTTTTTCCTCTCGGTCTTCTTTTTCCTACGATGTCGTGGATGGTCTGTACTTCGTTTTTTAGTGATTCTATCATTGGTTCTATCGTGTTGGATAGTGTTGAGCATAGGGTATCCTGTTGCGTGTTGTTGCATAGTTTTTTCAAAGCTGTTATGGTTATTTCCAATGTAGCTGCTCGGGTTTCGATTGGTGATAGCTCCAATTGAATTGCCAATTTCCAAACTTCCTTGATGGGGTGTAAGGTTCCTATTTCTTCATAGTAAATTCCAGGCGTGGTTTGTAATTTTTTCACGTGGAATTGTTCTTCTCCGGCTATCGGGGCCAGCACGGTCATGCACCTGTAAATGGTGCATTCGTTAGCTAAGTTTTTTGCTGATGTGGTATCGCTGGGGTGCATTGCCCTGGACTGTTGCTTCTTAAGTCGTCAGTCCGTCTGTCTTTTTCTGTAGCGCTTGAAATCGGGAGTTGTCTCTTTCTTTCTGTTTGCCTCCTTGTCGTTGCTGGTTCTTTCTATAAAATCTGACGTTTTCGTTTGACAGTTTTATTATATCAGTTTTCGTCGTTGCTGCTACATCGTTCTCTTCAATTGTACGAAGGTGAGTTATTTTGTGATTGAAATTTGTATTTTTTGTTTTATTTCACCCTTCTTTTCACCCATTTTTTTTTGAATCCTTGTTTTATTTTATTTTATTTTATTTTATTTTTTTTTTCTTTTGTGTTCCAGAAAAATGTCTGGGTTCGGTAAACGCAACCATTCCGTCGCTTTTGGGCCGATGGCCCATTGTCGGACAGACGGGAAATTCCATTGGATGGTAAGTTCTGGTTACTTATTTTATTTTATTTTATTTATTTTATTTGTTTTATTTATAGTCATTTATTTGTTGTTTTGTTTTTTTTTTTTTTTTTCCTTTCCAGAAAGTCCGCAAAACGGCCTACCGGGGACCGATTTGCCAACTTTGGCTGGCGCCGTTTGTGGCAGCGGCCAAAGTTGTTCGGGCGAAACGGGTGGAGGTCGCCATGGCGTGGGCGCGCCTCTGGAGGGAGGACCCCTGGTCGATCGAGGTGGACGCGTGGAATCCCGAGGACATTCCTGGGGATGTTTTGGGACTGCGCCGGCTATTTGGGATGAGTCCCTATCCTGGCCCAGTCGGGTCCCAATGCGATGAGGAAATGTGGGAGCACTTTGGTCCCGACAAATTTCTTCGAGGTCTCCGTCGCCGCCATTAATTGATTTTTTTGTTGTTATTATAAAATTTTTATTTTTATTTGTAACAATATATGTACGAAAGTTTAAATTGCGTCCATCTGTTTTATTTCTCTTCCTGCGTTTCTCCTTTCTCTTTTCCTGCGTTTTTTTTTTCTTTATTATCGATTTTTTATTTTGTTTGTTTTATATATATGTATATCCTTCTTATTGCAAATTATAAAGATTTTATGTGATTTGTTTTGACAAAATTTTTTTTTTTTTTTTTTCGTCGTTTCTTTACCTTTTTCCACTCTTTATTTTTATTTTATCATAGTTTCTGTTTTTAGAAGTTTTTCTCTTATTTTATTTTCACTTTATAATTTTCTTCATTTTATTATTTTGTTTTCTGTCTTTTTGGGTTTTATATATTTTGATTATTATTTATTATTATATTTCTGGTTTTTTCTTGATTTATTTCCGTTATTTTTCAATTTATTTCTATTTGATTAAAATTTTAAAATCTTTATTAAAATCGAAAACAGTTTTTTTTTTTTTTTTTTTTCGCTGTATTCCGTACGTCGGCGGCTTGAGGGGTACGGGGTGTCGGCGGCCATTTCTTTAGTGGGTGACGTATGGCTTGATGCGGTCTACGTGCACTCGCATCGTACGTCGTCCGCGGCCGATAGTATAGTTTACTGCCGAATCCTTGCTTTTCACCGTGTAGGGCCCCGTCCACTTGGGGGTCAGTTTTGCTGATCTACCTCGACGTACAGTGGGGTCGTGCAGCAGAACTTTGTCGCCAACGCGGTATTCTGTTTTACCGGCGGCTTTGTCCTTGTATTCTTTTGTCTTTTCTTTTCCCTTCAACAATTGTTCTCTTGCTACCTGCCAAGTTGCTCGTAATCTTTCCCTCAATTCGGCGACGTAGTCGTCATATGTGTACGTTGTACGAGGGGGTTGTTTGAGGGCTGTCGGTAAGTCTGCTCGTTTGCCGAAAACGAGTTCATGCGGAGAATATTTGGTTGCGGTGTGAGGGGTGGTGTTGTACGTGAACATCGCGTACGGCAACCATTCATCCCAATCCGCCTGATCTTCCTGAATGAAATTCTTCAGGTATTCCGCTAAAGTACGGTGAGATCGTTCAAGGGCTCCATTCGATTGCGGGTGGTATGTTGTTGTCTGAATCTTTTTTATTTGGAGGAGTTTGCACATTTCCTTGAAAAGATCGCTGAGGAAATTGGTTCCTTGGTCGGACAGGATTGTTTTTGGGGTTCCGAATTTACAAATTATTTCGGTTATCAGGCCCTTTGCTACCTCCTTTGCCTCTTGATTTTTTAAAAGCACGGCGGCGCTGTATTTGGTAAGCGCATCTTGAAAAGTGAGGACGTATTTGTTTCCTCTTTCGGTTTCGGGTAAAGGCCCTACTATATCTACTGCACATTTTTCGAAAGCTTTTTCTGGGGTGTCGGTAATTATCATCGGTGCATTTTTCGTGCGCGTTAATTTGTTTCGCTGACATTTATCACATGCCGATACGTATTCTCGTATCTCCTTTACCATTCCCGGCCACTTGTATTTTTCCTTTATTCGCTCTGTCATCCTTTTCTGGCCTGGGTGTCCACCGAGTGGTGCGTCGTGATATTCTTTTAATATTATTTTTCTCTCGGTCTCGCTCGGACACGTTCGTTTTTGTTCGGAGTCGGATGACTCGTCCTCGCTCTCGCTTTCTCCTTCGCTTGTGTCTGGAGTTGCGTTTTCTGCTGACGGTTGTTTTGCTTGTTTGTTTTCGCTCTGTCTTTGTCCCATAGTCGGAGCGTCTTGTGAGGCGGGGCCTGTTGCGAATGATGGCGGCGTTCGCGCGACCTTGCGCGGCCTTCCCCGTCCTCGTTTCTCGGTCGAGTCGCGTTTCTCGGCCTGAGTCAGCATTATCGCGTAGATTCTGCTGAGTGCATCTGCGTTGGTGTTCTTTTTTCCGGCTTTATACTCGATTTCGTATGTGTATTCCTCGAGTTTGATTCTCCATCTCATTAACCTTGATCCTGGGTCCTTTACATTGAAGAGCCAGGTGAGGGGTTTATGGTCGGTTACGATAATGAATTTCGTACCGTATATGTATTGGCGAAATTGCGCGACGGCCCATACAATGGCTAGCATTTCCCTTTCTGTCGTGGAGTAGTTTCTTTCTGCCTTGTTTAGGGTTCGGCTGGCGTAGGAAATAGGTAAATCGTCTCCTATTTTCCCTTGTGAAAGGATGGCTCCAATTGCTTTATCCGAAGCATCGGTGGTAATCACGAATGGCTTGGTAAAATCGGGATATTGCAATATGGGTGCTGTGCTCAGCGTTTCTTGTAATTTTTCGAAAGCCTGCTGTGTGCTCTCTGTCCACTCGAATTTATTCTCCTTTTTTATGAGTTCGGTGAGCGGTTTTGCTAGTTTTGCGAAGTCCTGTATGAACTTTCGATAATACCCTGCCAGTCCCAAGAATGATTGTAATTCTTTGACGTTTTTTGGAACAGGGAATGATTTTACTGCCTTTATTTTTTCTGGATCGGGTTTCACTCCCACCTCGGTGATGATGTGACCCAAATATTGCGTTTCTTTTCGTAAGAAATGGCATTTTTTCGGCTGAACCTTTAAATTGGCTTCCCTCAACCGGTCGAATACTTCTCGTAATCGTTTATTGTGCTCTTCGAAGGACGAGCCGTGGATGACGATGTCGTCTAGGTAGACGTAACATTTCAACCCTTGAAGTCCGGCCAGAACTGCGTCCATTAATCGTTGGAATGTAGGTGGAGCGTTTTTTAGTCCGAAGGGCATTCGGTTGTATTCGTAGTGACCCATAGGTGTTGAGAAGGCTGTTTTTGGTTTGTCTTCCTCAGCCATCTGGATCTGATGAAATCCAGAGGCAAGGTCGAGCGTCGTGAAGTACTTGGCTCGGCCCAGCTGATCCAATATTTCGGCAATATTGGGCAGTGGATATGAGTCTCCTTCTGTAACCTCGTTTAACTTCCGGAAATCCACTACGACTCTCTTTTTGATGTTGCCCTCGGCATCGGCCTTTTTTGGAACGACCAGTAGTGGCGCATTCCATGGACTTTTGCTTGGACGTATAATTCCGTCTTTAAGCATCTGTTGTGCTTGACTCATCACTTCGGTTTTCTGCGTTTCTGGCAACCGATATGGCCGTATATTTACCGGCACGGTGCCTTCCCGTGTGTGTATACGGTGTTTCACAAGATCTGTGGTTCCGAGTACCTCTCCCTCGAGATGAAATACATCAGAATATTCTTTGCTGAATTCTCTTAGGAATTCTTCTTCCTCCTGGTTGAGATGCGCTTGGCTTCCCAGTTCTTTCCACAGTTTTTCTTGCCTTTCTTCTTTGCTGATCGTGTTGATCGCTGGAATTATTTCTTCTGCTCTGGAGTCCGTTTCGGGCTCGTTTTGGAATTCTTCTATTTCCACGATGGGTCGGTTTATCACGACCTCTTCTTCCAGGGAATTCCTCAGGATAATCGGGCATGCGAGTCCTGTTGCGGCGATATTTCCGCCTATTGTGATGCCTGGCGATATTTTCGTGGCTACTACGCAACCTACTTTCTGAGATTTCTTGGTTTTGGCGTAGTGCACGGTCTCGGAGCGGGCTGGCAATTTTATTTTCCCGTCTCCGGTGATTAGTGGCTCGGTGTGTCCGTAAATTTTGATTGAACGGCCACCTAATATGTCCACATTGTGCCTTTTTATGAAGTCCATTCCCAGGATTCCATCGGTATTGATCCCGATCCCGTCGTCGATGACGAAGAATCCATGGCGGACGTTGACAGCTGGTGTTTCTAACACCAGTTCCACTTTGCATAAAGCGTGGAAAGTTTTTTCTCCGACCCCTTTCAGCTCCAGCGTCTCGTTGTACGCCTTGGTATCCGGGTGGATGGCACTTTTCTTGATTAAGCAGCATTGTGCTCCTGTGTCGCCTTTTAATGTAAGAATTTTTTCAGTTGCCTGCGGTGATGCGATGTAGAAATCGCTTGCTGAATCTTCGGGATTTAAAGCGTGTATTTGAACGCTTGCTGGGGTTGCGGTTGACCCGGTACTTTTGAGCTGACCTGTAGCTCGCTGCTCGATAATTGTGCTGACGGTGAAATCTTGGTGAGCCTCGATTGCGTTGACCGTGAATGACCCCACTGTGGTCTTATTCTGGTCGCTGGTGTTCTCACCTGTTGAAGCGCGGGGACCGTTGTTATTACGGTTGTTGTTGTTGTTGTTGCTGTTGTTGTTACGGTTGTTGTAACCTGCTCGTCCGTCGAAGTTTCCCCGGTTTCGTCCGGAACCTCGTTGCGAGTTATTTTGGCGTTGACCAGAGTTGTTTTGACCCTGATTTTGCTGCCTAAGCCTACTGCGACACTCTTTCCAGTGATGTCCTCGTTTTTTGCAGTAGGTGCAAGTTATTGCCCCTATGTTACCTGTCGGAACAGGTAAATTGCTTCGTCCGTTGAAATTCGAGCTTCGGCAGTCTTTGGCCGAATGACCTGATTTTTTGCACTTTTGGCAAAATTCGTGACGCCTCTCGGGGTGCGTCTGTTTTCGCTACGGATTCATAGCCTTGCAGGACTGTTTCTTCGTTTTGGGCCCCTTTTATTGCAGAAGTTAAATCTGGGTACCCTTTGGCTTTGACGAGGAGTTGATACTCTTTTTTGAGTCCCCGTTCGAAATTTGATAACGCTAGTTTTCTTACGTAGCGTTCTACCGCGAGTTTGTCTGGTACGGAAGATTCAGATTCTATGCTTGCTTCTATTAGCTCCATTGTAAGGGTTTGTAACCTTTTCCCAAAATCGGCTATGCTTTCATTGTGATTTTGTTTGCACGTGTGCATCTCTACTTGTAGAGCCTCTACGGTTCGTTTTGTCCCATATCGTTCCGTTAAGTGTTGTTGGAATTGTTGGAATGTTTCTATTGTTTTATAACGGACGTCTTCCCGTGCGTCGTCTCTCAGTTTTGTCGCAAGTACGAGTTTTAAAAGGATTGGTCTGTCACACTCGTCTACTAAACTATGAGCTATTTCGTACGCGTCGAGTAAACTTTTTGCGCGTCTAGGATTTTCCCCGTCGAAAACGGGAATTAAAGCTCGTGCCTCGTTTAAAGGCATGCCTCTTGATCTCCTTGGAGGAGATTGAGGGGAACCGTTGGTTGTACCAGAACCGTCACCTGCGGGTGGGTCGATTACGAGTACGGATTGGTCCGGCATAATGTCGTTGTGTGAGATAAGAGACAAAGAGAGATCTGGCAAGTCGGTTTTATTGAAACTTTCGGTTTCTTCCGCGTCTCGAAAAGATTCTTCTGAGTCAAGAGATTGGTTTAGAGTTTCTGTGCTTTGACTGCGCTTGATATTTTCGACTGACTGTTCTGACTTGACTGAATATTCTGTTTTTGGGGAACGCGTAAAAGTGAGATTCCGATCGAAAAATGAGTCTAGGGATCGAGACATTGCGCGTACGCCTGGTAATTTTAGACGGTTTACAAAATCGTCGTTGGACATACGTAACTGTTTGATTCGCTGTTTTTCCGCGACTGGTTTTGGCGGGTTACAAAAGAAATTGTTCCGTCACTTACAGGATGATGATCTGGTAGATCTGCATGCTGCTGATGCTGTTGATCCGCTAGCTGATTTTCTCTCGAAATGGTGAATCTGCTTGGTCGATTGGTCGATTGGTCCGCTCTTTGGGTAAACGGTTATCGTTCTCCGGGTTGTCGAATTTGAACAGCTTTGGGCGCCCGTTGTCCTCGTTCGGTTGATCCTCGGATACTTGATAGATGTCGTCCTTCTGGCGGTGCGTGAAAATTCCTTTTCACCTCAGAGTGTAGTCGAGTTCTTGAGTTGTGGCAATCCCACCGCTGCCACCAATGTTGTGCCCGCAAATCGTCACGTGGGGACGAGTTTGCCAGGGACGAGAATAGTTCGGGATGTTGCCAAGGTTGAGTAAATCTCCAACTCAATACTTTCAGTCTTAACTCTAAGTTTATTAAAGATGTTTGTTACAATCGGGTATGACCCTGAAGACCAATATGTGCGATGAGTGATCAGATACGATCAGTATCGGATCGCAGACTGCTGGAGTCGCAGGATGTCCTTGGTTTTATAGGGTTAGGGGTTTTACAATATTATTAAGGGAGGTGCTAATTATTGGTCAATCGATCGTTCCGATGTCTTGGGATCATTTCCCAATGAGGTCATTAAAGCGGGACGATCGATTGCGAGATCTGTGATCGTCAGCATTTGATTTAACCTCGTTTTACTTTTTATGCGAGGTGTGCTTAACGATGACCTGTATTTGTGGCCAGTTGCTTGAGTGCTGACGATGCTTTGTTGCGAACGAACTCGTTTAAGGAATTTGGTTGCGACACTGGGCGCAACAGTATCCTCATCGTTGTCGTTGTCTTCTACCTCGTCGTTGCTGTCTACGTTGTCGTCCTCCGTAAATGTCCACGGGAAGATCCCTCTCCGTACCCAATACAGGGTGCAGAGGTCCATGTGGGCCAGCATCCGGTGTGCGGGGAAAGCTCCCTTGCACAGACAGCATCCTCTGTCCGCTGTCGGGTTGGCGATGTAATTTTTTGCTAGCCGCTTTTTGCATTCGGCCACGTGCGTGGCTAGGCGCCGGTGGTGGATTTTGGTTGCGCAGATGGGGCACGGGACCATAGTCAAGAGTTGAGATTCCATTTTGTTTGTTCTAATGTTCTTCTTTCGTTTTGTGTGTTTCTGTCTGTCTGTGTTGTCTCTTTTTTTTTTTATCTGTTAGGGGTAGTGCGTAAGATAGGCATATTTTAATTGCGATTGTTCTGTGTTTTTCATGCAGTGTAGTTGTTTTGAGGCTTAAGCGAAAGAAGGTATGAAGTAAGGATTCCGTTGGTTCCCTTTGTTAGTAGGTGATTAGAATGTTTGGTTAGCATAAATCTTATGGTATAATTTCTCTATAATACGTAATTGCTCTTGGTGTACTTCGTTCTCGCTCTATAAGGTTTTCCGTTGACAGTGCTATTTCGCGCGGTGGGTTTATTATTTGTACCTGGGAACGGTAAGGTTGCATCTCTATGTCCGCGTTTTGTGTTTCTTTTTTATTCTTTTTCTTTGTAATGCATGATAGGATTTTTAGTAGGGATGATATTTTTCCAAACATTGAAAATCTCCAGCCAATTGTTGCAAGTACGAGAATTGAACCTAATGAGATCCCTCCGAATTTTAGAATTGATTCGATTGTTGATAGTCTACCGTGAATGCGTTGTGTTCTAGTTATTTCTTGTGCTTTTGCTATTACTGATTTTAATGCCACTTCGTTTCTTGTTAAATCGTTACGGACGTTGTCCAAACTGGACGGATCAGATGGTAGTTCGGTTTTAACTAAAATTTCTGTAATGTTTAGGGTTTCCATTGTGTCTACAGAGTTTTTGATCATTTTGGTTATGTTTAAAGTTAGTTTACGGGAGAAATTGACGTGGTGTACTATATTTATTTCGGTTGAAGGGACGAGCTTCGTGGTTTGTGTTTTTGCTTGACATGATGGTTCTATTTCTAGTGTGCCTGAATCTGCTATCATTTTGATGTCGGATTTATCATTATCGCAGTGGATGTACAAATTTTCGGGTATTGGTGCTGCGTACAGCCATGCGTTAGCGTTTTGAATTTTGATCCAATATGTTTGGCTGAGAGTTTTTAGACGAATGTCGCATAGTTCAAGATTTTGAAATTGTGGGTTTGTGAGTAGCTGGACTTCACATTCTGCTTTGTCGTTAACGTGTTGTACAGGGTTTGTTCCGTCGCAAATGTATCGTGTTGACATTAATTTACAGTTACTTAAATCTGCTAGGGTAAAATAGTTTTCGAAGTCGGTTGAAATTGCGGTGAATCGCGTTGATGGTTTAATAAATGCAAAACGTGTTCCTTGTTGGCGGATTGGTGTTGACATATGTCTATACAATTTGTATGTGGTCGGATCTAGTAATGGGATTTTCATTATGAATATCAATTTTTCGTTGTCTTGGAATACAATAAGTTTCGAAATTGCTATTAATTGTGGTATGTGTTCTGGTTCCAATGGAGTTGGGAATTCCAGGTTGGGTGTCAATTTGCTTATGTTTTCTGCGCTACGCAGCCATGTTTTTGATGATATTAGGCAAGGGTGTATTTGTCCACTTTTTGCAAAAAGTATAGCGTCGGTTAGAGTATTTGTGTCGGTTTCTAATTCAGTAAGATCTTCTTCGATTAGGGCCATGAATTTCATTCCATTTTGGTTGTACTTAATTGTGTATATTTCTTTTCGCATGTTAACTAATGCTAGGTTAACTTGTAGTGTAAGGTTTCCTATTTCGCGGGTTATTGATTTTATTTGTTTCTGTGCTATATCAAATCCTGCTTTTATTATTTGAGTTTGGTTATATACTATTTCTGACAGATCGATCGAATTATTTGCTAGTTGTTCGATTTGGGATGCGATTCTTTTCGCGTCGTTGTTGTCCATTGTTCCGTAAACAAATTTAAATGCTTTTCCGATGAAATTGAATAAACCTCGTTTTTTTGCGTTGTTGTGTGAGGTCTGTTGACGGTGGTAATAGTTCCCTAAGAGTGGATTCTGCGTTTTCGATGGTGTTTAGGCGATTTTGAATAGTTTTTAGCTGCGTCCTCATCAGGCATGATGGTCCTAGTGTGTTGCAATAAGTGTACATACTTTGAAGGTTTTCCTGTATTTGTTGTTTCCTGAGTAATAGTCCATGTGTGTTAATGTATGTTACTAAGTTCCAGGTCGTGTGGTATGATTGGAGTTTTCCAAGTTGCTGGGAATAAAGTCCAGGATTTTCCGAAAATGATGTTACTTTTACGGGGTCGTCGCCGTTTGTGGCAAAGGCGTGGCATCTGCAACATATGCCGATTTTATTTTGTCTACGTGTACTATCTTTGTCTTTCCGTTTTCCATGAGCAATTTAACATTATTATTATCTCTAATTTCCAGGATTTCAAATGGTCCTGTGTAGTTACTGTCTAGTTTTCCTTTTTTAGGTTCCTTAATTAAAAATACTAGTTGTCCTACGTGATACTTGGGTGTTTTGGTTCGTCTGTCGTAGTAACGTTTCGTTCGTTCTTTGATTTTTTGTTGTTTTCTGAATGCCATTTCTTGGATGTTTTTCATGTGGTTATTTAATGTTACTATGTAATCGTCGAATGTGACGACTTTTTCGGGTGGCGGGAATTCTGATGGCAAGGTTGCCGGGTAACCAAAAACTAGTTCGTATGGGGTGAATCCTGTTCCTTCATGAATGCTTGTGTTGTGTGATAAAGTTGCGAATGAGATAAGTTCTTCCCAATCGCGGTCGTTGTTTCTGTAGTGTTTGATGTATTCTATTAAACTGTGATGGCTTCTTTCGAGTGCGCCATTTGATTGTGGGTGGTATGCTGACGTTCTATAATGTCGAATTTGGAAGAGTTCGGCAAATGTTTGAAAGACTTCAGACATGAAGTTTGTACCTTGATCTGAGAGGATTGCGCGAGGTGCGCCGAATGTCGTTATGAAATTTTGGCACAGCGCCCTAGCAACATCTACTGACGTTGTTCGTTTTAAGGGTACTGCGATACTGAATCTGCTAAATAAATCCATGATTGTTAGGATGTATTCGTATCCTTTGCTTGTTTTTGGTAAGGGTCCGACTATGTCGATGGCAACTTTATCGAATGCTTTGGTTGGTGTGTGGGTAATGATCATGGGAGCTCGGTCTTTGACGCGTACTAATTTGTTCTTTTGGCAATCGTAGCAGAATTTGATGAACTTTTCGATGTCTTCTTTCATGTTTTTCCAGTAATATTGAGATGCTACTCGTTGGTACGTTTTCGTGATTCCTTTATGACCTCCTACGGTCGATCCGTGGAGTTCTGTTATTATTGCTTTCCTGTTTTCTGGTGGTAGTACTGAAATAAGTCCTTCGCATAAGGTGATTGAGAGTTTTGTTCCTTTTACCATTGGTTGTAAATATGATTTGATGTTCGACCACGTGAGTGGGTCGATGATTTCTGGGTCTTTTGATATGGTGCAAGATGTCAAATTTTCCATGTGTAGCATTTGTAGGAGTGCTCGAAGACACTTTTTAATCATGAATAAGTTCGTGTTGTCCGTTGATTTTTCTTTACAGAATATTGTGAAATAGCAAGTTTCGCCATGACGCAACGTCAAAATGTGACCGGTTCTTGGTTTATGCTGTAGAAATTGTTCCTGATTGATTTTTCCTTTTTCGAGAAGTACTTTGGAAACCATTGTGTTTATTGCGCAATCAGCTGCTAAGAAATGTGCTATGTTGTCTCCTTTTGCTAGGAAATTTTCTTGTGTGATCGTTACATTTTCCTTGGCGTGTGTTACTTGTGGGACAGGAATTCCTTTAGTTTTCGGAGGGGTTTGATTGTTTGGTGGTTCGTCCTGTTCGGTCGATGCCATTCGTCGCGTTGTTGGTGGGATTTCCTTCTGAAGTTCTGTTTGGTTTTCGGTTTCTTCTGGTTGTGGTGCTATTGTTTCGTTGTGGATTTCTTGGTCTTCCTGTTGGTGTTCATTCCTGATGTCGTTATCTGATTCTTCGGTTGTTGAATGTACTTCTGTTGTTGATTCGTATTTTTTCGTATTGCTTCTCGTTGCTTTTTCTGATTCTGGTAGTGTCAATCTTTTCCTATGGTACTGGGATAATCCAAATGGTGGGTCGATGTCTTCAGAATTTTGCTTTCGTGGTCTCCCTGGTCCTCGTTTTGCCGTAGGAGCTGGGAGTTGTATGACGGGATTTTTCCTAGGTCTGCCGGGTCTTCTTTTCACGGGTGAAGTTAATTGTTCGGTAATAGGATGTTTTCTAGGTCTGCCAGTTTTCCTCTTGACTATTACTTTGGATCGTGGACTGATTGGGTTTTTCCTCGGTCTTCCGCGTCCACGTTTCGGTGCTGGTGTTGTAACTTCCGTTGGTGATCGAAAGTTGGGTTCCGTTACTTCGTCCGAATCTTCCTGTTCTTCTTCTTCTTCTGTACCTGAATCATCCTCCGAGTAGTGAACTGGAGGTGACCTGAAGGTCGCGGTTACCGGCTACTTTGCATGGTTCGAGTTTTCCAACACTTGTTCTTCTATTAGCCTTCTTAATTGTTGCGCGTTTGAATGTTCGTTGCTTAATTTTTTATTTTCTTCAACGGTGGATTGAGTGCTTGCATCTTTTGTATTCGATTGGCCACTTGAATGATTGGCGGGATTGAGAGCTTTTTTTAATGTTGGCAGCGCAGGGTCTGCTTCTTTTTGTTTATGCAGCGCGGAGCTTACATCATTTTTATTCATTTCATTTTCATTTGCTTCATTATTACTTGATTCATTTTCATTTCGTCGCGTTGAGCTCTGTTCCGCTTCTTCGTGAGACGTGGCTTTTCCTTGTGTTTTCGTTTCGTTTTTCGTCGTTGAGTTTTTATGCACTTTTTCTTCTTCACTTGTTGAATTTGCTGTTTCTTCGTTTCCGCTTGTTGGCGTAAGATTTCTTTTTTCATTGTTTTCTTGAGTTTCTTGACTTTCGCCCACTTCTTTTTCGTTTTGGCGTGTTGAATTTCCATAATTTTCATTGTTTCGTTGTATTTTTTCACTTTCGTTTGCCGTTTGTGGCGTTTTTTGCACTTTTAAATTTTCTTCGACTTCGTTTGTTGATTTTCGTAGTATTGAGCTCTTGTTGGCTCTTTCATTATTCTTTTCATTGTTCATTGTTGCTTTTTCATTATTTTCATCACTTTGTATCATTTTATTTTCGTATAGCATTTCTTCTCTTTGTTGCGTAGGATTCTTATTTATTACTTCTTCCATCGTAACTTCTGCTTCGTCTTGAATAATCGTTTTTTCTCGTTTTCCTGTTTCGTTGCCTGTTTCGTTTTCCATATCCTCGTCCGATGTGGTGCAGTTCCTTTTGCGATCCACATCGTATTCCATTTTACTGTCGTTCGTGTTCCGTGGGGCTTGCTGATTTTCTTGATTATTTGAGTCCATTGGTTCTTCTTCTTCGGACGTTGGTTCGTCCTGGTTGTTGTTGTCGATTTCTATATCCATGTTAGGGTGTGCACTCCCTTTGATAACATGTTGTTCGTTGGTTTTTGCTTTTTCGTTCAGTTGCTTGTTTGTAGTCTCAGTTTCTTCAGCTGGTAAAATGATTACTTTGTCGGGTGATGGGTTCCCAGAATCTTCGTCTGAGGAGGTTCTGATGCGTTTTTCTCCTTGCTGGGTCATTTTTAATCTTTTTGAGTCCTCGTCACCAACGTCTGTGGATTCCTCTCGAGGTCTGATCGGAAAGGCGTTGGCTGGGTTTCGGGAAAGTGCGTCTGCGACGACATTAAGTTTCCCTGGTTTGTGGTGAACACTAAATTCGTAGCCGTTGAGAATTGCCTGCCAACGTTGGAGTTGTTGTGGCGGATTCGGTTTGTTGATGAGATACGTCAGTGCCCTGTTGTCGGTCACGAGGATGAAATTATGTCCGTACAGGTAATGCTTGAAGTATTGGATGGAATGTACCATTGCCAAAAGTTCTTTTCGCATTGCGTCGTACACTTTCTCGGCTTTTGAGAGTGTACGGGAGTAGAAGGCTATTGGGTGATCGAATTTATCGTACTCTTGGCTGAGTACGGCGCCGATCGCATAGTCTGATGCGTCGGTTGTGAGTTTAAATTCCTTCTCGTAGTCTGGGTATCGCAAGATTGGTTCGTTTGTTAATTTTTGTTTGAGGGTTTCAAACGCTTCTTGACAGTCGTTTGTCCACTTGAATTCTTCCGTCTTTTTTAGTTGGTTTGTTAGCGGAAGGGCAATTGTTGCGAAGTTTTTAATGAACCTTCTGTAATAGTTCGCTAGTGCATGGAATTGCGTGATAGTTTTCTTGTTTGTGGGAACTGGGAAGTTTTTTACTGCCTGCACTAATTCGGGTCTTGGTTGACAACCTTTTTCGCTAATGACGTGGCCTAGATATTCGACTTTCTTCTGGAAAAATTGACATTTATCTGTTTGGAGTGTGAGGCCAGCGTCGGACAGTCTTTTTGCTAAGCGATGGAATTTATTTCCATGTTCCTCAAGGTCTGCGGCGTATATGACGATATCGTCTAAATAGACGAATAGGTTGGTACCTTGGAGTCCAGATAAAGCAACATCCATTAATCGTTGGAATGTTGCGGGTGCGTTTTTTAGGCCAAATGGCATACGATTGAATTCGTAATGTCCATTTGGTGTGGAGAAAGCGGTTTTTGGTTTGTCTCTTGGGTGCATTTCGATTTGGTGAAAACCTGAAGCCAAATCTAGCACTGAATAGTAGCGAGATCTACCCAATTGGTCTATGATGTCTGTGATGTTTGGTAATGGGTACGCATCTGGGGTTGTTTTTTCGTTAAGTTTCCTAAAATCGATGACCATACGCCATCGTTTGTTGCCTTTTTGATCGGGTTTCTTTGGGACGATCCAAACGGGTGAATTGAATGGTGATAACGATGGTTGAATTATTCCCTTGTCGAGGAGATCGTTGACTTGATTGTGTATTTCCTCTTTGTGGACTTGTGGGAATCTGTACTGTTTTGTGTTTATTGGTATGTCGTCCGTTGTGAATATTTCGTGTTTTACGAATGATGTCGACCCTAATTGTTCGCCTGGTAGGCTGAACAGGTGTGAGTGTTCGAAGGTTAGTTGGAGGACATGTTCCTTCTCTACTTCATCTAAATTTTCTAGATGCAAGAGAGGTTTTAATTTTTTAAATCTTTCCTGTTTCCCTAATGTTCTTGTTGTACGGATTTCTGCACGATTTCCGGTTGGAAAGTCGTTAGAGCCGTGATTATCGATATCGACTGGTCTGTCGGATATCATTTCAATCGGTTGTAATTCGATTGTTGGGACTCGGAGGTGTATGTTATAGTCATTGGTGTTTATTGCGCATAAATATGCAACACCGTTTCGGTTTGTAACTACTGCGTCACCGATGAATAATCCTTCGCCTGCTTCTATTCTCGGTACGTAACCTTCGGTTAGGTTCGTGTTTTTGATTCGGATGTGGATGGTGGATTTGGTTCGAGCTGGGATGGAAACTTTTTCGTTTGTTTCAAAAGGTATCTGTATACCTCTGAAGTTTATGCAGGATTGGGTGTACAGGATGTCGGCTGGTGTTTCTTTGAAAAATTCGTCGCCCAGGACGGCGTCCTGGGGGATTGGCCATTTGAAACGGATCGTGTGAAATTCGACTGGTATTCCTTTTATCTTGATCACGCATTTTCCTGATGTGAAAATGGTGTCGTCTGTTATTCCTGTTAGTTCATAAATGATTGAAAAGTCAACTGGGACGTGTTTCGCTATTGCGTCTCTTCTTATCAAGTTGATTTCTGCTCCGGTATCAATTAAAAATGTTGTGTCCTTGTTAAGCAAGTCGATTGAGTCTACTTTAACAGTCGGTGGTGTATGTCTTTTCGTTTTTTCTAGTGAAATCCTTGCTTTTTTAATGACTTGCGTTTTCGCGTCTAATGGTTTTGGGTCGTGCGCTCTTGCGATGTGCTCCCGGTCGCGCTGTCCCGCGGAGTCGCCGTCGAGTTTTTTTGTGCGTATTTCCGTTACGAATTTCGCAAGTTGTTCGAATTTTGAGTGTAATTCTTCGAATTTATCGTCGTTGGGTCTTCGGTTATTTGAATTGTCGCGGTGCCTGTTTTGCGAGTTGTCGCGATACCTGTTTTGCGAGTTGTCAGCGATATCTGTTCTGAGAGTTATCGCGGAAATCTGTTTCGCGAAATGCCTCCGGCAGTTATTTTGCGAACTTTACCGGATTGCCTGTCAGTAAAATTCATCTATCTATCTACTATCTTCTGTCTCGATTTTGAGAATTGTCTCTGTTTCGGAAATTGTTTTGTTGGCTGTTTTGATTGTTTCTGTTGTGGTTGTTTTGGTTCGAGTAATCTCTTTGTCTATAATTATTTTGAGGGTATCACGGTTTTGATAATTTTGATTTCTGTAATTGTTTTGATATCGATTCTCGCGAGTTATTTCGATATCCGAAGGGTCTGTTGTAATTTTGCGGGCCGCGCGATTCCGCTGCGGTACCTGCTTTGTTGGTTATTGAATCTGTTGTCGAAAGGGGATTGGCTTCTAAAATTTTGGTTCATTTTTTCTCTCAGTTCTCTGGTAGTGTGTGACTAATATTCCTGTGGAGTGACTTCTTGATTGGTGAAGTTCACAAAATACATCTGTGTGTTGGTTTCTGGTTTCCGCGAATTGAATTCTAGCTGTTTCTGGTGTTTGTGTTTAGTGTGTGTTCTCTGGATATTCTACCGTGGTTTACCGATTGACGGTGTTCGAAGTTCTTGTCTTCTGACGTTGCTAATTGCTTCTCTGACTGCTGTGTCAAATTCTCTGAGATTTTGTTGGTTTAGATTTACTGCGATTTTATCAAAGTAGTTCTCTGACGAAGGCTCTAGTTACTGATTTTTGGACTTCTTCTACTCTTTTCTTTAAATATGCCTGTTCCTCGGCTCTGCCGTAGCATTCGTTTAATCTTTCTGTTATTCGTTTCTGAAATCATTCAGAGTTCGTGTGGCATTGTATTCTGCTACTGACTCGTTAAAATTTTGGGAAATGGCTTTCAGTTCTAGTTCTAAGTCTAATAATTCGATAGTGGCACCAAAACTTTCTTTGAGGTCTCGGTAAAATTCGTCGAGGGTTGTGTAATTTTTTGTTTCTGCCAAATCTTGGGCAAATCCTGTTAATTTATATTGAACAGTCACAAGAAATTGCGGCTGTATGGTCGTCAGGGATTAATTTTGCAGCTCGTTTACAAGCGCCAATAAAATGATCTACAGGGATGTTTTTTCCGTCGAAGGTAGGGATGAGTCCGTAAAGATCACGGAAAGTTAAAGGAAATCCTTCCATTTTTTCTGTTTTTAGGTGAAAGAATGAGGGTAGATTATTCTGACGCGTACTGGTGCGTCGGGGTGGTCGTATTGGTTCTATTTTGAATTTTCTGTGTTCCTCTTTTTTTTCAATTTTTCCCATGTATTTTGGTTTGTTTAGAATGGCTCATATTTTTTTTCTATATCTACT
>CM073315.1:0-289662 GCA_037043255.1 Diadegma fenestrale | reverse complement strand
AATTATTGGAGTTGACCAACTGTACAGGTTTTTTCGGAGAAAAAAAAGAAGGCCTCTCTCGGTTGCCAGATGATGTTGAAACTTTCCAGACGCAGCTTTGTCCTGCGATGTCAACGGCCCACAATTCGTCGTAGAAAATAATTCATCGACAAAAACAATCTGGAATAAATAAAACAAACGAATTCTCTTTGAATAATTGAATAACTTCTGTAGCAATTGCAATTACGAAAAAGAAAACATGAGAAACTTACAAGAAAGCTTTGTGCATGCTGTTGAGCTCTTCTGCAGATGCTGGAAGTGTGAGTTCCGTAAAATTGACAACAAATAAACGTTGAGTCAGCAATATGTCTCGGCAAGGACCAGACATTTTGTACATGCGAAAGGGAACTACCGACACATCAGTTCCATGAATCTGAGGATAAAAGAAAATTCAAGGGTGAAACTTTGGAATGCATTGAGAAACGAAAAAAATCTTAGATTTAGAATGTTTTTCTATTCTCACCGTAATGTGATGCGTCGCTTCGCTGTAACCGGTGTAAAAGTCTGGCGTAGTGGTCTCATCGGTTCCACTGTTCCTTCCGCTATCTGGAAAAAGCACATTTTTTTTCCTTATTACACCTCAGAAAATAATCTTTTTAATCGTAAAAATACTTGGCGTTTGAAATTATTGGTGCGATTATGACTTACCGAGAGCAATTTTACGTTGTTGAGCGGATAAACATAGTTGGTTGTGCGTTGCTCCAATATGAAATGCCGCATTGTTGCCTCGATGGACTCATTATGCGAAGCGATGCGAAGAGACGACAAAGGCCAGATCAGGAACGATAGCTGAAGCGATCCGTTGATGCTAGCGATAAGGAACCAAGATCCGGAAGGATCAAAGCAGAGAGCACAAATTTCTCGCTGCGATGCTCTCAACCATGATATTCCCTCGATGACCGGGGGTCGATGGATATTGTCATGGTGAAATAGAGCCCGAAAAGGCTAGCAAGTGCTTCTTGCCGATGCCGCTGTGTTCTCCGGAGTTTCCTTTTACTTTTACTGCCGCTGTGTTCTCCGGAGTTTCCTTTTACTTTGATAACCGGTGTAAAAGTCTGGCGCAGTGGTCTCATCGGTTCCACTGTTCCTTCCGCTATCTGGAAAAAGCACATTTTTTTTCCTTATTACACCTCAGAAAATAATCTTTTTAATCGTAAAAATACTTGGCGTTTGAAATTATTGGTGCGATTATGACTTACCGAGAGCAATTTTACGTTGTTGAGCGGATAAACATAGTTGGTTGTGCGTTGCTCCAATATGAAATGCCGCATTGTTGCCTCGATGGACTCATTATGCGAAGCGATGCGAAGCGATGCGAAGAGACGACAAAGGCCAGATCAGGAACGATAGCTGAAGCGATCCGTTGATGCTAGCGATAAGGAACCAAGATCCGGAAGGATCAAAGCAGAGAGCACAAATTTCTCGCTGCGATGCTCTCAACCATGATATTCCCTCGATGACCGGGGGTCGATGGATATTGTCATGGTGAAATAGAGCCCGAAAAGGCTAGCAAGTGCTTCTTGCCGATGCCGCTGTGTTCTCCGGAGTTTCCTTTTACTTTTACTGCCGCTGTGTTCTCCGGAGTTTCCTTTTACTTTGATAACCGGTGTAAAAGTCTGGCGCAGTGGTCTCATCGGTTCCACTGTTACTTCCGCTATCTGGAAAAAGCACATTTTTTTTCCTCATTACACCTTAGAAAATAATCTTTTAAATCGTAAAAATACTTGACGTTTGAAATTATTGGTGCGATTATGACTTACCGAGAGCAATTTGAGTCCTTGAAGCCGTGGTATAATATTTTGCGGTCATCGTCGATGGACTCGCTAGATGATTTTGATTTTGATGCCGAACAAGGTTGCGAGACGAGAGATTTGACGTTGTTGAGCGGATAAACATAGTTGGTTGTGCGTTGCTCCAATATGAAATGCCGCATTGTTGCCTCGATGCACTCATTATGCGAAGCGATGCGAAGGGACGACGGCAGCCAGATCAGGAACGATAGCTGAAGCGATCCGTTGATGCTGGCGACAAGGAACCAAGATCCGGTAGGATCAAAGCAGAGAGCACAAATTTCTCGCTGCGAGGCTCTCAACCATGGTATTCCCTCGATGACCGAGGGCCGATGGATATTGTCATGGTGAAATAGAGCCCGAAAAGGCTAGCAAGTGCTTCTTGCCAATTTCGCATCTGCCGCTGTGTGTTACGGAGTTTCCTTTTACTTTTATCTTGTAATTCATACGAGATTTATTATTGACGGATCGTCGTCGGTCGTACTTGTGTCGAGCGATCCACAACATTTTTCACTCGAGAAAATTACACGAAACGAATCTTCGTTTGAAAATTGCAATATTTTCTTGTTCTTTTTACATTTTTTTTTCATTTACACACATGTTTCACTTGCACTGAATTGTGAGTACAATTAAACGTTGCGAGCTTGATCGTCATCGAAAAATTCGTGCAAGAATTACGTTTTTCAGCGAAAAATGCAATCCACTCGCAGAAACGAATTTCGATTCGTTTGATTAAAATATTCACTCGCACTGCACGTTTCTTTTTCACTCACGATAAAATCAATGATAATTTTCAAAAGCTGACGAAAACTGACTAAATCAAGTGTTAAAAAGAGATGTTTTTTCACTTTTTTCACTTTATTCATACGCACGATCCACGACTTTTCAGCAAAAACTTTTGTCGAAAAACGTCACGTCGTTCCAACGATCCAAGCATGCGGAGCTGGGTCTGTTTATTTTTCACTCACGGCACGATAAAATTAATAAAATTAATGATAATTTTCAAAATCTGACGAAAACTGAACAAATTATGTGTAAAAAAGACATGTTTTTTCACTTTTTTCACTTTATTCATACGCACGATCCACCAATTTTCAGCAAAAACTTTTGTCGAAAAACGTCACGTCGTTCCAAAGATCCAAGCATGCGGAGCTGAGTCTGTTTCTTTTACACTCACGATAAAATTAATGATAATTTTCAAAATCCGACGAAAACTGAATAAATCAAGTGTAAAAAAGAGATGTTTTTCCATGAGCACGAGCGCGCATGGTCTTGTTTCTTCAGTTCATACTGAAGGACAAATACCGAGCGCTTATTCCGAAAATACTGAAGGGCCAATAGCGAGCGCTTATTCCGGTAAACACAAAACGCCTAACCAATGAAAATGTGCTTAGCGCTGTCGTCGCTACGGATCGAAAGGAAAACCACAAATTATCGATCGAAATTCCGATCGTAATTAAATAATAAGCCAATTTAATAAATAATAATGAGTACAAATTGTATAAAATCAAAAAAAAAATACGTACGATGACAAGAACTGCATTCGAAGAAATCGGCACAAGCACGCATGGTCCGGTTCCGATTCGGCATTGGCAGTGCGCATGCGCGATCTGCTCAAACATACCGAACGACCAATCCCGTGCGCTTATTTCCGAACAATGGAACAAAATAGTTCAGTCTCTGTTTGGATACACTCCGAGAACGACGCGCGTCAATTTTCGGTACGTACTTCACTGATTATTATTCAATTTGATTATTGTTTATTGTTACATGCAATTTGGTACGTGCAAATTGAAAAAGATTTTTACATTTTGTGTTTTTTTTTTACTTACAGAAAAAATGTCGACAAATAATTCGATGCCGATGGAATTGGGGGACGACAACGACCTTGACAATCATTGTAAGTGCAAATGATATTCTTGATAATTAGTTATTCGATTTAAATTTAAACAATATTCGATTATCAAATTTTAAAAATGGATAACAAATTTTTACTTCTTTTTTTTTTTATTTTACAGCAAATTCGAGCCATCCGAAGGAGGAGCAAATGGCGGCGACCTCGGCGGCGACAAAACCACCCAAGGGTAAGTAAACAACAACAAACGCTACTCTGTAAGAATCTTGACGCGACAAATGTACGGAGGACGGCAACGACCTTTCAGATTATTGAAAGTGTAAATGATTGTTGTATTTTATATTTATTATTCGATTTTTTTTTACTTGCAGAAATGTCGACAAATAATTCGACGGACATGGATGCGGACGGCAAGGACGGTCCATCAGATAATCGTGAGTGCAAATAATTCGATTATTAAATTACTATTTTACTGTATATAAGAGTACGGCCGGCTCGCGCGCTACGCTTTTCTTTTAATACTTGGCGTCGAGCCGCTGCCGCGTCTCTTGATAAAAAATAAATATATAAAAAAATTTTTTCAGAATCTAAAGAACATGATCAAGCGACAAGTGGCGGAAACGACGGGCCGCCCGACGCCATCCGGGAATTGGGGCAGCTCATTAATCGCAATTTGGTGATCGATACGACGTCGGGATCCCAAAACTCGCCGCAACCGGGAGGAAGCACTCATCGTCCCAACACGACCAACAAAATAAAAAGTAATGAGTTTTTCAATTCTTTTTTGAAATACTTTGCGTCGAACCGCCACTGCGCCTCTCGATATATGTAAAAAAAAATGAATTAATTATTTTTCTTGTTTGTTTATTTAATATTTATTGTTTTTTTTACAGAAAAATGGCGTCGAGGAAATCGAGCCGGTCGGAGGGTCCAGGAGCGAAGAAAAATAAAATACGAGGCGCAGCTCATTTTAGCAGCTTCGGACGACCGATACGGCGTCCGAAGTGATGTATGGAGAGGACGAGGAGGAAGGAGACAATGGCGAGGACGAGGGGGCAGAGGAAGAGGGGGCAGAGGAAGAGGGGGCAGAGGAAGAGGAACATTCAATCATTATTAATAACAGTCAATTTTTTTTGTATTTTTCATAATATATTTTCCACCATTCTAAAAACTTTATATTTTTGTTAAATCTTGAAAACTTTTCTAATTTTTTTTTCAACAAACTTACGAAATAAAAATAAATAATAATTAAAAAACAATCAAATCTCTCGTCCCTTTTGCTTACCAACAAAACTCCCGAAACCCACACTCTGCACTTTCACCAGTTTCTTCTTCTCGGTCTAATTCGCGGATTCTCAACGCGTGCCAGCATAAAAAAAAAATCTCTGAGAGGAGTAAATTTGGATAAAATTGATTTTCCAGGAGCATGAAATCGTCAGGGAATCATGAACCGAATTTTTTCTTCGTGAAGGGCAATGGCGTGTCTGTAATGCGTATTGTTGGGTAAAAATTTCGACTCAAGAAACAGCAGATTGACGAGAACAATTAGAGAGAAGCAAAAATGCTTTTTGATGGATTTATTTAATGACGAGAGAAAAAAAAGCAGTTAATTGTCATTTTATTGATATTTTTGAATGCAGCATAAAGTACGAAACTGGTGATCGAATATTTGGCGGTTTTAGTAAGTGAAAAAGATTGTTGAAACGGATTTCTTCGGAGCATAATGAAGTTTAGAGCGTTCCGAGAGAGAAAGAAGTTGGGAAATAAGAAAAATCAGGGGAATTGAGAATCGTTGAGACGAGGAAAAAAAATTTTCACGATACGAGATCGGCGCTGTCGTCGTCCCATTCATCGGCAAGATGACTGCCGTCGGTCTGCTGCAGGACGTTGAGCCGACGTTAGACATGCTCAGGCTCACCGGTTCGATCGTCGATTTGTTCTTCCTCGATGATCATCATGGAATCGTGTTGCGTGGGGTTAGAATCGGTATCGCCAGGGCCGTTGCTCTGTCCGCAGTTGCCATCGTCGTATTCGACGATTTCGGTTTTTTCCTCGACGTACTGAATGACTTGTTCGATTTCTTGTTCCTCGGAATGATTCGTATGGACGATTTCTTGTTGACTGACGATCATGGACTCGTCGTCAACGAGACGATCTTCCTCGACGACTTCCTCCTCGACTTCCTCGACGACTTCCTCAACTTCCTCAACAATTTCCTCGTTTTCTTGTCTCCCAGGGATTTCAACGCTCTAATAAGTATCGTAAGTTTGTCGATCGTTGGCTCCGGCCTCGGTGTTGTGAATATAAACGATCATTCCTTCCTCAGTGCCTTGCATGACGATTTGCTCGTCCCCGGTGATTTCCAGCTGGTGAGCTTGAGCCTGATGCTGTTGTTGTTGAGCTTGATCGTCCTCGTGCTCTCCCTGATGTTGTTGAACTCGTTGATGCTGTTCGACGTGTTGTTCGAGCAACAGCTCGATGTGTTCGGTCTGATAAGCATCGCCATCGATGAGCATGATCATTTGTTGTTCCTCGACGAGTTCGTGTCCGTTGTAAGGTCCGTCCTGGACGATATTGTTGAGATGAATGTCCGTGGCGTTTCAAATCGGATAAGAATTTCCATCAGTCACGATTTCGTCGTGTTCGGTGCTCATGGAGTCGCAACCAACGCCCAAGGAAGCGGCGATGCCGCTGGCGACGTGGCTCAGAGCCTCCGCCTCGGAGGAAGGCTCGAGAGCGATCGGAGAAGCGTTTCGTTGTTGGAGACTCGAATGATCGCAAATCTCTTTGTGAGCGCAATCGATGTGGACTTGGAGATTAGTCAATGGGACGAAAACTTTGTTGCAATGTGGACAACGATTTCCGGAGCGTCCTCCGCTTTTGTCTTTGCCGTCGAGGCTGTTTCCGTGGCCCGTGCTTATCTCGTGGCTCGCAAGGTCGCTAACGTCCTTGAAAGTTTGCGAGCACGTGAGACACTGAACTTCCTCGCCGGTCGATGATTGCAACCGGCAACTCGTGGCTCTGTGATTATGGTTTATCTGGTGCCCGACCAAGAGCGTTTCCGACAACGCGACGTAATTGCAAGCGTGACATTTCGGGAAACACATGCTTTTCGGCGGCTGCACGTTGAGCTTTGTGTACCAATGTTGTTTTTCACCAGGTGAAGATATTTCTTTAGAACCTGCAACAAAAATTCATTTGTTTATTCAATTGTTGCTTTAGAGACGCAAAAATAATTGGAAAAGTATGAAATTTTCTTTTTTTCATTGAAAAAAAAAAATACTATGATAAATTTTCAACTTTTGTGCGCAAGACCACGTGGATTATTTTTAAATCGTGTAATTTTGAATATGAAACAAAAATTTCGAGAAAAAAATGATTTTTCGTAAAAAAAATCATGTGGAAATTACAATTTTGTACTTTGGACGAAAAAGAAAACTTTTTGGAAGATATCGCAGGTCGAAAAAAGGCTAGAGTACCGATTTCACCCTCGATCACTGTTGAGGGTTAAAATAAACGGAGAAAGAGAGCGGAATGCCTTGCGATATAAAAATAATCCGAAAAAATGACGTTTTTTTTAGACAAAATCGTGCAAAAATTAAAATTTTCAATTTTAACTAGATAAAAAAACTTCTAGATGGTAACGCAGGTGGAAAAACAGCTGAGGTTGTGATTTCACCCTCGATAACTGTTGAGGGTTAAAATAAACGGACAAAGTGAGGGAAATACCTCGGAATATAAAAAAAATTCGGAAAAAATGGCTTTTTTAAAGAGAAAATCATGCAGAAATTCGAATTTCCAATTTTGAGCAGATGAAAAAATTCTGGAAGGTAAAACAGGTGGAAAAACGACTGTTGAGGGTTAAAATAAAGGGAGAAAGTCAGAAAAATTCCTCGGGGCATAAAAAAATGACTTTTTTGAAGAATAAATCATGCAGGAATTATAATTTCCAATTTTGAGCACATAAAAAAATGCTGGAAGGTAAAGCGGGTGGAAAAACAACGTTTGAGGGTGAAAATAAAGGAAGAAAGTGATAGAAATACCTCGCGAATGATTTTCGCATGATTATTGATGGCTTCTTCGGAGTTGGAATCGTTTTTGCTTTTCTTCACGTTTTCTTCCTCTTCCAGTTCGAATTGAACTCGCTTGGAAGGAGTGGATTGGACGTCGGGACTTCTGAGTATGGGTTTTGGTCCCGCGGACCAATCGTCGTCCGAGTTTTCCCATTTCTCGTCGAATCCCCTCGACGCTTGCGTGTTATTGTGCTGCTGGACAAAAATTTCGAGAAAAAAATGATTTTTCGTAAAAAAAATCATGCGGTAATTTAAACTTTCTAGATTGGACGAAAAAAAAAGTTTTTGGAAAGTTTCGCAGGTCATAAAGAAGCTGGAATGCTGATTCCGCCCTCGATCACTGTTGAGGGTTGAAATAAATGCAAAAAGTGAGAGAAAAATACTCGGGATATAAAAAAAATTCGGAAAAAATGACTTTTTTAAGAAAAAATGGGCGTAGAAATTGAAATTTGCAATTTTAAGTAGATGAAGAAAATTCTGTAAAGTAACGCAGGTCAAAAAACAGCTGAGGTTGTGATTTCGCCCTCGATCACTGTTGAGGGTTAAAATAGACGGACAAAGTGAGGGAAATACCTCGGGATATAAAAAAAATCCGAAAAAATGACGTTTTTCTAGAAAAAATCATGCAAAAAGTGAAATTTTAGATTTTAAGTAGATAAAAAAACTTTCAGATGGTAACGCAAGTAAAAAAAAAAACAGCTGAAGTTGTGATTTCACTCGCGATCACGGTTGAGAGAATAAACGGACAAAGTGAGGGAAATAACTCGGGATATAAAAAAAAATTCGGAAAAAATGACTTTTTTTTGGAAAAAATCGTACAGAAATGGAAATTTTCAATTTTGAGTAGATGAAAAAACTTCTAGATGGTAACGCAGGTAAAAAAAACAGCTGAGGTTGTGTTTTCACCCTCGATTACTGTTGAGGGTTCAAATAAACGGACAAAGTGAGGGAAATACCTCGCGATATAAAAAAAAATCGGAAAAAATGACGTTTTTTTAGAAAAAATGGTGCAGATATTGAAATTTTCAATTTTAAGCAAATAAAAAAATTCTAGTAGGTAAAGCGAGTGGAAAAACGATTGTTGAGGGTTGAAATAAAGGGAGAGAGTCAGAAAAATTCCTCGGAGCATAAAAAAATGACTATTTTGAAGAATAAATCACACAGGAATTATAATTTCCAATTTTGAGCACATAAAAGAATGCTGGAAGGTAAAGCGGGTGGAAAAACAACGTTTGAGGATTGAAATAACGGAAGAAAGTGAGAGAAATACCTTGCAAATGATTTTCGCGTGATTATTGATGACTTCTTCGGAGTTGGAATCGTTTTTGCTCTTCTCCACGTTTTCTTAGTCTTCCAGTTCGAATTGAACTGGCTTGGAAGGAGTGGATTGGACGTCGGGACTTCTGAGTATGGGTTTTGGTCCAGCAGACCAATCGTCGTCCGAGTTTTCCCATTTCTCGTCGAATCCTCTCGACGCTTGCGTGTTATTGTGCTGCTGGACTCGATGCTGCTGCTACTGTTGATGTTGTTGCGGCATTTCCTCGTCCTCGTCCTCGGTCGTATCGTTTTTTCCTGATCTCTCCGAATCGATCGAAGAACGATTGCCGGCTTTGTGTTACTGGGTTTAAAAATTATTGTTTTCCTGATGGCCCGGAGTGCGACTTCCGGGGACCTGAAACGTGCGAGAACAAGATAATTTGTCGCATTCGCTGTTTCGCAGCTTCGATACACTCGCGAGCCCCCTTCGACAAAACTTTGTCAATGTCGATACCGGCTCGTGGAAATGACCCAGGAATTCACTCACCTTGACATTGGCTGCTCGCTCAGCTTGGATCGCAGCACTCCTTTTTAAGGAGACGACGCTGTGTTCTGAGAATTGCTCGCAGATCGCAGATCAAAGAAAATACTTGACCGCCAGCTCGATGCTCCAGATGCATAATGTGATGACGAGCCTGTGTGCCGCAAATGACTCCCCAGTAAGCGTCGAGACCGGCGAACCATTCGCAATCGCCAGGTCCAATGTTAATGTCGATGGAGCAAAATTGTTTTCCTGATGGTCCGGAGTGCGACTTCCAGGGACCTGAAACGTGCGAGAACAAGATAATTTGTCGCATTCGCTGTTTCGCAGCTTCGATACACTCGCGAGCCCCCTTCGACAAAACTTTGTCAATGTCGATACCGGCTCGTGGAAATGACCCAGGAATTCACTCACCTTGACATTGGCTGCTCGCTCAGCTTGGATCGCAGCACTCCTTTTTAAGGAGACGACGCTGTGTTCTGAGAATTGCTCGCAGATCGCAGATCAAAGAAAATACTTGACCGCCAGCTCGATGCTCCAGATGCATAATGTGATGACGAGCCTGTGTGCCGCAAATGACTCCCCAGTAAGCGTCGAGACCGGCGAACCATTCGCAATCGCCAGGTCCGATGTTAATGTCGATGGAGCAAAACTGTTTTCCTGATGGTCCGGAGTGCGACTTCCAGGGACCTGAAACGTGCGAGAACAAGATAATTTGTCGCATTCGCTGTTTCGCAGCTTCGATACACTCGCGAGCCCCCTTCGACAAAACTTTGTCAATGTCGATACCGGCTCGTGGAAATGACCCAGGAATTCACTCACCTTGACTTTGGCTGCTCGCTCAGCTTGGATCGCAGTACTCCTTTTTAAGGAGACGACGCTGTGTTCTGAGAATTGCTCGCAGATCGCAGATCAAAGAAAATACTTGACCGCCAGCTGCGCCTGTCGGAATAGCTTGACAAAGTGGACTTGGAGATGAGAATCTTGACTTGACGTCGTATTCGCTCTCCAAACACAACGTTATTCACAAACTGATCGCGGAACCTGAAGAATAACGCTCGTTTTAATCCAAAGAACGATCGCTCGAACTTGGAATCGATTTGACGTTTTTAGGTTAGGTTGAAAATAGCGATGTATGTCGTTTTGACATTTTGCTGTAGATTTTTTCAAAACAATCAACAATTTCACTGTCGAAACACACTGACACAGAAAACTGATTAAATTTTGCTTGCTAATCGAGCTGTATAAATGTTTTCAAACACTTTTTTACATACACGATTTCTGTTTTTGGGCACTCTGAATTTTTTCGCAATTTACTCGTAACACGCGCACGTGGAAAACACGTGGATAGAATTTTGGCGCAACGAGAGAGAAACAGCTGAGACGTCATAAACACGAGGCACTGGCACAGTAGTAGTGGAGAACACGAGGCACTGACGCGGTCGAGAAAGAGAGAGACAGCACGATGCGTCGACGCGGCAGAGCGAGAGAGACAGTGTTATAGGCGCGCCGGCGGTAGAGGGAGAGAGATAGCACGATGCGCCGACGCGGCAGAGCGAGAGAGACAGCGCTATAGGCGCGCCGGCGGTAGAGAGAAAGAGAGGCCCGATATATCTCTCTCTCTCGCTCAGTGGCGCGCAAAGAGTGGGGATACCACGTTTAGCGGGGCGGGTGACGTCACGGGCCGAAAATGTCCACCAGGCACGTAAGGGCGTATGTCCAAGCGCCTGCGCACATAACTTACGCCTTTCTGACTCTAAGAAACAGAAGGGATCCCAAACCTCGCGTCCAAAATCTTCAATGTTAGATTTCTCTGGATTGGCTGAACGGATTTTGTTCTACCAAGGACCATTCGAAAGATAAAAAATCATAGAAAATTCAAATCTAATATGAGATTTTTCCATCAACCCGTTCTCCTGTGAGAACGATTTAAAGTTTCTGTGACGTCATAAAATGCCTATTTTACTGTATATAAGAAGTACGGCCGGCTCGCGCGCTACGCTTTTCTTTTAAACTTGGCGTCGAGCCGCTGCCGCGTCTCTTGATAATGATTCTTTTATTTTTCAAAATTTCTAATTTCTAATGAAAAGGTCATTAATTCATCAAATTATTCCAATCATCCATTTTCGAATGAAAATCGATTTTTTTATTTTGAAATATCAAATTTGCAGTAAAAATTTATTGAGATTTTGATTTTAATTTGAAATTGATTAATTCTGACATAAATTGATTGATAAATGAAAATTCCATTAAAAAAAGACATTTTTTAAATAAAAAGAATAATTAAAAGTAATTCTTCATAAAAATAAACAGTTTTTTAATAAATTTCAATCGATTGATTAAATTGTTGATTGTTTTCAAAAAATGTATTATTTTCCATTTAATTTGCATTGATTTATCAGACTTTTTCATAATGGTAATATTTTAATTTAGAAAAATGTAGTAGTAGTAGTAGTAGTAGTAGTAGTAGTAGTAGTAGTAGTAGTAGTAGTAGTAGTAGTAGTAGTAGTAGTAGTGGAGTTTTACATGCATACCTTTGTCGGGTTTTCACATTGTATGCTTTTTCGTATTTCCTCTATTTTTTTCTTTATTTTCACTATTTGTGTCTGTTATTCCCACTGTTTTTGTTTTTCTCCACTGCGCACTGTGGACCTACATTTTTTACGTGGGTTCGGAACCACAGAGAGTACAGCTTGAGACACTTAGAAAAATCGATTGGTGTCGGCGGCGGGAATCGAACCCGGGCTCGCTGGGTGGGAAACGGGCCCATTACCACTGAGCCACTGCCTCTCCAATTAAAAAAATGTGTTATTTTCCTATGAAATTTTAATTCATGAATCAAATTATTTTGATCATCTATTTTCGAATAAAAATCGAATTTTTCATTTTGACATAATTAAATTTGTAATGAAAATTTACTGAGAATTCGATTTTTATTTGAAAATGAATGATACCGACAGCGGTAGGTTCGCGGTCGGTGCGTGGTTTCGGCGATCACACAAGTTGAGCAGCGTTGACTGCGGTCAGTACTTGGTTGGGTGACCGCTTAAGCATGAAAAAAAGAAAAAATATGCATAGGATACATGAATAGGATAGGATACAAGTCGTACTGCGTGTGAGGACAGCTAATATCACATATACAAGCGGCTACCAAACGATAACAAACGATTCCATTCGATATCGAACGATTCCATACAATTTCATACGACTACCAAACGATTCCATACTATTACATACGACTACCAAACGATTCCATTCGACACCATTACATACATATATGACATATATAACTTATGGTTGGGTAAGATGTATGTGTTAATAAATATGTAGAATATAAATATATAAGGAGTAAAGAGGTTACATAATAGGGTAATTAAAAAAGTCAACGTATATGTGTGAGAGTGGATTATATGAGGTAAATAGGTTATAAATGTATCAAGTATATAAAGTATATATAAGGTAAAAAATGGAAAATAATAGAAAAAGACAAATATATATATTATATATACATAATAGGGTATATGAGAAGGTATGTGTACGTGTGAAAGTGGAATACATGAGGTAAATAGGTTAAATGTATGAAGTACATAAGGTGAAAAGTGAATCAATTTTTTTTTAAATGAATATATATCTATCATATGTATATATATAGGGAGTAAATAGGTTGCATAATAGGGTAATTTAAAAAGTAGACGTATGTGTGTGAGAGTGGAATATATGAGGTAAATAGGTTAAATGTATTAAGTATATAAAGTATATATAAGGTAAAAAATGAAAAATAATAGAAAAAGATAAATATATATTATATGTACATGATAGGGTATATGAGAAGGTATACGGGTATGTGTGAAAGTGGAATATATGAGATAAAAAGGTGAAATATATGAAATATATTAGGTGAAAAGTGAAAAATGATGAAAAAAGGTGAATATATATATACATAATATGTATATAATATGTATATATATATATTTATATATAGACTGTATGAAAAAAATCATTACTTTATTTATTTATTTTTATATTACTAAGATATCTCATTATTTGTTAAATTCGAATTCAAATAATTGAAATTGAAAAACGAACGACGAAACGCGATGACGTCACAGCGGGACAAATGTCCCCTTTTTAGACAAATTCTCAAAAAATTTTCACCAACATCATCGTTCTCAGAATGGACCGAGTCGATTTTGTTGCAACAAAGACCAATCGGAAGAGAAAAATCGAAAAAAATTCAATAGAAAAATTGACATTGTTTGGTCCAGCCGTTTATCTGTGAGATCGATTTAAAGGCGCTGTGACGTCATCACTTCCGGTATATTCGCGTATATAAGAGTGCGGTAGCTTTCTTTTAATACTTGGCGTCGAACCGCTACCGCGTCTCTTGATTATAAAATAAAATGAAATAATAAAATAAAAACGTTTCAAATTTGATAAAATTTGATAATTTCAATGAAATAAAAATAAATTTAATTTGATGAAATTCAATAATTTCAATCAAATAAAAAGTAATATAATTGAATACAATTTAATAATTTAAATAAAATATCAAGAAATTGAATTTATTGAAACTAAATAATTTCAATAATATTGTTCCGGAAATTGCCCCGGAAAAATGCCGCTGAAAAGTGATCGAGAGCGGGATGGACTCGTGCGGGAGATTTTTGCTGGAAATTGAAATAATTCGACACGAGAGCAAAATAGAGAGTACACAATTTGATTTATTTACCTAGTTACACACTTTTTCTCGAAGATAAAGGCGCGTAAGAGCGATCGCAATGCAACAAGTTGCAGCCAACACGTGTTCGCCGTGTGGTCGAGACGGCCGAGATCTCGCACAACAGAAATTAAAGAAAATAAGAGTCAAAATGCCCAAACGAGTTGGCCTGAATTGAGCGATCGCTTCGCGAAGGAAAGCCGAACACACTTAATCACTCGCGACTTGAATTTAAGAAAGGAAAGTTAGAGAATTCACAATTTTCGGGAGCGCGCACGTTGTCTCGTGTCGAGAGCCGGTTGCAGAAGGACGAGAAAAATGGCTTCGCTTGAGTTGTCGCGTTCTTCATGCTGGCGGCGCCACCGACCAGCTCGGCGGCGTCCAGCCAGCGTCGTCCTGAGCGCGATAGTGGTGACGCGCTTTGAGAGCGAGTTTGGGCGGGCCAATTTAAACGGCCAATTCCCAAACATTTCCGCCCGCCATCTTCACAGGGTGAAGATGTTATCCTGTGGCAGAGTCCACGTGGAGTGGAGCCAGTTTGACCAAGGGCCGGGTCAACGTCGTTTGTGCTGTCCTTAGGGTGGCGATCCGAGGCAGTCCATCTGAGCCTGGGTGGAGAGCAGTCACTCGAGCTAAAGGCCATTTGGTGGGAGGAGTTCTCTCGTCTGTGATGAGAACTAGGGAGCCGACCTTGATGACATTCTGTGGGTGATGCCATTTCGAGATTGCCTGGAGCTGGTGTAGGTATTGCGACGACCATGTCTTCCAAAATTGCTGCGTTCTTTGCTGGATTGATTGCCACTGGTTGAGTCTTGTTGGCGTTAGTTCAAGCAGCGATGGCTCAGGCACGGCGTTTAGAGCATCTCCAGTTAAAAAGTGGCCCGGAGTTAACGCTGAGACATCCTCTGGGTCGTCGCTAAGTGGCTCGAGCGGACGCGAATTCAGTATTGCCTCAACCTGAGACAGAAGAGTGCTGGCTTGCTCGTAGGTGAGCAATGCGTCGCCGACCGTCCTCCGAAGGTGATGCTTTGTTGATTTCACCACAGCTTCCCATTTTCCTCCCATGTGGGGGGTTGCTGGGGGATTAAACACCCAGTTTGTGCCGTCCTTGGAGAGCGCACGTGCCAAGGTTTCGTGTTCCTTGGTCGCATCGATGAACATCCTTTTGAGCGCAGTGTCCGCCCCAATGAACGTGGTTCCGCAGTCCGAGTACATCGTTGTTGGGATTCCTCGCCGGGAGACAAACCTTTGATATGCTGCGAGGAATGTGTCCGAGGAGTAGTCCGTTACCACGTCCAGATGCACGGCTGAGGTGGTGAGACAGACAAACACACAGATCCACCCTTTGTGTGTTTTCGCTCCACGACCTTGCCAAGTTTTTAATGTGAGCGGTCCTGCATAATCGACACCAGTGTGCCCGAATGCGCGAGAAGGCGTGACACGACAAAGAGGTAGTTGGCCCATCAATTGATGGGCACGGATCCCCCTCTGCCGCGCACAGATCACACACCGGAGCACGTGGGTCTTTACAGGCGCTCGTCCTCCGATGATCCAATAGAGCTGCCGCGTGTACGCAAGAGTAAGTTGCGTTCCTCCATGGAGCGTTTTCCTGTGGGCCTCATCAATGATTAAGCCGGAGAGATGCGCTTCTCGGGGAAGAATTGCTGGGTGCTTCTCATCCTCGGATAACGCGGAGTTGGCCAGTCGACCCCCGACTCGGAGAATTCCATCAGAGTCGAGAAAGGCGGTGAGCCGACTGAGAGCATGACACGCTGGAAGCGGGCTTCCATTCTCCAGAATCTTGATCTCCTGGGCGAAGAACATGGCCTGTGTTGCTTTGACCCAGAAATTTTGAGCTCTCCTGAGGTCGTGTGGTGTCACGATTCGTCCTGAGGGCGTCCTTTGCTTGTGTTTCAGACGATCTAGAACTCTGAAACATAGAGCTGTCACATGGAACAGTTTGAAGACCGAGGAATACCTGAATAACAAGTCCCAGTGGTTTTCCTGGTGACGAATCGTCCCAACCAAGGAAACTCCCGGGCGTGCTTCCGAGGAGCTGGCAGCGTCAGTGAATTCAGTCTGACGAGGCCAGTGTTCCGAGGTTTTGGCGAGCCATGGTGGTCCCGTCCACCATAGCTGATGACTGGCGAGCTGTGCCGTTGTCATCCCTCGTGACGCACAATCAGCTGGATTGCACGTGCCAGGTACGTGCATCCACTGTGCGTCCTTGGTGAGCTCTTGGATCTGCGTGACTCGGTTTCTCACGTAGTCCTTCCAGCGGGATGGATGAGCCTTTATCCAGGTTAGAGCCACTTGTGAGTCCGTCCACAAATATGTTGCCTCCACGTCAAGCCCCGCCTTGTCCTTGACGTGTTGGACGAGCTTGGCCAATAGGAGAGCGCCTGAGAGCTCAAGCCTCGGGATTGTCAGGCGTTTCAAAGGAGCGACCTTTGTTTTGGAGTAGACCAGTGATGTCATCCTCCTTGTGGACGAGAGCTCGACGGTAATATAGACAACCGCCGCCATGGCAAGCTGTGACGCGTCCGAGAAGCCATGGAGCTGCACACGAGCCCTTTCACTCGTGCCGAACCACCTGGGAATAGAAAGAGCCGACACCTTGTTAAAGTCTTCTCTAACAGCTAGCCATTTTGTTGAGACCAGCGCTGGGAGTGGTTCATCCCATCCAATTTTGTGTAGCCAAAGCTCCTGGATTAGCATTTTGGCCCTGATCGTGACCGGAGCAATAAATCCTAACGGATCAAAGAGCTGCGCGATTTCCGAGAGCACAGAGCGCTTGGTGAGCGCACTCTGTTTCGGAGCAGACCGCGAGCTGAACGAAAAATTGTCCTCCTTGGGTGACCATTGCACTCCGAGTATTTTGGTTGTGCAGTCGTCGAATGGTACGATCACCCTGTCGTCGGAAGAACCCAACCGAGCGAGAATCGTTGGACTGGAGGCGTGCCACTTTGCCAGCGGGAATCCGCCCGCGTGACAAAGTCCTTGAAGCTGTTGGGCCTTTTCCAACAGTTCTCCCTCAGAGTCGGCACCGCAAAAAATATCGTCTACATACCTTCCCAGTTTAATTGACGGTACTGCAAGCGGGAACCGATGACCCTCATCCTCAGCGAGCTGTAGCATCGTTCGAACAGCCAGGAACGGAGCGGCCTTTGTGCCGTACGTCACGGTGGTGAGCCGATAGGGCACGATGTTCTGATGTTCGTCCGTCCAGAGGATTCGCTGCAGGTCCCAATCTTCCTCGTGTACCTTTATTTGACGGTACATCTTCGTCACGTCAGCCGATAGAAGAAATTTGTGCTTCCTGATCCACAGAAGCACGTCCACGATGTTGGGAAGAAGATTGGCACCCGTGTGCATCAAATCGTTGGCCGAGTAGCCCGAGGAAGTCCGCGCTGACCCATTGAATACCACCCTCAGCTTGGTGGTTGCGCTGTCCGGCCTTAGCACACCGTGGTGTGGAAGGTAATAAGTGCCGATGTCCTCAGAGCGCATCGTTGGTAGTGGAGCGCGTACCATGTGACCCAAACTCTCGTATTCGCGCATGAAACTCTCATAGAGTTCCTTGTATGCCGAATCCCGAGAGAATTTCCGGAGCGTGCCTCTCAGACGCTGGTAAGCTGCGTGGTAAGACGTTCCAAGCAGGGAACTGGGCGAGTGCAACGGTACTCGCACGATGTAACGCCCAGTTTCGTCTCGAGAGTGCGTCCGTTGATAATGCTCTTCGCACTCTTGTTCTTGCGCAGAGAGCACCGGGTCGGTGTCCAAGGGAATCTCTTCTTGCTCCCAAAACTTGGTGAGCGATTCCTGGAGGACGTGCTGATCAAAGTGCACTGTTCCGGAGTATGCCGAGGGGTTCCGTGGAGTTGTCCGAGCAGCCACAGGTCCCAGAATCAACCATCCGAACGCAGATAGTTGGGCGATTGGCATGGTTGGATCGGCGGTGATCATTTCTGGCTTGATCACTTGTCCGTAGACGTCTGCTCCAAGTAAAACGTCGATCGGCCTTGAAATATGGTATTGCGGATCTGCAAGGTCTAAATTTCGCAGATGCGACCATCCCTCTGGTGTTATCTCGACCGACGGTAGAGCTGTCGCGAGTTTTCGAAGCACGTGAGCATGAATATTCACGTGTTCCTGGGAGTAGACCGAGCAGAGGCAAAGTTGGACAATTCCCCTCGTTTTTGTTGATTGGCTTCCACCGATTCCCGAGATTGGAAGCGATGCCCGATGACGATGAAGTTGTAGAGTCGTCACTAAATCCTCAGACACGAAGCTGAGCTCTGATCCTGAGTCGACCAAGAGCCGAACCTGGTGCGAGGTCGTTGCTGTGTTAATGACACAGATTGCCGTGGCCAAGAGGGTTTGTTGTTGAGGAATCCCGGTAATCCGAGAAGGGACCGTGGAGGAAGTCAGGGAGGAGACCTTGAGAGGACCAGTTGCTGAGGAAATTGGAGAAAATACCGTGGTGTGCGATTGCACAGGAGAGGAGACCGTAGAGTGCGAAAACGGTTGAGAGAGGATGGGTGAGGAGACCGTGGTGAGGATGGGAGCAGAAACCGTTGAGTGCGATTGCGGTTTCGAGGAGACCGGTGTGATCGCTTTGGAATGCGAATGTCCGTTTGAGAAAGTCGGAGCTGAAGCCATAGAGTGCGAAAGCTTCTTGGAGAAAACCGGTTCGAGGATTTTTGAGGAGACCAACGAGTGCGAATGCGCGTTGGAGGAGACCGAGGACGAAAGAATTGAGGAGACCAATGAGCGCGAATGCGCGTTGGAGGAGACCGAGGGAGAAAGCGTTGAGGAGATCGATGAGCGCGAACGCGCGTTGGAGGAGACCGAGGAAGAGAGAGTTGAAGGATTTAAGGAGCGGACCGGAGAGTTGGCCTGGAGTTCGACGACTGCAGAACGCCCTTATTGTGGCGCAGAACTCGTTCCTGGCTCTGGCGTTGGAGCTGGCACGTTGTGGAGCGAGGCCTCGTGCAAGAGGGTGTGATGTTTCCCCTTGCACGTGCGACAGAGCAGCGTACTCCTGCACGCTTTCGCGCTGTGTCGCCCAAGACAATTGAAGCAGAGCCTTTTCTCCACGATGTGGGCTCTTCTGTCCTTTGGAGATTTCGCCGAGAACACCGGGCAGGACGCGATGTAATGTGCTGCTTGACAGCAGTCGCACGCGTATCTGTTGGAGCTGGCCGAGGCGGAAGTTGATGTCGACGCCTGGAGGCTGGTCTTGGGCCTTGCTCCACCGTGTGCTCTTGAGGAGGCGCCTTTGTTCTTCGCCGGATCGTTTTCCTCATCCCTGGCGACGTCCATGGCTCGCAACTTCATGCGAACGAAGTCCTCCACCTGCTGATACGTCGGGTGTTCTCTCGTGTTCCCAAGGGAAAACGCGAGATCCTCGCGTACGGAGCTGTCCAACGTTCTGGTCAGGAGGTGCGCCCACAGGACATCCCCCATGTCCTTGGGAGCCACCAATGTCGAGAGCGCCTTTGAGCCCTCCGAAACCACGTTAAAGGCGTGGCGAAGCTCCTTATAGTTGTTTGGAGCACACGTTTTGAGCTCGATCGCCTTATCGAGATAGGTGGCGATCACGCGGCGTTTGTCCTGGTAGTTTGACACTAAAGTGTCCCACGCCGCTTTGAGCTGTTCACCCTGAAGAGGGAATCCTGCAATGAGCTGCGCCGCTTCTCTTTTTAGGCTCATTTTGAGGTATTGGAGCTTCTGAACGTCCGAGATGGTCAATTGATTCAGCACCATAGAGGAAAAAAGCTCGGAGAAGTTCGTCCACTCCAAGAACGAACCGGAGAATTTGGGGAGATCGAGCTTGGGGAGCTTCGACTCCAGCGACGAGCTGGCCTGAGTGGAGCTGGCCTGTTGCGCTTCGTTAAAGTGCGAGCTGTCCTCCTTGAGCCGCGCCAAGAGCATACGAGCGTTGTTTTTAACGTTCGTGATTTGCCACCAGAAGCGCTCGGTGAAATACGGGTGGTTGAGGTTTCCCGTTGGCCAATTGTTGGTAATGTCCTGGTGGCACCGCGAGACGTCCTGCCAGAGCTCATCGATTTGCTGTTCCCAGCGTAGTAGTGAGGAACGAGGAGGATCGGCATGGACCGCTTGGCCGATCTCAGTGAGCGTGGCGTTCATGAGCTCCATTCGCTCTTCCTGGGTCGCTAGCTTTGCAGCGATAGCGCCGTTGATGCGTGCCGGCGAGGGAGACCGAGAGCGTTGGCCGTCGTTCTCGCCTGGTGGTACGACGAGAGAGATGACGGTCGAGGGCTTGCGTGACGGAGGGCCCTGCGAGCCTGAAGCCGGTGTCGGAGGCCGAGGGTCAAGCTCTGCCGGAGACGGCGGTCTCGACGCGGTCTGCGCCGTCGGATCGACCGTCGCCTGGTCCCCTGGGGTTTCGTCGCTGTTTTGTCGACGCTGTCCATTTCGCTGTCCGAGAGGGGTCCACGAGCACCTAGTTACAAGGGGAAAATAGATGCACCGTAACAAAACACATGGAAAAGTCAATTGCACACCGGGCAGCGTTCATCGCTGCGACACTGAGCCGTCGCAAGAGTCACAGGGCGAAGGCGCCGGCGCCTTCGCTCAAAGTCACAAAAAAAATGTCCCCGAACAATTTCACACACAAAAATCTCACACACTAGCTCTCGATCCGGCTCGAAGGACCAAATGTTCCGGAAATTGCCCCGGAAAAATGCCGCTGAAAAGTGATCGAGAGCGGGATGGACTCGTGCGGGAGATTTTTGCTGGAAATTGAAATAATTCGACACGAGAGCAAAATAGAGAGTACACAATTTGATTTATTTACCTAGTTACACACTTTTTCTCGAAGATAAAGGCGCGTAAGAGCGATCGCAATGCAACAAGTTGCAGCCAACACGTGTTCGCCGTGTGGTCGAGCCGGCCGAGATCTCGCACAACAGAAATTAAAGAAAATAAGAGTCAAAATGCCCAAACGAGTTGGCCTGAATTGAGCGATCGCTTCGCGAAGAAAAGCCGAACACACTTAATCACTCGCGACTTGAATTTAAGAAAGGAAAGTTAGAGAATTCACAATTTTCGGGAGCGCGCACGTTGTCTCGTGTCGAGAGCCGGTTGCAGAAGGACGAGAAAAATGGCTTCGCTTGAGTTGTCGCGTTCTTCATGCTGGCGGCGCCACCGACCAGCTCGGCGGCGTCCAGCCAGCGTCGTCCTGAGCGCGATAGTGGTGACGCGCTTTGAGAGCGAGTTTGGGCGGGCCAATTTAAACGGCCAATTCCCAAACAAATATGAACTATAAAATAAAATAATATAATATAGTATAAAATAAAATAACAAAATGAAAATATAATAAATTTAATAAAATGTAGTAATTTCAATCAAATAAAAAGAAATTTAATTTAATAAAATTTAATACATAAAATAAATTGAATTATAAAATCAAATACTAAAATTTGATCATTTCATAATTTAAATTTAATAGAAATTCAATTTAATAAAATTCAATCATTTAATCATTTAAATTTAATACAAATTGAATTTAACAAAATGTAATAATTCAAATAACAAATTATACATTTAATAAAATTTAATAATTCAAATAAAATGAAACGAAACTCAATTTCAATAAAATAAATTATAAAATGGAATAGTAATATAAAAAAAATTTTAATTTAATAAAATTTAATAATTTAAATAAAATAAAAAGAAATATAATTTAATAAAATTGTCACGGCAGCACCCTTTATATTCTTTTCCAAAACTCTTTCCCACATTCGTACCCGATACCTTACATCCGTTCTTAACTCTTTCTCACACTCAAAACTCCTAGCTCAGCATCCTAATCTTATCACCGCATTCCTCAGCACTTCTTTGTCCCACGAGCCTCAACTTCTCCTCCGCTTCACCTCCCCACTACCACTTCACCAAATCATTCTCCTTTATTCTCATCCTCGACTCCTCAGTTCATCACCATCCTTCGAACCGCTAATTACATCGTGCACTCCCTCATTATAACCACAAGTCTCAATATATTCCGGTTTAACCGTATTCTTCAATCTTCATTATTATTATTATTATTTCACCCACTCAAACCCCGGTCATCACAATTGGTGTTCAGAAGCGGGATTCGAACACCGCACGCGAACCGCGAAACAAAAAAGAACGAAAAACAACGAAAAAGTGAAAGTTTGAAACAAAAAAAAAAGTTCAACGAAGTTAACGAAAAGACAGTGAAAAAAGATAAGGAAAAATCGAAACAACGAACAGTGAAAAAAAAAAAAGAAAACATCAACGACGAACAGTGAAAATTTTTTTTTCTCCTCTCTCTCCCTCACCAACGGACAAAAGCAAGAGAGAGAAAAGCGCATCATTCCAAATTTCGACACCAAAAATAGAAGGAAGGACGAAAATTCAAATGCAAATAAAAATTTGGATAATCCTGGCAATGTAAGTACCAAATTACGCACTTAAACTTAAATTTAACACAGAATTGCCCATAGAAGTGAGGAGAGACGACAAAGTCGCTCACTCACACACACAACTCACGCGAGAGCCTGTGCGACGCATGAGCGTATACCGCTGGCCTTGTCGCACCAACACGGCTCCCCATCTGCGTACGTAAAGAGCGACAAAGACGCTCGATATTCTTATTCCTCCTTTATTCTTTCTTTCTTCGCACGCCTCGCATGCACAGCTGACCAAAATATATAGTGATAGTACGCGTGCTCTTGTGCTTCGTTCGCGACGGATATATATATAGATATACGCGCTCTTTTAGGCTCCGTTCACACCGAACATATATTTCGACACTTTCGCGCTTCACGCGACAAATTCAAGTAATAACGGATTTTTACAAACATTTAACATCTCCCGTTTGAAACAAACCGAATTTTCTTTTCAAAAAAAAAAAAACGAAGCCAATAACAAAAAAAAAAACGAAACAATTTTCAGTAGACAAATTGAACCTTTTGAGGGAAAAACCGAACATATTATTAAAAATTTGTGCTCTTTTCATAGCCCACCAAAAAAAAAAAACGCAAAAACCGAAAATTTTTAAATCTTGCAAATTTTAATCCCATATTCGCTTACACTATTTCCCTCGAATTTAAAATCAATCTACCGCATACAATAATTAGAACAACTACAAAATAGCAAAAAAAAAAAAAAAATTTTTGGAAAATTGCCCTTTGCAAAAATTTCCCCTTTTTAACTTAAAACGACCCCGTTTTCACAAACCAATTACAAATACGAACAAAATAATAACAAAAGAGCTTGAAAAAAAAAACAAAACAAAAATCAACGAAATAATTTCTTTTTTTTACAAATTTCACCCTCCCAGTAGATATAGGAAAAAAATGAGCCATTCTAAACAAACCAGAATACATGGGAAAAATTGAAAAAAAAGAGGAACACAGAAAATTCAAAATAGAACCAATACGACCACCCCGACGCACCAGTACGCGTCAGAATAATTTACCCTCATTCTTTCACCTAAAAACAGAAAAAATGGAAGGAGTTAGCTTAACTTTCCGTGATCTTTACGGACTCATCCCTACCTTCGACGGAAAAAACATCCCTGTAGATCATTTTATTGGCGCTTGTAAACGAGCTGCAAAATTAATCCCTGACGACCAACAGCCGCAATTTCTTGTGACTGTTCAATATAAATTAACAGGATTTGCTCAAGATTTGGCAGAAACAAAAAATTACACAACCCTCGACGAATTTTACCGAGACCTCAAAGAAAGTTTTGGTGCCACTATCGAATTATTAGACTTAGAACTAGAACTCAAAGCCATTTCCCAAAATTTTAACGAGTCAGTAGCAGAATACGCCACACGAACTCGAATGATTTCAAAACGAATAACAGAAAGATTAAACGAATGCTACGGCAGAGCCGAGGAACAGGCATATTTAAAGAAAAGAATAGAAGAAGTCCAAAAATCAGTAACTAGAGCCTTCGTCAGAGGACTCTTTGATAAAATCGCAGTAAATCTAAACCAACAAAATCTCAGAGAATTTGACACAGCAGTCAGAGAAGCAATTCACGTCGAACAAGAACTTCGACACCGTCAATCGGTAAACCACGGTAGAATATCCAGAGAACACACACTAACACAAGCACCAGAAACAGCTAGAATTCAATTCGCGGAAACCAGAAACCAACACACAGATGTATTTTGTGAACTTCACCAATCAAGAAGTCACTCCACAGGAAATTGTCACACACTCAGAGAACTGAGAGAAAAAATGAACCAAAATTTTAGAAGCCAATCCCCTTTCGACAACAGATTCAATAACCAACAAAGCAGGTACCGCAGCGAATCGCGCGGCCCGCAAAATTACAACAGACCCTTCGGATATCGAAATAACTCGCGAGATCGATATCAAAACAATTACAGAAATCAAAATTATCAAAACCGATACCCTCAAAATAATTATAGACAAAGAGACTACTCGAACCAAAACAACCACAACAGAAACAATCAAAACAGCCAACAAAACAATTTCCGAAACAGAGACAATTCTCAAAATCGAGACAGAAATAGTAGATATAATGAATTTTACGACAGGCAATCCGGTAGTTCTCGGAACAACCGCGACAATTCGCAAAACAGATTCCGCGATAACTCTCAGAACAGGTATCGCGACAACTCGCAAAACAGGCACCGCGACAATTCAAATAACCGAAGACCCAACGACGATAAATTCGAAGAATTACACTCAAAATTCGAACAACTTGCGAAATTCGTAACGGAAATCGCACAAAAAAACTCGACTGCGACTCCGCGGGACAGCGCGACCGGGAGCACATCGCAAGAGCGCACGACCCAAAACCATTAGACGCGAAAACGCAAACTATTAAAAAAGCAAGGATTTCACTAGAAAAAACGAAAAGACATACACCACCGACTATCAAAGTAGACTCAATCGACTTGCTTAACAAGGACACAACATTTTTAATCGATACCGGAGCAGAAATCAACTTGATAAGAAGAGACGCAATAGCAAAACACGTCCCAGTTGACTTTTCAATCATTTACGAACTAACAGGAATAACAGACGACACCATTTTCACATCAGGAAAATGCGTGATCAAGATAAAAGGAATACCGGTCGAATTTCACACGATCCGTTTCAAATGGCCAATCCCCCAGGACGCCGTCCTGGGCGACGAATTTTTCAAAGAAACACCAGCCGACATCCTGTACACCCAATCCTGCATAAACTTCAGAGGTATACAGATACCTTTTGAAACAAACGAAAAAGTTTCCATCCCAGCTCGAACCAAATCCACCATCCACATCCGAATCAAAAACACGAACCTAACCGAAGGTTACGTACCGAGAATAGAAGCAGGCGAAGGATTATTCATCGGTGACGCAGTAGTTACAAACCGAAACGGTGTTGCATATTTATGCGCAATAAACACCAATGACTATAACATACACCTCCGAGTCCCAACAATCGAATTACAACCGATTGAAATGATATCCGACAGACCAGTCGATATCGATAATCACGGCTCTAACGACTTTCCAACCGGAAATCGTGCAGAAATCCGTACAACAAGAACATTAGGGAAACAGGAAAGATTTAAAAAATTAAAACCTCTCTTGCATCTAGAAAATTTAGATGAAGTAGAGAAGGAACATGTCCTCCAACTAACCTTCGAACACTCACACCTGTTCAGCCTACCAGGCGAACAATTAGGGTCGACATCATTCGTAAAACACGAAATATTCACAACGGATGACATACCAATAAACACAAAACAGTACAGATTCCCACAAGTCCACAAAGAGGAAATACACAATCAAGTCAACGATCTCCTCGACAAGGGAATAATTCAACCATCGTTATCACCATTCAATTCACCCGTTTGGATCGTCCCAAAGAAACCCGATCAAAAAGGCAACAAACGATGGCGTATGGTCATCGATTTTAGGAAACTTAACGAAAAAACAACCCCAGATGCGTACCCATTACCAAACATCACAGACATCATAGACCAATTGGGTAGATCTCGCTACTATTCAGTGCTAGATTTGGCTTCAGGTTTCCACCAAATCGAAATGCACCCAAGAGACAAACCAAAAACCGCTTTCTCCACACCAAATGGACATTACGAATTCAATCGTATGCCATTTGGCCTAAAAAACGCACCCGCAACATTCCAACGATTAATGGATGTTGCTTTATCTGGACTCCAAGGTACTGACCTATTCGTCTATTTAGACGATATCGTCATTTACGCCGCAGACCTTGAGGAACATGGAAAAAAATTCCATCGCTTAGCAAAAAGACTGTCCGACGCTGGCCTCACACTCCAAACAGATAAATGCCAATTTCTCCAGAAGAAAGTTGAATATCTAGGCCACGTCATTAGCGAAAAAGGTTGTCAACCAAGACCCGAACTATTACGGGCAGTCCAAAATTTCCCAGTTCCCACAAATAAGAAAACTATCACGCAATTCCACGCATTAGCGAATTATTACAGAAGGTTCATCAAAAACTTCGCAACAATTGCCCTTCCGCTAACAAACCAACTAAAAAAGACGGAAGAATTCAAGTGGACAAACGACTGTCAAGAAGCATTCGAAACCCTCAAACAAAAATTAACGAACGAACCAATCTTACGATACCCAGACTACGAGAAAGAATTTAAACTCACAACCGACGCATCAGACTATGCGATCGGCGCCGTACTCAGCCAAGAGTACGATAAATTCGATCACCCAATAGCCTTTTACTCCCGTACACTCTCAAAAGCCGAGAAAGTGTACGACGCAATGCGAAAAGAACTTTTGGCAATGGTACATTCCATCCAATACTTCAAGCACTACCTGTACGGACACCATTTCACCCTCGTGACCGACAACAGGGCACTGACGTATCTCATCAACAAACCAAATCCGCCGCAACAACTCCAACGTTGGCAGGCAATCCTTAACGGCTACGAATTTAGTGTTCACCACAAACCAGGGAAACTTAATGTCGTCGCAGACGCACTTTCCCGAAACCCAGCCAACGCCTTTCCGATAAGACCTCGAGAGGAATCCACAGACGTTGACGACGAGGACTCAAAAAGACTAAAAATGACCCAGCAAGGAGAAAAACGCATCAGAACCTCCTCAGACGAAGATTCTGGGAACCCATCACCCGACAAAGTAATCATTTTACCAGCTGAAGAAACTGAGACTACAAACAAGCAACTGAACGAAAAAGCAAAAATCAACGAACAACATGTTATCAAAGGGAGTGCACACCCTAACATGGATATAGAAATGGACAACAACAACCAGGACGAACCAACGTCCGAAGAAGAAGAACCAATGGACTCAAATAATCAAGAAAATCAGCAAGCCCCACGGAACACGAGCGACAGTAAAATGGAATACGATGTGGATCGCAAAAGGAACTGCACCACATCGGACGACGATATGGAAAACGAAACAGGCAACGAAACAGAAAAACGAGAAAAAACGATTATTCAAGACGAAGCAGAAGTTACGATGGAAGAAGTAATAAATAAGAATACTACGCAACAAAGAGAAGAAATATTAAACGAAAATAAAATGATACGAAGTGATAAAAATAATGAAAAAGCAACAATGAACAATGAAAAGAATAATGAAAGAGCCAACAAGAGCTCAATACTACGAAAATCAACAAACGAAGTTGAAGAAAATTTAAAAGTGCAAAAAACGCCACAAACGGCAAACGAAAGTGAAAAAATACAACGAAACAATGAAAATTATGGAAATTCAACACGCCAAAACGAAAAAGAAGTGCGCCAAAGTCAAGAAACTCAAGAAAACAATGAAAAAAGAAATCTTACGCCAACGAGCGGAAACGAAGAAACAGCAAATTCAACAAGTGAAGAAGAAAAAGTGCATAAAAACTCAACGACGAAAAACGAAACGAAAACACAAGGAAAAGCCACGTCTCACGAAGAAGCGGAACAGAGCTCAACGCGACGAAATGAAAATGAATCAAATAATAATGAAGCAAATGAAAATGAAATGAATAAAAATGATGTAAGCTCCGCGCTGCATAAACAAAAAGAAGCAGACCCTGTGCTGCCAACATTAAAAAAAGCTCTCAATCCCGCCAATCATTCAAGTGGCCAATCGAATACAAAAGATGCAAGCACTCAATCCACCGTTGAAGAAAATAAAAAATTAAGCAACGAACATTCAAACGCGCAACAATTAAGAAGGCTGATAGAAGAACAAGTGTTGGAAAACTCGAACCATGCAAAGTACCCGGTAACCGCGACCTTCAGGTCACCTCCAGTTCACTACTCGGAGGATGATTCAGGTACAGAAGAAGAAGAAGAACAGGAAGATTCGGACGAAGTAACGGAACCCAACTTTCGATCACCAACGGAAGTTACAACACCAGCACCGAAACGTGGACGTGGAAGACCGAGGAAAAACTCAATCAGTCCACAATCCAAAGTAATAGTCAAAAGGAAACCTGGCAGACCTAGAAAACATCCTATTACCGAGCAATTAACTTCACCCGTGAAAAGAAGACCTGGCAGACCTAGGAAAAATCCCGTCATACAACTCCCAGCTCCTACGGCAAAACGAGGACCAGGGAGACCACGAAAGCAAAATTCTGAAGACATCGACCCACCATTTGGATTATCCCAGTACCATAGGAAAAGATTGACACTACCAGAATCAGAAAAAGCAACGAGAAGCAATACAAAAAAATACGAATCAACAACAGAAGTACATTCAACAACCGAAGAATCAGATAACGACATCAGGAATGAACACCAACAGGAAGACCAAGAAATCCACAACGAAACAATAGCACCGCAACCAGAAGAAACCGAAAACCAAACAGAACTTCAGAAGGAAATCCCACCAACAACGCGACGAATGGCATCGACCGAACAGGACGAACCACCAAACAATCAAACCCCTCCGAAAACTAAAGGAATTCCTGTCCCACAAGTAACACACGCCAAAGAAAATGTAACGATCACACAAGAAAATTTCCTAGCAAAAGGAGACAACATAGCACATTTCTTAGCAGCTGATTGCACCATGAACACAATGGTTTCCAAAGTACTTCTCGAAAAAGGAAAAATCAATCAGGAACAATTTTTACAGCATAAACCAAGAACCGGTCACATTTTGACGATGCGTCATGGCGAAACTTGCTATTTCACAATATTCTGTAAAGAAAAATCAACGGACAACACGAACTTATTCATGATTAAAAAGTGTCTTCGAGCACTCCTACAAATGCTACACATGGAAAATTTGACATCTTGCACCATATCAAAAGACCCAGAAATCATCGACCCACTCACGTGGTCGAACATCAAATCATATTTACAACCAATGGTAAAAGGAACAAAACTCTCAATCACCTTATGCGAAGGACTTATTTCAGTACCACCACCAGAAAACAGGAAAGCAATAATAACAGAACTCCACGGATCGACCGTAGGAGGTCATAAAGGAATCACGAAAACGTACCAACGAGTAGCATCTCAATATTACTGGAAAAACATGAAAGAAGATATCGAAAAGTTCATCAAATTTTGCTACGATTGCCAAAAGAACAAATTAGTACGCGTTAAAGACCGAGCCCCCATGATCATTACCCACACACCAACCAAAGCATTCGATAAAGTTGCCATCGACAGAGTCGGACCCTTACCAAAAACAAGCAAAGGATACGAATACATCCTAACAATCATGGATTTATTTAGCAGATTCAGTATCGCAGTACCCTTAAAACGAACAACGTCAGTAGATGTTGCTAGGGCGCTGTGCCAAAATTTCATAACGACATTCGGCGCACCTCGCGCAATCCTCTCAGATCAAGGTACAAACTTCATGTCTGAAGTCTTTCAAACATTTGCTGAACTCTTCCAAATTCGACATTATAGAACGTCAGCATACCACCCACAATCAAATGGCGCACTCGAAAGAAGCCATCACAGTTTAATAGAATACATCAAACACTACAGAAACAACGACCGCGATTGGGAAGAACTTATCTCATTCGCAACTTTATCACACAACACAAGCATTCATGAAGGAACAGGATTCACCCCATACGAACTAGTTTTTGGTTACCCGGCAACCTTGCCATCAGAATTCCCGCCACCCGAAAAAGTCGTCACATTCGACGATTACATAGTAACATTAAATAACCACATGAAAAACATCCAAGAAATGGCATTCAGAAAACAACAAAAAATCAAAGAACGAACGAAACGTTACTACGACAGACGAACCAAAACACCCAAGTATCACGTAGGACAACTAGTATTTTTAATTAAGGAACCTAAAAAAGGAAAACTAGACAGTAACTACACAGGACCATTCGAAATCCTGGAAATTAGAGATAATAATAATGTTAAATTGCTCATGGAAAACGGAAAGACAAAGATAGTACACGTAGACAAAATAAAATCGGCATATGTTGCAGATGCCACGCCTTTGCCACAAACGGCGACGACCCCGTAAAAGTAACATCATTTTCGGAAAATCCTGGACTTTATTCCCAGCAACTTGGAAAACTCCAATCATACCACACGACCTGGAACTTAGTAACATACATCAACACACATGGACTATTACTCAGGAAACAACAAATACAGGAAAACCTTCAAAGTATGTACACATATTGCAACACACTAGGACCATCATGCCTGATGAGGACGCAGCTAAAAACTATTCAAAATCGCCTAAACACCATCGAAAACGCAGAATCGACTCTTAGGGAACTCCTACCACCGTCAACAGACCTCACACAACAACGCAAAAAACGAGGTTTATTCAATTTCATCGGAAAAGCATTCAAATTTGTTTACGGAACAATGGACAACAACGACGCGAAAAGAATCGCATCCCAAATCGAACAACTCGCAAACAATTCGATCGATCTGTCAGAAATAGTATATAACCAAACTCAAATAATAAAAGCAGGATTTGATATAGCACAGAAACAAATAAAATCAATAACACGCGAAATAGGAAACCTTACACTACAAGTTAACCTAGCATTAGTTAACATGCGAAAAGAAATATACACAATTAAGTACAATCAAAACGGAATGAAATTCATGGCCCTAATCGAAGAAGATCTTACAGAACTAGAAACCGACACAAATACCCTAACCGACGCTATACTTTTTGCAAAAAGTGGACAAATACACCCTTGCCTAATATCATCAAAAACATGGCTGCGTAGCGCAGAAAACATAAGCAAATTGACACCCAATCTGGAATTCCCAACTCCATTGGAACCAGAACACATACCACAATTAATAGCAATTTCGAAACTTATTGTATTCCAAGACAACGAAAAATTGATATTCATAATGAAAATCCCATTACTAGATCCGACCACATACAAATTGTATAGACATATGTCAACACCAATCCGCCAACAAGGAACACGTTTTGCATTTATTAAACCATCAACGCGATTCACCGCAATTTCAACCGACTTCGAAAACTATTTTACCCTAGCAGATTTAAGTAACTGTAAATTAATGTCAACACGATACATTTGCGACGGAACAAACCCTGTACAACACGTTAACGACAAAGCAGAATGTGAAGTCCAGCTACTCACAAACCCACAATTCCAAAATCTTGAACTATGCGACATTCGTCTAAAAACTCTCAGCCAAACATATTGGATCAAAATTCAAAACGCTAACGCATGGCTGTACGCAGCACCAATACCCGAAAATTTGTACATCCACTGCGATAACGATAAATCCGACATCAAAATGATAGCAGATTCAGGCACACTAGAAATAGAACCACCATGTCAAGCAAAAACACAAACCACGAAGCTCGTCCCTTCAACCGAAATAAATATAGTACACCACGTCAATTTCTCCCGTAAACTAACTTTAAACATAACCAAAATGATCAAAAACTCTGTAGACACAATGGAAACCCTAAACATTACAGAAATTTTAGTTAAAACCGAACTACCATCTGATCCGTCCAGTTTGGACAACGTCCGTAACGATTTAACAAGAAACGAAGTGGCATTAAAATCAGTAATAGCAAAAGCACAAGAAATAACTAGAACACAACGCATTCACGGTAGACTATCAACAATCGAATCAATTCTAAAATTCGGAGGAATCTCATTAGGTTCAATTCTCGTACTTGCAACAATTGGCTGGAGATTTTCAATGTTTGGAAAAATATCATCCCTACTAAAAATCCTATCATGCATTACAAAGAAAAAGAATAAAAAAGAAACACAAAACGCGGACATAGAGATGCAACCTTACCGTTCCCAGGTACAAATAATAAACCCACCGCGCGAAATAGCACTGTCAACGGAAAACCTTATAGAGCGAGAACGAAGTACACCAAGAGCAATTACGTATTATAGAGAAATTATACCATAAGATTTATGCTAACCAAACATTCTAATCACCTACTAACAAAGGGAACCAACGGAATCCTTACTTCATACCTTCTTTCGCTTAAGCCTCAAAACAACTACACTGCATGGAAAACACACAACAAACACAACTAAAATATGTTTATCTTACGCACTACCCCTAACAGATAAAAAAAAAAAAAAAGAGAAAACACAGACAGACACACACAAAACGAAGAATATCAAAAACAAAACAAAATGGAATCGCAACTCTTGACTATGGTCCCGTGCCCCATCTGCACAACCGAGACCCATCATCGACGCCTAGTCACCCACGTCGCAGAATGTAAAAAGCGCCTAACAACACGCTACCTCGCCAATCCGGCAGCCGACCGCCAATGCCACCTGTGCAAGGGAGCCTTCCCTGCTCGCCGCATGCTCGATCATATCGACCTCTGCACTCTCTACTGGACCAAAAGAGGAATATTTCCATGGACATTCACCGACGACAACCAAGAAGACAACGACTACAACGAAGAAGACACCGAAGACGATGACGAGGATACCGACAGCAGCGACACCGAAAACGACACTGAAGATGAAAAAACCAACCCCTCCCCAGCTCCTACACCGACCAACATTAAAAAAGAGACTCCAGACACCGACGTAATAATAACAGAAATAAAAAAAGAGATCCCCGACGTAATTAACATTGACGACAGCGACGACGACAGCAATGACAGTAGACGATCATTTATACCGTTAGAAAGACCAACCAAACGAAGAATCAACAAATTCCTTTCCGAACTAAGACCGAAGACGCCACCCATCCTCAACACAAACGTACCAGGACCAAGTAACCAACAAAGAATTACAATCAGGATGGACGCACGACAAGTAATAAAAGCGAAAGTAGAACAGAGGGCAACCCAAACAACAAAAAAACAAATACTCGACGTTCCCGACAAACATGACCCCCCAAAGAAAAGACAAAAAATCACATATGGACCAGACGAGACAATCTCCCCAAAACTGAGCTTCGAAACACAGACAGAACTGGAAAACATCAAGGATTGGATCGACACGATCAGCGCAAAAGAATTACCGACAGTACGCGCAGAATTTAACAAGACCTTCGATGAAAAAATGACGAAATTTGAAAGACGAAAACGACTATAAAAAAAAAAAACAAAACAGAGAACACCTTATACTTACATCCGCATTTACGCTATCACCACTACACTTATTTTGTTATCATCATTAGCAGTACTATTACTACTACTATCATTATTACCATTATTATATTTACCCAACTTATATACCATAACCACCTATCTTAATAATCTTAAACGTAAAACACATAATAAACCGCAAAATCTTTTCCATAACACTCGACGTAATTCATTGAGCCCATGATACCGAACCAGATCCATTCCCATCACTAATAACATGTCACACCCACTAACCACCAGCGAACTAACCAAGTTTAGAATGTTTCAGAATCTTCGAAAATTTAGGTACAATACCCATTGGGAAAATACGAACCGACAACCGAAAAACCAAATTTGAAAGGAAGCATAATTTAAAAGGAAGACACATTCGGAATTGGAACCAAAACAAAACAATAACAGCACATAAAACCAGTAAAAGGAAAACTAATAAAGAAGAGACGACCAATAAAGAACGAAAAACCAACCATACGTAACAACCAACCGATAATGATAAATAACACCAACCATACCCATCCAAAATAACACCCCACCCCTACTAACATGGACAACTAATCGACTTACTTAGTTACAGATTTGCAGAAAAGAAAGCAGTTCAAAAAAAAAAAAAGAGGATTTTAAGGAAGACCATGCAGAATTACCAAAATTGACCAATAAAGAACCAGTAATACAACGATGAACCGGATTACCTACAGCCCCTAAAAACAATGAAATTAATAAGACCCTTATACACTTTTACACAACCCTTCTCATGAACAACACAAATTTTATATAGAGTCACACTTGAACCTAACATTATGTACAATTTTTATTATATAGAAGCCCGAAAAGAACAAATTTGTAGCCTACGATGCGGAGCATCGTTTTGTAAGAGGGGGAGTGTCACGGCAGCACCCTTTATATTCTTTTCCAAAACTCTTTCCCACATTCGTACCCGATACCTTACATCCGTTCTTAACTCTTTCTCACACTCAAAACTCCTAGCTCAGCATCCTAATCTTATCACCGCATTCCTCAGCACTTCTTTGTCCCACGAGCCTCAACTTCTCCTCCGCTTCACCTCCCCACTACCACTTCACCAAATCATTCTCCTTTATTCTCATCCTCGACTCCTCAGTTCATCACCATCCTTCGAACCGCTAATTACATCGTGCACTCCCTCATTATAACCACAAGTCTCAATATATTCCGGTTTAACCGTATTCTTCAATCTTCATTATTATTATTATTATTTCACCCACTCAAACCCCGGTCATCACAAAATTCAATAATTCAAATAATGTATTTGAATTATTATACTTCATTTATATTATATTTTAGTATTATAATAATAAAATAAAATAAATAATAAAATGCAAAATATAAAAAAATTGAAATAATCAAATGCAAAAAATTAAGCTATGAAAATAATGTAATGCAAATTTTGAATATATTATTAGAATAAAATAAAATTTCGTGAATAAATTCGCTCTGAATCCAGAGACTCGGCAGAGTCTCGGGCCGAGTACATTCGACAGCGTCGTCTGCTGGCGCGAGACTCACTCGAGTATATTATCTCTGAGAAAAGCGATTCGGCCGGTGGGGGTAAACACTTTCTTAAAATACAAAGCTTAGGGGTTATTTCATGATCTGAAATTTGAATTAGAGACTAATTACGTTATCCCCCCTCGTTTAAGCCATAAATCAACCGGATTGATGCTGTAATTGCTGAGAAAAAACTTTGCACGGGTAAAATTATGCCATGATCGAAGTGTGCGTGCGTGTATGTATACGACACAGAGAAAGGGCCCGTGGCGCTAGCCTTTTTCTGATTGGTCGCGACGGTTAGGAGTGTCGCGGTGGTTAGGAGTGACGCGATGGTTTCAGTTACGTCCGTTACGTCTCTACTGTGTACTGACATTTTGCCCGCTAGGTACACACGTTTTCTTCTGTACCGAGCGGGCGCGAATCACCGAATGTACTTGGCCAAGCCTTTTTCCCCGGGAGGGGATTTTTGGCTAGTAAAAATATTTAGTACGAAATTGAATCACCCCTTGGGCGGAAAACGGCTTCGTAGTTCCGTGCAGAAATGAATAAAAGTTTCGCGAAAGAATTTTTATTTAAGGCTACATTTTTCTAGGTCAAAATACGTGTTGAATTTATGAGAGGTCTTCAAATTACACTGCATTATTGGAAATAGCCGCAGATGGTGGGAAAAATCTTCCCACTGACCTACACAACAGAATTATCGATCGCTGGAGTCTCAAATCTGACATCTGCTCGATCCCCAGACGGTTATTCCAATGTATGAGAAAAGAAAAGGTGTCCGAGAGAACCGCGAAAACGCCGAAGGTGTTTTCCCTCGTTTTTTTGTGGATGATGGAAATTTTCGTGTTTTGAAGGTCGCTTGACCAGCGTAGTCTGGAGAGAAGAAAAATGGCGGTTCTTGGAGCCACTGGTGAAGATCCAGTGAGTACTGGAAGCCGGGAGAGGGGGTAATTTTGTGAGGAGTAGGGGTAGCGGTGAATGGTAGGTGTGTGCGTGAGAGGTTGACTATAGTTTAGTTCAGTACAAGCGGGTTCTATACCTCACGGCGTAACAGACTCGCGAAGCGACCGAGGAGTCAGTGGTTTTTATTTCGAGAATGTGTCGATTGTAGTTTTGCAGTGAATTAGCCGCTCCGAAGGTGAGTTTCGTTATTAATGAGTGTTGAAAAAAAGTGAAAACGATATGGATAAATGGAGTGAAAATCGCGTCGAAAAATGAGGTGTGAATAAGAAATACGAGCGAAACAGTGACAAGCAAGCGCGTTGCCGATCAATGCTGGACGCACTCGGGTGTGCCCGTTCGAGTCAGTCTATCACTCTCCTTCTCCCCGCGTTCCCTGACTCACCTCAACTCGTTATATGGATGCAATGAACAAAAAAAACTCCCAAAAAGCCTTACAACGATCGATTTATTCCTGAAATAGCTGATTTTCAAGCGAACGTTAAAAACATCGAGTAAATCGTGATCGTGGCGATTAAAATCAACACACCCAATTTTATTCTAGTACGATGTTGTCATAACTTGGAGGCAATCGTGAGTTCGGTGAGATCATCCTACGTGTGTGTACGCCTGTGCGTGTTTTTCGTTTATTCGTAAGAGTGAGCGCTACCTGTTTTTCTCTCGCTCCATGATTCTGCCTCGAAAGCCTCAATTACCGAACGCGTATTTTTATCCCGAATGTCAAACAACGTTTACTTTTTTTATATATTCTCATCAAGGACTCTCACGATGAAAAACTCGTCAAAATATGCTCTAGCTCGTGCACTTGTCTCCATTTAAAATTTACCATTGCGCAACAAACCGTGTCGTCGTTATCTCCCCGTGTACCTTTCGCTAGACACACGGCATAGGTGCACGCCCATTTTTCCTCGTTTCCACTGGCAACCGTCGCCCCAAAACAATATAAGAAAACAAGTTAATGTTGAAAATAAAAAAAACAAGTACAAACAATGTTGCGAATATGTTTAATCGAAACTGGAACCGGTATCGAACGACGCGGAAACTCAGACTCGTTCCTACGGGTATATATTTCGGGCATAAGAATTCTGATTTAACGCTGAATTACTCGATAACTAGACAGATAAAAATTACGCAACAAAATGTGTTTCCGCGGTTGATTCTGAAGAACGTTAATAATAATTTTTATCAATTTCTCAATATTTATACTTTCCTACTAAAACTTCTTAATAATTATTGTGACAAACTTATTAAGCGTACTTACGTTTTCATGCATGGTCGCAAGCGTACTAGAGAAGCACGATTGTACGCGTCAATGATCACGACGTGTAGAGACGAGAGGGGAGAACGTTACATAGCGCCGGAGCTTATTACGAATGAACATAAAGGATGTTTATCCTTTATGTTCATTCGTAATAAGCTCCGGCGCTATGTAACGTTCTCCCCTCTCGTCTCTACACGTCGTGATCATTGACGCGTACAATCGTGCTTCTCTAGTACGCTTGCGACCATGCATGAAAACGTAAGTACGCTTAATAAGTTTGTCACAATAATTATTAAGAAGTTTTAGTAGGAAAGTATAAATATTGAGAAATTGATAAAAATTATTATTAACGTTTGACGTGTATTAAACGGTGGTTACGCTCTCCGTTTGGAGAGCGTAACCACCGTTTAATACAGGTGCGATAAAATGAGATAATACAGAATAATGCTTACCTCGGAAAATCCAATCTCGCCGAATTTGTTTTGAATGCGATTGTAGTTATATCGTTTATATGTGTTCCATTGCCATCGGGATATTCTTCCCCTCTTTGCCTATATGTACTAAGTAGTCTTGCTGTTTCGGAGACCACATTGCTACGATATTACGTTTCAGTTACAATATTTCGCTACTTGTGAAAGTGTTGTTTTTTCGTAATTTCCAAAACGATTTCGTTTCGATCGGAATTTCACATCGTGGTGAGTCAAAAAATGTAATGAAACTATTATGATACTTCCATGCACTGCTCAACAATATATGCGAATGCATAGGGATGGTTATCAACTAGTTATCAATATATATTGCAATAGATTATTAACGAATTCATGAATTGTATTGAATTGATCAATTTGACATTCTGTTAGAAAAAAATTGTCAATAAATGAATGACCAACGGTTCAATTTTCTAAATCATCTGAATTATAATTTGTTTAATTTTATTCCAATTAGTATCGACATCATATCGATTAATATTAAGAAATAAAATGCAATAAAAGTATTAAAATTTCAATTATGAAATTTGTTCAGGAATTGAGTGCATACAAATTGTCGGGATGTTAGGGATCGTGCCGACGTTAGAAAGAAAGGTTGTTTTGAGACGCGATTGTTAGCGCGGGGATCCGCTTGTCGAGTTTATTTACAGAGTTCAGATTTACAGAGGTTTTTATGTACAAAATGCACCCTTGTTAGCGGGTGAAAGACGCGGTTTTAACAATGATAGCGGTAATTAAACTAAGAAACGCGGTGTAGCAATCGTCGGATCTCGCGCACTGATTTTATTGATCTCGCGGCTCAATCACGACGTGGGTGCGGGGCCAGTGTGGAACTTTGGTGACACACGTGGCTTGGCCCGGCCACGCAGTGAGTTTAAGATTACGAAAATGCGATGTAGACTTGTGCGATGTCGATTGCGCCTGATGCGCCAATCGAGCGGGATTAACGAGTGCAGAAGGCACACGTTCGCGATGCATTAATGTTACGCGGACATTATGCGGGTGGCGTTACACGAAATGGCTGCCATGCTCGGCAGCAGCGTGCTACCGAGCACGGCCACACGCAAAGAATAGATAACGTGCCCAGCAACGATGTGCTGCCGGGCGCGGCTAGAGACGAATAGAAGGAATTTTGGGCGCTCTCGCACGCCGATAGGCACGAGGATCGACAGATCCTGCGCACCGAGGCGAAACGAGAGCGTCCGCGAGGTGCTGCCCCGGAGCGGGCCGATAAGGCAGCTAGCTCCGAGTTTTTGGAGAGGCAGAATCTTGAACATTCTCCCGCCATCAGCACGGAGTGGTGATGTTACAGTGAAGGATGACGTCCTCAGCGGCGAGTGAAGATCTCGATGTTCTTGATGATCTCGATGGTCTTGAAGATCTCGATGGTCTCGAAGATCTCGATGTTCTCGATGATCTTGAAGCGGAAGCGGCGAGAGCTTCGCGGTGCGTTATTTCCTCGGCTTCGCGACGGCCTTGGAAGCGATAGCGGTGAACCTAAAGAGTCTCTGCAACAACAAACAATAATTTGTTACGTCCCAGGGCGGCGTGTTTGGGATTCGCAGAGTGCGGTTCCCGGACGAGCTTCGGGTGCGATGAAGTCGTCAGCGATGAGGCGAGTGGTTGACGAGGCCACTCTTCAGGCTGTTGCGTCATCCACGGTGGTCCCGTCCACGATGGTAGATGAACTCGGAGTTGTTGACTGCTGAGGCCTTTGCAGGGCCATCAGCACGGTTGAAAGTGCCAGGATCTCGTCTCCACGGAGCGAGTGGAGCGAGCAGCATGCGGTTCCTGACGTGATCTTCCTTTTGAAGCTGGTGCCTTGATCCACGAAAGAGTGCTTGAGGGTCCGTCCACAGTGAGTCGTTGTTAGTAGCTGCGGAGCGGTTGAATTTCGTCTGATGCATTGCGTGTAGCAGCGCTGCTGGGCGTTCTAACCTCGGGATGGTTAGTTGTTTAGGCGGTGCGACTTTCGTCTTGTACAAACGAGAGTTTATTTGGCGCCAGTGGACGGGGAGTTGGCTATGATGTAGCCGACAGCGAACATCGCGAGGTGCGATGCATCAGGGAAGCCGTGGAGTTCAACAGTGGAATTGCTCCACGTGCTGAACGATCTGGTGGAATCGTTTCTTGGCCAAGAATTGTAGATCTTCTCTGATAAGCGGCCACCTTGAACCGTGTTCGGTGGCTGTGATTCGTCCCAGCTGATTTTGTGATCGCAGTTCGAGTGGAGAATCCTTCCTCGAATGGCGGCTGGGTTGATGTGGTCGTGTGGATCAAAATATCTGCGCTACTTCAGATAATGTTCGGTGCTTCGTGATTGCTTGTAGTTATGGAAAGTCACGCTGCGAAATGCGTTCGTCAGCTGGACCGTTCCATTTTTGCCCGACTGGTTTGGTTGAGCAATCGTCAATGATGTTGTTGTTGCCTTGTTCGTTGACGATGCCTGGTGCGATTGCGAATTTGCGAGCGGGAATTGCTCCCGCGTGGCACAGCTTGTTTATTTCGTGGGTGGAAACCCGTGAGGATGAGCTCACCTCGAAGCGGATGATGGTGCGCTCACCTCGAAGCGGAGAGTTTGATGATTCTCTGCAGATGCGAACCACTTGATTTCTGATCGGGTGAATGATTAATCACTACGAACGATGAGTTTTTGGACGAGCTGTTCCGAGATGAATGCTTGTTCGGATCTCGGATGGACGAGTGCACGTACTCTCGTAGTTTCGGATGCTGATGAAAGACGAATGCGTGTACTGTTGTAGGCAGCGTTGATGCGTGATTGCAGGTCACGCAAGCTTGTTGCGGGCAAGGCACGGAAGCGTTTGACGATTGCGTTGACTCCCGCGTTGGAGTCGTCGACGTTGATTTGGGCTTGCTCGTGGAGGCAGCGCCGAGCTGGCGTCTGCGTTCCTCGTAGAGCATGATTGCGTGACGGGTCACGAAATATTTTGCGAAGCTCCGCTGCACGGAAGCTTGATGAGTGCAGGCAGACATTGATGTGCACGGTCAACGGTGTAGTTGCTTCATTGCGTTCGAGTGCTTGCGCTCGAACCAGCCAAAGCCAAGCGAATTTTCCTGAGCCTCCCGCGTAGCGTTGTCTGGATGGCTGAAGGCCGATGTCTAGATTGTTGACGGACCGTTGTCCACGACGACCTTGGGCGTCGTTCGACTCGACTTTGATTTCAGCGTGATGGACGCTGGGTGAACTACACTGATGTTGAATACGCGGCGCGGTGACACCGAGCTCGAGAAATTTGCGATCGAAATTTCGAGAGCAGCGGCGAACGCGAAGTTCACGCGGGAACTAGTCGAAATTTTGGGAGCCGCGGCGAATGCGAAGTCCACGCGGGGACTAGTCAACGTGAACTCGAAGAACTTAGACATGAGCGTGTAAGTTCGAGTTGAATTTGCCAGTTTGAGAAATTGGTAAAAGCGTTTTGAATTTCTGTGGACGAGAAGCGTTGCACAGAAGCGTGAGGAGATGGCGGACGATCTCTCGACTCACGATGAACGCGCACACGCGACGCGCTGAACTTGACGAGCGCGAACTTGCAACACACGAACTGGGTGAGCGCGAACTCGCGACGTATTAACAGAGTGCGCGCGAACTCGTAACGTACGAACTGGGGCGCACGAACTCGCGGCGCGGTGACAGAGTGCGCGCGAACTCGTAACGTGCGAACTGGGGCGCACGAACTCGCGGCGCGGTGACAGAGTGCGCGAACTCGCAACGTACGAACTGGGTGCGCACGACCTCGCGTGGCATAACGCCGATTGGCGGGCGCGAATTATGATTTAAATTGAACGAAAGTCAATTAACTGTTGCGCGCGGCGTGTTTCGATATAGGTTTCGCGAAAGTGTTCCGCAAAACTGCGCGAACTTAAGAGAGATTGCGAACTTTCTTCGCGAGACTGCCTTTGGACGAGAAGCGTCGCACGAAAAGGCAGCGGAAAATGGCGGTCGGAGTCTCGAGGGACAGAGCTCGAGAGCGACGTGCCCACGGGGGCACTGGCACGCGCACGCGCGCACACGCGAGGCGGGAAACGCGGTTGAAGACCGCGTGGTCAAGAGTCACTCCCGCGATTTGCACGGATCGTGAATCGCGGGGAAGATTGAAAAACGAGAAATACTTCACTGGAAGCTCGCGAAGATTGTAAGAAATCGCGAGCTCACCAGAAAAGGCGCGGAAACGTTGCGTCGTGTGGCGAGCCCGGGTCGACGACGACTTCGGGCGTCGAGCGACCAGACGGCGAGTTCGACATCATGCACGCGGGCAGAAGTTACGCGGCGCGCACACGAAAAGCGAATTACACGACACAACCACGCGGAAAAGACACGAGGCACAGTCGTGCTACGCGAGGAGAGCACGACACTGCTCAAAATGGCGGGCGATGACTCGAAAATCGATATCGAGTGCGAAAATTGCTCGAAGGCACCGAGCAACGCGGTCGCGCACGCGCGACGACAGGCGCGACGCGAGACAGCGCGACGAGAGTGCGAAGACCACCCAAAATGGCGGTCTTAGGCTTGAGTGCCGGGATCGAGCGCGAAAGTTGCTCGATGGCACTGGGCGTCGCGCGGATGAACACACGCGACGAAAGGCGCGACACGAAACTGCGCGACGTGAGTGCGAAAACCGCACGAAATGGCGGTTTTAGGCTCGAGTGCACACATCGAGCGCGAAAATTGCTTGAAGGCACTGAGCAACGCGGTCGAACACACACGAAGCGGGAAAAACTCACGGAAACGCGTTGGACAATCGCGGAGTTACGCGTCGCACGTTGGAACGGGCGAAAAAATGAAAATTGAACATAAATAATTCGCGAAAATGAAATAACTCGCGAACACTGCGGAAAATCCTCGAGAATGAGGAGCGAAGCGCGATCGATCGCGATCGCGGCGCGAGACACGTGCCGGCATGGTCGAACGAGAATATTTCGTTAAGTGGCCAATGACTGTCGCAGAGTGCAACGGTTGGCCACGGCGGCGCAAGCGAAGAGTGTGAAGTGACCGAGCGCGGCACAGTTGTTGGCCGCTTGGACTGGCCAAGTTGCCACGCGGTCTCGCGGTGCACAAATTTTTCACTCGGCTAGCGAACTTTTCACACACGCACCAACACTCGCGAATTTACAATTGGCACGATCCGGCTCGAAGGACCAAATATTCAGGAATTGAGTGCATACAAATTGCCGGGATGTTAGGGATCGTGCCGACGTTAGAAAGAAAGGTTGTTTTAAGACGCGATTGTTAGCGCGGGGATCCGCTTGTCGAGTTTATTTACAGAGTTCAGATTCACAGAGGTTTTTATCTACAAAATGCACCCTTGTTAGCGGGTGAAAGACGCGGTTTTAACAATGATAGCGGTAATTAAACTAAGAAACGCGGTGTAGCAGTCGTCGGATCTCGCGCACTGATTTTATTGATCTCGCGGCTCAATCACGACGTGGGTGCGGGGCCAGTGTGGAACTTTGGTGACACACGTGGCTCGGCCCGGCCACGCAGTGAGTTTAAGATTACGAAAATGCGATGTAGACTTGTGCGATGTCGATTGCGCCTGATGCGCCAATCGAGCGGGATTAACAATCTATACCAATCCAGTGGACCGGCGCGGAAAGCATCGCTACTGAAGAAGTTGGTGGTAAATCGCATGCAGGAAGAAGATGACCTGCGGAAACACATTTCGGAGTTTTTTGACGCCGTCAAGAAACTAAAAGAGATTGGGTTGGTGGTGATAGACGAATTACTCGCCATCTTGCTATTATATAGCTTGCCTGACTCGTTTTCGATGTTTCGAACGGTGATGGAATCGAGAGACGATTTGCCAACCACAGATATATTGAAGGTCAAAATAATCGAGGATCATGAAGGAAGAAAAACGAAAGAAGTTGACCATGGGGCGATGTTTGTGAAACGAAATAACAATCACAAATTCCAGAAACACGACGACGAAAATCAAAGGACCAGAAAGAGAGGCGAATGCTATCGGTGTGGTCGCTATGGACATTTCGCGCACAAGTGTAGGACTAGGATCGAGAGAAAACCAAAACAAGACGCTAGGCAATTGAGCGACCCAGAAGAGGGTACAGAGCGTAAACATCGAAGTAATCTCACGGCGATGTTGAGCACCACCGAAGAAGTAATGTTCGGTCAAGAAAAGAACGCAGCATGGTGCATCGACAGCGGAAGCACGGCACACATGTGTAACCAGAAAGAAGTACTCCAAAATTTTACGAGTGTCGAAAGTGAATTGAGCTTAGCGAACAGTAAAAGCACGCAAATCACAGGCATGGGGAAAGTGAGTATCTCGGTAGATACGGGTAGCGAAGAGCGCCAAGTAAAAATTGATAAAGTGTTCTATGTATCGGACTTACGAACAAATCTATTATCGGTATCGAAAATGACAGATCGCGGGTATGAAGTGCGGTTCCGAAAGAATGACGCGATAGTCATCGATGAGCAAAAACGCACGCATTTGCGTGCGGACCGCGTAGGTAACTTGTACCTGGTGAGAATGCGACAAGAAAGTGCGCGTAATGTCGAGGTAATAAAGAATAAAATCGACGATTGGCATAGCCGGCTAGGCCACGTTAACGAGCGCGATCTAAAATTAATGGCCACGAACGGCCTAGTATATGGCTTGGACATTAAGAGCGATGAGAAATTATCAGAGTGTGAGGTATGCGCGAAAGAAAAATTGTGTTGTACGCCCTTCCCTAAGGCAAGGGGAGTTCGCACGCAAGACTTACTCGAGATAGTACATACAGACGTGTGCGGTCCCATGCGATATCCGTCGTTTTCGGGCAAAAAATATTTCGTCACGTTTATCGACGACAAGTCGCGTTGGTGCGAAGTGTTCTTCGTAAAAAATAAAAGTGATGTGCTGAGCGTGTTCAAAGATTACAAAGCGGCGGTGGAGAATTTCACCGGGAGAAAGATTAAATCGTTACAGTCGGATAACGGCCGAGAATACGTGAATACCGAATTCGATAATTTTCTGAAAGAAAATGGGATTAAAAGGCGGTTAACAGTGCCACATACGCCCCAGCAGAATGGAGTTGCTGAGAGGAAAAACAGGACTTTAGTCGAGATGGCGCGTTGTATGATGCGTGAAGCTGAGAGCCCTCCTGGTTTTTGGGCCGAAGCAATTAATACAGCGTGTTACATTCGCAATCGTTGTCCAACGACTGCATTACAAGGACGTATCCCATTTACAGTGTGGACGGGAAAAACCCCTACAGTCCAGTACATGAGAAAATTCGGTTCGAAAGTGTACGTCAAGGACAAAAATGTGAATAAGGGTAAGTTCGACTCACTCTCCGAAGAGGGAATATTCGTGGGGTATGATATACACTCGAAAGCATATCGAGTGAAAATGATAAATACGAAGAAAGTGGTCGTAAGTCGTGACGTCAAATTCATGAGCAACTCAGCGTTCAGACAAGAATATAAAGAGATTCTCGAGAACGAGAACAGCAGCGCTGAGAATAAAATTCAGGTTAGGCTAAATCCACCAAGCATTGGCGAAATAGATCCTGAGAGAGAAGTAGAAAGAAACGAACGAAGAGGGAGAGAACGAGACGGCAGTTCAAAGTTAACGAGAAAGAGAGGTGCGACGGTTTCTTGGGAAAATTTAGTAGGCCCTCCGAAAAGAGGAAGGGGGCGACCGAGACTGGTGAGGAGCGGATCAGCGGGAAGACCGCGCAAGGTGTATAGACCCGCAGACGGAGAGGCAGACGACGCAGACGAAGAAAGCAGTGCGGATTAGCAAGAGGAAGGGATAGGAATACCAAGAGAGTCGGAAGATGACGATGTGTTCGTGTCAAGCTACGCAACGATCGAACCAGGCACGTGGGAAGAAGCAAAACAAACAAACGACGCGGATGCCTGGAGGGGTGCTATGGAAAGCGAGTATCTGGCACAAATTAAAAATGGTACATGGGAAATAGCATCGAGACCTCGAGATCGAAAGGTGATTGGAAGTCGACTTGTGTTCGCAACGAAGATCATCGGTGAAGGCGAGCGCAAGAAGGTGCGACTCGTTGCAAAGAGGGGTGCTCACAACGGCCAGGGGAGGATTTCCACGAAACGTATTCCCCCGTGGTCAGATCAACGTCGATAAGATTCCTAGCCGCAATCTCAGCGGAATACGGATTGGAGATGCACCAGATGGACGTGGTCACAGCTTATCTCAACGGCGAGTTAGAAGAAGAAGTGTACATGGAAGTGCCGGCACAGTTGAGTGAAGTGTTAAACAAAGTCGTTTCGGGTAAAGAAGTAGGTATAGCGGGAATATTATCAGTGATGAAAAAATTGTTAAAACCGCGAAGCGATGGCGCCGAGAGTTAGACAATGGTGATGATAACGTATGTCTGTTAAAGAAATCTTTGTACGGCTTACGCCAATCAGGATTGCAGTGGCATAAGGAACTGGTGAAAGTCCTCGAAGTTTTAGGCTTCGAAGCAGTGCCTCAGGATGCGTGCGTTTTCGTGGCGTATAGAAACGAACGAATGATATTGATCGCTATTTATGTGGACGATTTAATTTTCGCTACTAACGACAACACATGGTTATACGAGGTGAAGAGCGAATTAGCAAATAGATTCGAAATGAAAGATCTGGGAAAAATAAATCGCTGTTTGGGTATAGAATTTTCGCGTGATAGTAAACAGCGAGTCTACCTCAAACAGAGTGTGTACATAGAAAAACTTTTGGAGCGTTTCGGTATGACAGAGTGTAAAGCCGTACCAACACTAATTGATATTAACGTTAGATTGAGCAAACCGGACATTCCAAAAATTCAAGTAATGCGCGAATATCCGTACCAAAGTCTAATTGGGGCATTAATGTATTCGGCAGTGTCCACAAGGCCTGATATCGCGTATACAGTGAATTTTTCAAGCCAGTTCAACACGAACTACGATGTCGAACATTGGAAAGCGGCTAAGAGAGTGTTAAGATATTTAAAGGGGACAGTTGACTGTGGTTTGCTGTACGAGAGAACCGAGTTGCCATTGTTCGCTGTAGTAGACGCGGATTGGGGAAACGACGTGAGCGACCGAAAATCGTACTCCGGTTACGCGTTTATACTGGCAGGCGCGCCCATATGCTGGGAAGCACGTAAACAGAGAACAACGGCCCAATCAAGTACCGAGGCTGAGTATATTGCGATTTCCGAGGCGACGAAAGAGGCAATGTATCTCCGCGAGTTGTTACACAACCTGGGGATAGAGTGTGATTGTGTGACACTCTTTAACGATAATCAAGGCGCATTAAAAATAGGCCAAAGCAAAGGGTATCATTCTAGAACAAAACACATCGATGTGAGGCATCATTTCATCCGCGAAGTTTATGAAAAGGGCACAATAGACTTGAAATACTTATGCACTGAAAAGATGCCAGCCGACGTGCTCACAAAGGGGTTAAGCGGCGTGAAACATCGGGAATGTTTGAAAAATTTAGGAATGATGGGCGTACCCTAGTCACGCTCGCGACTTCGAGGGGAGGTGTTAAGGATAGCGAAGACGCGACAGTTACACGGGTCTTTCCCCCCTCCATTGGTACACTTATGAGCATTACTCATGTTCGAAAATGAGACGACAGTTAGTCGCGCGTTACCGCTCCGCAAGTGTCCACTGATTATAATATTATGTATTTCATTAACCATTGTAATTCAATAAATATCAATATAATTCATAATACATTAAATAAATTATAATACATTGAATTATGAATTTAATTTCAATAAATTTAATAATTTTATTATTAACCATAGAACGGTAACCTGGGGTCCAAAACGACCCCAGGAGACTCGTTGTACCGAATTTTTGTACCAAACTCGTTGTACCAAAAAAAACTGCCCCAGGCGCTCGTGATTCTGCATTAAAAAACGAAAAGAATGAGCCCAAGTTGAAGCTCTTTCGTTCAATTTTACTGGAGATGTTAATTTTTTCAATATTGGTAAAAAAAATAAGGTTACCGTTCTAGGGTTAATTATTACATTAATAATTACTGACTTAATAATTTAGTTTAGCGAAAACTAAGTTTTCGATAAACAGTTAAAAGCATTGTTTATTTTTTTCAAGAATCATGAAACGTTGATTCATGAATTAATTACCATAGCACTATAAAACCTTTTTATTAATGCAACTTTCTTCGCATCGATTGATTAACGTATCGTTATATTTTCAGATAACCCTTTTTTTAAGTAGTCCAACTCTTTTACTTTTTTTTTCATTTATCCCCTCCTTTTTTTGAAGATTCTCTCAATTTATTTTCGAAGTCGTGATTTGGTAGTTTCTGTCACCAACTTCTTTGGCTGCACTTAACCTGACTCTGGTGAAGTTGACAAAGAAAGGTTAATTTAGCGCCTCGTTATTTTTTGAAGACGCTGCTCCGTCTCTAAATATATAGAACGTTAGTGTCGTATATAATGCCCCTTTCCCTTCGTCTTTTAATTTAGAAATAAACTGTCATGCGTTTTCTGTAACGTAAGGAATTTTATTAGGTTACATAACCTCTGTGTTTACATGATCCTTATAAACTAACTAGCCTTGGGTACGCCCGCTTCGCTGGGCACACAATGGTCTCCAATGACACTGGGACCCCAATGAAAATGATTTTTCCATTGGGGTCTATATGATCAAATTTGGAAATTTGACTGACTGACTGACTGACTGATTGACAACGAACACCCTAAACCACTGAAGATAGGATCATGGTGCCAGCCAGTCCTTCCAGTCAGCCCGTCTTTTTTTGTGCGTCAGTCAGTGAGTCAGTCACGCAACAGTCGGAAAAAAAAATTGCGAACATTTTTTTTGGATAAAGAACGAACGAAATCCTTTCTTAGTGAGCGTCTACGATGGGAGAGAAGTATCTGTGACAAATTTCATAACCGTGACAAATTTCACGATTCTATCTTAAGTGGTTTAGAGTGTTCGTTGTCTGTCAATCAATCAGTCACTCACTCAGTCAGTCAATCAGTCAATCACGCAATAGTTTGTAACGAATATTTTCCCTAACGGGATAAATATTGTCCCTTCTCGGCTCACCTCGTCTCCCGAGCACTCCCAACGGTCGCGAGAGCGGGCTGGGCGCCAGGTACAACGTACCGCCGAAATAATTTCGACTTTTTGTTCGCCCGCTCTCACCAATCTCAATTGACCGGGGTACGCGAGAAACGAGGTGACCGAGGCGTTCCGGCTACTCAGCTCTACAGCTGAGATACAAACGGTAGAGGGGGGTGATTCTTGGGGCGAGGTAACAGCACGAAACAAATATAATAATAAGGCAACTCAAACGCGAAGTTAAAAGATTAACAAAATGATTTATTCAAATTGAAGAAAGGTAACGTTAACAAGGCAATTATTAAAATTAAATTGAACAAATAATAATTTCGATCCCGCGATTATTCTTGACCGTGAACGACCTTGCCTGACGATTCATGTTCGGAACGGGCAGGATAACCTCCGTGAGGGGAGTTATCGCCCAGGTAACTAAGAGCGAAGCTCGACTGCCAGGTATTGGCGCGACTGTGAAGTGGCGGTCTTCCTCGCAGGTAAATGGGCGTAGGTAATAGAATCCCAGGCGTTTGCTCTGACTGACAATCCAGGGAGGCAGTTCAGCAGCAACGCTGGTGATTCGCCCGAGGTCGAAACACTCAGCTCCACAGCGCGAGGTAAATCAATGATCTCAACCATACCGAAGGCAAGCGGGATCATGAAGGTGACTACAGGTAATTCGGCATGAAGGCAATGAGGTAAGATCGTCAGACAAGTCGTTCGCCAAAACACTGCGTAGGTAATCCGGTCGCAATGGAATTCGCGGTGCGGGATCGAACCGACCAAATATAAGAGATAGGTAACGCCAAGGTAAGTCGCACACACGTGCCAAGAGAATACGAACGCAAAATCGAACACGAACACCCAAGAGACGAAAAATAAAGGCGCGATACAATAGCATTTACGACACACGAAGCGGCTGGATCGCCAGCGCGAGAGCGAGAGAGATAGCGCGCAAACAAACGCGCGGTCGAGGCCGCGCGCGAAACAAAGGGAACTCTCCGAGCGACGACGCGAAGGCACAACGAAATTTACAGAATTTTGTGCGTCGCTCGCGAGAGTTTTCGCCAAATAAAATTCAATAAAATAATTCATCAAAACCCGACCCGTTCCGTATAGCATAAGGCAAAAGTTACAGCGAAAGAACGAAATAGAAATTAGAAAGAAAACGAAGACAATGCAAAAAGTCGAGCGAGACCAAAATCATTAATATTGCCCGCTGAATTGCTCGACCACACAAAATGGGAACCGGTCGAGGAGCAATGGCCAATAATGCCCGCAAAGGCTCACTCGTCCTCATTCCCCGCAAACAATAAAATTGATCCACGCTCCGGAACAACCGCTAATCTTTTCATTGTTCCGGAGACCTTAATAAAACTACAAAAGGAAGGTCGAACAATCCAGCGAACCAAAAGAGAATAAAAGGAACGGACTCACCGAGAGACGTGTAGGCGGCAGGCAAGCGAAATTCCCCACATCGCAGGAGATGGCCACGAAAATTAAGCAAAAGCGTAATCAGGCAACTAAGGTAGGCAATAAGCAACAAAGTGCAGGTAGTAAGCAACAAAGTGCAGGTAATAGGCAGCAAAGTGCAGGTAATAGGCAACAGAGTGCAGGTAATTAGGCAGCTAAAGAGGTAATACACTTGGCACTTGGCACTTGTCTCCTCGGGAAGGCGCTCGACGTAGACTGATTTGCAATCGCTCGCAAATCGATCGTCTTCCCGAAAATCTTCGCGCTCCCCCCACCACGCCAAGTCCCTCGCGAGGCAGCGCTAGCTCGCCCTATAGGCGAGGCCAGCCGAGACGGCGCCACGCGGTGTTTCGCGGTAAATTCGAATTGAGCGTACCGCAGATTGATCAGATCTGAGGCACGCTGCAATTCGAGAAATCCTCCGGCTTCTCCACCTCCACTCTCCCGCTCGGCAGTCGCACCCGGCACCTACTCAGCCGTGTCTCGGGCACCTACCTCTTGGGGATCCAGGCGATGAACTGACGGGGTGAAGGGGAGGTCTCCCTCGCCACCCGCGGATCAGGTGGGCGGCGGTGGGCCCACGCGCCACCAGGCAAACAGCACCTTCACCCCTGGCTAGCCCCAGATCCCACCTAAATTGAGGCGCCGGTTCGAAGCGGACGGCGGTACCCGAGAATGAGGCCGTGGACGGTGCAGCTACTCGGCTGCTACGGCGAGGAGGTCACGGGGGGCGTTCAAGATGGCCACAGATCCTGCGTGAACCTCCGACCGTCCACGAGCGAGCCACGATGATCTTGGCTCCAATGCCATGTGGGAGCGAAGCTTTGCGGGGAGAATCAAGGGGAGAACCGAGGTAAAAGGCAATGCTACCCCGCGGAAGACGAGGGCGAGGGAGGAAAGAACAAAGACGTGAAATATTAAAGGCAGAAAATTAAGGGAACTTCCGATTAGCCGCCACACGTCACCCGGTAGGTAATTTCATAATAACATAATCATTAATCGCTCTCCGCTTCGCGACTTAAGCTAACGGGTGTTCGTTTCGCGCAAATTATTAAATCTAATACGACAAAACAAAACAAAATGAAACAAACGCTTAATAATTACGGACGATGAGTCTCCGCCAGCGCACTCCCCGAGAAATCGACAAGCGACGACCAAAAACAGGACCGTGAACCCGGTCCACTGGTCGACACCCATTCGTGCGAGTGGCGGGACAAAATGTCACGTCACAAGTTATATGTATAACTAGATTATTTTAAAAGAGGGGAGAGCGCGTATGCGCACAGAGTACTTGGCCGGCCCATTACTTTTCATGCAAATGGCTCATTCGAGAATGAATCGAATTGGGACTACGCTCATCAGACACATGTACTCTAGAACTTTACATTCAACCAAGTAAGCAGCCTGCATATCGCGGAACAATCTCACATAATATTCACAATTGTAAGAAAAGCTTTGTCGAGTTCAACGAGATGGCGCGCGGCGCGCTGGACTGCGAGCTCGGGGACTGTTCCCCCACTTAGCCACCGACTGCAAAAGCCCGGGGCTCAAGTAGTTCGACTGTGACTCTCTTAGAGAGAGGTTGTGCGGATGATAAAGAGTTTAAGAGTGAAATAAAGATTGAACAGAGAATAAAGCTTTTGTATTATTTAATCCTACATGGTAGCAGAGGCCCGTGGTTGCGTCCACAGAACGGAAAAATAATAAATATAAAAAAAAAACGCGTGTGAGTGAGCTGCTGAGCATCTTTGTCCGCGAAGTGCCGGCTTTGTCTCCGGCATTCCAGCGTGGACGGAAAAATAAAAAAAAAAAAACATTCAGAGATTGACGAGGTAAGTGATAAAACTTTTTGAGGCAAGTGACGACTGTGCGATGATGGCAAATATCGTAGACGCGAAAAATATACGAAGAAAGACGGAATAAAACCTTGTTAATCGCGAAACTTCGATCGACACAGGGAGAGCGGGTAACGACACGTGAAAGAAAAATCATAGATAATAATAATACGAAGAAACCATATAAAGTTACGCATTCACACATATATTTGATTATAAAAAAAAAAAAGAAAAGAAAAGAAAAACCGTTACGAGATCAGACAACGGAAGGTCAAATTTGTGATTGTCGCGAAACAAAGCGAGAGTTTCGTGGATCGGGCGGGATTTTCAGTGTGTGTAAACAGAGGGCGCTCAAGGACGGGCTGTCGGCATACGCACGACTCACGAGCGCTGGCGGGACGTGCCGGTAGCCAAGTATTTGTGCCTTATTCGTGTGATGATGTTTTGAATTTACTAGTTTGGAATATTTCGCGTGAAATCGTGTTCAGAGAAAATTTCAATTGGAATAGTTCGCGTGAAATCGTGTTCAGAGAAAATTTCAAAAGCACGTCGCGGACTTTTACGAAATATTTGTGTACGTCGTTCCCTGGCTCGGTCTCTGTTCCGCGAGTGCGCATGCGCGGTCGCGCGGGCTGTCGCGGACCCGAGCGCCTTGCGTTCGGGAATCGTGGTCTTTCGACGACTTGCGTTTGCGTAAAACGGAGGGAGTTTCAACGAATGTTTGAAGATATTTATACAGAGTAAAATTTAAAAAAAAATAATAATAATAATATAAAAAAAACAACACGAAGTTAATCGCGGTTGATGATTTTTCGATCTTTTCCGCTAAGTTAACGGTAAAGAGAGAGTGAAGAGCTCGGTCAAATTTAAAACAGCAAATTGCTCTGAGTAAAATCGCCACTGTGAATACGAACAACAATCATAATGAAAAGTTGATTTAAAATTTTGAAAAATTCTTGGGAATGTTATTAGCTAGTTCGTATAGAGATTCAGTTGGGACAAAATATTCTCGAGCAAGTTTTAATAAAAATTCCGGGGTCAATGCTCAGATGAAAACTTGTGTTCGGTGAGTAATTCGTTCATTGACTAGGGGAATCGGGATTATCGAAGTCGTGACCCATGTGCGTGCGTGCGCAACCCAAAACCGACTGATTTTCGTGGTAACTCTCGAAGTCAAATTTTCGGCGAGTGGTGTACGTGTATGGTCTGCGCGATTAGAGAACCCGATTCCTCGCCTCGCATTAATGCTGTTGCAGTGCAACTGTGTTAATTCAGAGGCAAGAGGCGCTTTATTTGGTAGGATTCAGAGACACCGGGTATTAATCTAGAGGCAACTCATGAATGAGTGGAAAAATTCAGAGCAAGACCAAACCAGATAAAAATTATTTGGTATACACCTACTAATTAATGACGTTTCATAAACCCGGAACAGATGACTAACGAAATAGAGGAATGGGGATCGAATCCAGAAAATGATATTCTGAGACAAGAATTTGAAGACTACTTAAGACTAAGGACTGGACAGGAAGAGAGTGGGCCAAGTCAAACGAACAAAAGTAAGCACAACAAATTCAAAATGTTAGTTGTCTGTTTTTGACCGAGAATTCAGAGAGCTGTGAATGGTTGGGAAATTTGAAGGTAGTTAATTTAAAGAAGTAATGAAACAAATAGACGTAGAGACCTTTAATCCTGTAAGAGTGAGAAATCAGATCTGACAAAGAGAGAGTACCGGTGTTACGAAGAGTAATTTTTTTCACAGCAATAACCAATATGAGCGCTACGGAGAATAAAAGTTCAGAGATGGAGAATGGAAACATTACCGAATCTCAAGAGGAAACCGACGAAATACAGAATGTGATGTCACGAGCTCAAGAGTTGGCAACAAATTTGTCATCAAATGTGGCAATGGATCAAAATATCAGAGTCTTGGTAAAAGAAGCCATAGATAAGCTAGCTTTAGCTCACAGCAAAGCACTTGAAATCGAAAAATCAAAGCTCTTAAAACAATCAAAAAGACTGACACAAACTTCAGAGAATAAAACACAAAACGCAGAAGTCTCAGGATCCAGCATGAACAACTCAATAAAACTGAGACCGAAAATTCAGAGAAATTACAAACTAACCTCCAAAGCTAGCTTCGAGGTTTGGTTGGACTGTCTCAGAACAGAACTGACGAGCTGGATGCTGCTGTATCTAATTGATCCCAAAATACCACAGCCAACCGGAGTCTCAGAAATAGAGACCACATTGAGGAAAAATTCCGTTAAGGATATAATTATCAGTCACATCGATGAAGAGTATCACAATAAAATACTGGGGTTGACAGAGCCAATGGAGATTCTTCAAAAATTACGGGACTGCAGGAAAGGTGAAGTCAGTTCAACTCCAACAGCTATAAGGACGAAACTGTACAATCTCAGAATGAACAAAGGAGAAAGAGTCCACGATTTTATCGAAAGATTCGATCAAATTATACGAGAGCACGATCTGAGCGACGATCCTCAGAAATTAACGGACCAAGAAAAGCGTTCTACCTTTTATCAGGCGATAATTGGTGTCATGCCTGAGATACGACGAACAGACTCTGCAGTCATCACAACCACAGGTCAGGAAATGAATATGGAATCGTTGAGAAAAGTTATGAATCGTATTCAAGAAGACAACGACGCTGATGCAAAGAAGCCTGAGTCCAGAGAACCGACAGCATCCAGAGCAACGACACAAAAATTCAGAGGGAATAAAAGCAAATGTTACAGGTGTAACAAAACTGGACATTGGCAACAAGAATGCCCACTAACAAACTCAAATCGTTGGTTCTGCTACTGGTGCAACTTCGAAACTGATCACAAAGGAGATGATTGTCCGAGTAAACCAAACCGTGCCTCTCAATCACAATATAAGAGGTTCACCAACAGAGACGACGATCAGTACGGACCGCCGGCTAAAATGGGCAAACCCAACATCCAGCAGGCCAACAGCAACAGAGGCAGAGCGAATTCCAGAGGAAATCGAGGCCGGAGTAGAGGCCATTCCAGAGGCAGAGGAAGTCAACGAGGTCTCAGAGGCCGCTCCACCGCCAGACGAGCTGAATACAACAACGAGGAGGAACCGGCGACTGCGGCCGAGGAATACGAGGAAGAGTATGAGGATGATCAAGGTAAAAATGAACATACTAGTAATAACGATAGACAAATAGAGTTTATAGCAGATTCAGGAGCAACTGAACACATTGTGACTAAAAGCTTTATCTTGAGTAACTTCAAAATATCAAAAAAGGGCGTTATTAAAAGTGCAAACAAGAATAATTTTGCCGACATCGTCATCGACGGAAGAGGGGATCTCTTGTTGAAAAGCGAAATCTCTGATGAAAAATGCATCAAGTTGACAAATGTAATCGCGGCTAAAGAAATTTCTGAAAATCTACTCTCATTGCGAAGACTAGTAGATGCCGGGTTCAGTGTAAATCTAGACGATAAAATATTCCGAGTTTACAACAAAGTAAATGACAAAACGATATTTGAAGGAGTTTACGAGAAACCGAACTGGGTGATTAGATTCGAAGTTAAAAAGGGAACAAACAATAACGAGTCTACAAATGAATCGGATAACTTCAGTTGTATAGCATGTCTAGCAATGGATAATGAGTTTTCACAGCAATCACAGACAAATTGTAAAGCCAAGAGAATAGAACTTCCGGAGGGAGAACATTTAAGACGTAACGAAGAAACGTCAAAAGAGATAGAGTCTGTGATTGGGAGGGAGAAGTTAGGAAAACTCGTCGAAATAAACACTCAGTCCGAGAGTCCGAAACACGAAGATGAGGAGTGTGACGCAGGTCTGACGTCTCACACGATAATAAAAGTAGATGACATGAATGAAGCCGGGAGTCTGCGGGAAATATTTATTGAGAATCCGCTTGACACAACAAACTCGACTATTACGCAGAATGAAGCGATGCTGTGGCACGTCAGACTGGGTCATGCATCCCTGAATTATTTAAAAATGTTGCAAAAGAAAGAAAAGAGTTTACAGCACGTAAAGTTCGAAGACTCGATCAAAAATTGCGAGGTTTGCATGTTATCAAAAATGGAAAAACTCCCATTTAAACAACACAGAAGCAGAGCAGAAAGGTCATTAGAGATTGTACACTCAGACTTAATGGGACCGATTAAACCCACCTCATGGCCAGGGGGAAAGAAATATATTGCGACGTTCATAGACGATTATTCTCGGTATGCCAAAATATATTGTCTAAAATCGAAAGATGAAACAGGGGGGGCTTTTGAGGACTTTCTGAGGTCGGCTCGAAATCTCCTGGGGTACAATGCTAAAGTGTGCTATGTGAGGTCAGACAGAGGTACCGAATACACAGGCGGCAGGTTCAGAGAGATTATGAAGGAAGAAAACATTGAATCTGATTGTGGCCCTCCTTACACCCCAGAACTCAACGGAGTAGCTGAGAGGTTTAACAAGACAATTCAGAGAACAATCAGAGCACTCATGTGCGATTCTGGTTTACCAGCAAGTATGTGGGAACTAGCGGCAGAAGAAGCTGTGCACACGTACAATATTACCCCTCACAAATCAATTGACTACGAAGTTCCAATACGAAAATTTTCACCTAAAGCCCGGTGTCATTTTGAACAAATAAGAAGATTTGGGTGTATCGCGTACATAAAACTACCCAGAACGGAAACGAAATTCAGCAATGTGTCGATAAAAGCTGTTTTGGTAGGGCACACCGGAACAGGGTATACTCTATGGCATCCCAGTTCACGAAAGTTCCTCGAGTCAAGACATGTGAGATTTATAGAGAAACTGACGTACAAAGACACTTACAAAAAGAATGAAATGGAAAAAGAAGAGAAAGAGACGTCAAACGACAAACGTGAGTCTAGCGCGTTAATTGAGTTTTCAGAGGAAAAACAAACAGAAGGATCAGAGAACACGCCAATAATGAATGAAAAAGTAGTTTCAGAGAATCCAGAGTTGACCAAAAATAACAAGAGAAAAAGAGGGAGACCGAAGAAATCAAACACGAGTAAAAACGAAAAAGATCTTAAGGAAGATAAAAAGTTCGATCGCGAGGAACAAAATCCGGGCCCTGTGACAAGAAGTAAAACAAAGAGAATTCAAGATATCAGCTTTGCTAGATACACGAGAATCTCAGAAAATGAAGAAATGGAGAAGGATGAACTGGGACACATTCTTCTAGCATCCATTCAAAAGGATCCCATCTCATATGAAGAGGCTGTAAATTCAGAGGATCGAGGTTTGTGGATAAAAGCCATAGAAGATGAACTAGAGTCGATGAGAGAAAACAAAGTATGGGAAACAGTCGAAAGACCGAAAGAAAAAACAAATGGTAAAAGACCCAATATCATCGATTCAAAGTGGGTGTTTAAAAGGAAGGTCGATAGCGATGGCACCGTCAAGTATAAAGCTCGACTCGTAACAAGAGGATTTAAAGATAAAAACTTGTATGAGCTGAAAGAAACATACGCACCAGTTTCGAGACTGTCACTCATAAGAGCAACCATTGCCATCATCAATAAAGAGGATCTGGAGGTGTGTCAAATGGACGTGAAGACAGCATTCCTAAATGGGGAACTCGACGAAGAGGTGTTTATGGAAATACCGGACGGAACGAACACTTCAGAGAGAACTAGGCTTACGAAAGTATATAGACTAAAGAAATCTCTGTACGGTCTGAAGATAAGCCCAAAGAAGTGGAACAGGAAATTCTCAGATGAAGTACGTAAGTTAGGCCTGGAGAACGATTTACATGATCCTTGTCTGTTCACTTGGAGACAGAAAGGTAAACTAGCAATGGTCGTATTATATGTAGATGATATGCTGGTTGCTAGTAATGACTCAGAGAAGCTGCAACAAATCAAAGACCATCTGAGCAGTGTATTCCAGATGAAAGACTTAGGTGAACCTAGAAACTTCCTTGGAATGACGATTCAGAGAAATAGAAAAGACAAAAACATCGTGATGCACCAGGCAGCGTATACAGAAAGAGTCCTGGAAAAATTTAATATGAAAGAATGTAAACCACAAAACACCCCGATGGTGACTCGCCAAGTAAAGAACCGAAACAAAAAAACGAGATTGGACACAGACAATTCAGAGACAGCTGACGAAGTTAAAAAAGTGCCGTACAGAGAAGCTATCGGAAGCCTGATGTATCTGGCAAATGCTACACGACCTGATATAGCCTATGCGGTCAACTACCTGGCAAGGAAACAACTAGAGCCTACTGAGGAAGACTGGAACAACGTAAAAAGAATATTCAGATATTTAAGAGGATCGACGAGTCTGGGAATAAAGTTCACAGCTACGACCGATGATTTAGAAGCGCTGACGGACTCCAGTTTCCGAGACTGCGAGAATTCAGCATCCACTGGCGGATACGTCATAAGACTGTTCGGAGATGTAATCGCTTGGAGAAGTCGCAAGCAGTCATGTCCAACATTATCTACTTGCCAGGCAGAGTACTTAGCCATGAGCGACGCATGTCAGGAGGTGATATCGCTAGATAAGTCCATTCGGTATATACTAGGCCGAACATTGTTTCCCATAAAGATATGGTGCGATAACAGATCGGCAAGAGACTGCACCGAAATGGACGGCAGCCACAAACTCAAAACGTTCGATCAGAGTGTGTACGATATTCAGAGAGACCTAGCATTCAGAGAAGAAACGGGAACTAGAAAACCCATGGCAGAATCTCACGGAGATTTTATAAAACAATGCGTTGATGAGAAAAAGGTCAAAGTTTTCTGGGTACCGAGTAAAGAGAATCTAGCTGATATAATGACAAAGCCTCTGGCTGAGAGAGAGTTTACGTATCTCAGAGGATTAATCGCCAAAATCGAATTGTAACAATTTAATCTTATGTTCACAGAATAAAAGTATAACGCTCACATCCGTTGGAAGCTGCGTCAACGTCGACAAAGGGAGGGAGTGTAAGAAAAGCTTTGTCGAGTTCAACGAGATGGCGCGCGGCGCGCTGGACTGCGAGCTCGGGGACTGTTCCCCCACTTAGCCACCGACTGCAAAAGCCCGGGGCTCAAGTAGTTCGACTGTGACTCTCTTAGAGAGAGGTTGTGCGGATGATAAAGAGTTTAAGAGTGAAATAAAGATTGAACAGAGAATAAAGCTTTTGTATTATTTAATCCTACAACAATATTCGGGGTCGATTTGAATAGAATATAATTGGAATCCTAATTCTAACTGTTGTTATTGCAAACTTATTCCATGCTTAGGATATGGTTCAGCTCAATCAGTTAATAAAATTTCAAAGCTGCTGCCCAGATAATTATCGCCAGAAATTTAGTTCAATTTTTTGCATGGTGTCTTAGAAAATTTCTTCGTATGATCTTTCGAATTCAATGAATTGACCACAGCTCAAAATAGTCAAAAGTAATGCGCCGGCCAAGTACTCGGTGCGCATACGCGCTCTCCATTTTTTAAAAATAATCTAGCAATACTTTTGAAGAAACAATTGATGTTTTTTTTCATTCTCGTTAACTGATACCTAGTGGTCAATTCAATACTTGTCCTGTCACTGATATCAGAAAGTTTAAGGCTGGATGTAAACAGTTATTTGTTTTGGCTGGATTCACATGTTAGAGACGATGTCTATTCAGTACTTGTCAGATTTTTGATATTCCAAATTTTACAGCTGCACGAATGGAGAATTTTTTTTCGGCTATGGGACCAAACAATGTACTTGTCTAAGTTTTTTTTTCCCCGGGAGGGGATTTTGGCCGGATATGTATAATGATGAAAAAAAAAATTTTTGCAATAATTTTTTTTTGGGTAGAGAACAAACCAAATCTGTTCTTGGTGAGCGTCCATGATGGGAGAGAAGTATAGAAAATGAAAAAAAAAATTGAAAAAAAAAAAAAAAATTTCGATAATTTTTTTTTATATAGAGATCGAACAAAATCCGTTCTTAGTGAGCGTCTACGATGCGAGAGGAGTAACCGTGACAAATTTTGCGATACTGATTTCATTGGTTTAGGCTGTGCGTTGTCTGTCAGTCAGTCAGTCAGTTAGTCAGTCACGCAACTCTTTTATATATATAGACTAGCCTTGGGTACGCCCGCTTCGCCGGGCACACAATGGTATCGCACACAGATTGCCACATGACCTATGTGGTACTGTGTAAAGGTATGCGTTTTCATTTTTTCACATAGGTTTTCGCACGCGACTTCGCTTGCGTTTCACAATATAAAATTTAATCTATTATTATTTTGATTTAACTCTCTACGAATCTGCCCTTAAAATGCAAAACTTAAAAATATCAAATCTGATATAGCGCGAAAAAAACTGTGGACAGTAATTTTTTTCTTTTTTTATAGAAGGGAAATGCCAAGTTACGCACTACTGGCTCTAATTCTTTTATCAGGAACCCAGTCATCCCACTCATCCTGACTCCCATCTTCATTCGCTTGAGCTATCATCGGTATTGATAAAATGACAACATTTAAACAATTTTGTCAAGTTTTGTCGAGCCAAACATCGAATCAAACGACACTGCAGTTCGCAACGTTGGGGTCAATGAAAAATACCCTTACCCTTAATTTTTTTGTTAAATTCAAGAAATAATAATCCAATTTTCGTATCAATTTTGTGTTTGAATCCTGAAAAACGATCGTTTTATCGTCTTGATTGAATATTGAATTAAATTAATGACTTTTGCTCGAAAAAAACCCGAATTTCGTTGCAGTCCAACGAAGCATATTTCAACATCGTCAAATCAAAATAACACTGAAATTCGTAACGTTGAGGTCCAACGCAAAATACTTTTTCCCTTAATTTTTTGTTCAATGTGAATAGAAACGCCAATTTTCGTATCAATTTTGTGTTTGAATCCTGAAAAACGATAATTTTATCGTCTCGATTGAATATTGAATTAAATTAATGACTTTTGCTCGAAAAAAACCCGAACTTCGTTTCATTCCAACGATGCATAATTTTTTGCCATCAATTTTTTGTTAAATTTGAAAAGAAACGCAAATATTTGTACCAATTTTGTTTTTGAATCCTGAAAAATGATCGTTTTCGATCGATTAAATATCGAATAAATTCATGAGTTTTGCTCAATAAAAAACCGAATTTCGTTGTATTCCTACGAAGCATAATTTTTTGCCCTTAATTTTTTGTTAATTTGAATAGAAACGGCAATTTTCGTACCGATTTTGTGTTTAGATCCTGGAAAACGATCGTTTTATCGTCTGCTCAATTGTTTTGCTCAATAAAAAACCGAATTTCGTTACATTCCAACGAAGCATAATTTTTTGCCCTTAATTTTTTGTTAATTTGAATAGAAACGGCAATTTTCGTACCGATTTTGTGTTTAGATCCTGGAAAACGATCGTTTTATCGTCTTGATTAGATATCGAATAAAATTCATGATTTTGCTCAATAAAAAGCCGAACTTCGTTTCATTCCAACGATGCATAATTTTTTGCCATCAATTTTTTGTTAAATTTGAAAAGAAACGCAAATATTTGTACCAATTTTGTTTTTGAATCCTGAAAAATGATCGTTTTCGATCGATTAAATATCGAATAAACTCATGAGTTTTGCTCAATAAAAAACCGAATTTCGTTGTATTCCCACGAAGCATAATTTTTTGCCCTTAATTTTTTGTTAATTTGAATAGAAACGGCAATTTCCGTACCGATTTTGTGTTTAGATCCTGGAAAACGATCGTTTTATCATCCTGATTAAACCTGACGGATATCATCCTGTATCTCTCCTCTCTCGTTTCCTATTTCTTTCGCCAATGACATTTGGTGACGTTTTACCATTCAATGAACTTCTGTCAATTTTACTTTTTCAAATGTTTATAACTGTTTTTTTTCATGGCTAACTATTTCGTTAGAGGAATTCCGCTAAGAACGAAATCCGTTCTTATTAAGCGTCAACGATGGGAGAAAAGTAAAAAAAAAAAAAAATCGGTAATTTTTTTTTTGATCGAGAACGAACGAAATCCGTTCTTAGTGAGCGTCTACGATGGGAGAGAAGTATCTGTGACAAATTTCATAACCGTGGTAAATTTCACGATCCAATCTTAAGTGGTTTAGAGTGTGCGTTGTCTGTCAATCAATCAGTCACTCAGTCAGTCAGTCAGTCAGTCAATCACGCAATAGTTATATGTATAACTAGCCTTGGGTACGCCCGCTTCGCCGGGCACACAATGGTATCGCACACAGATTGCCACATGACCTATGTGGTACTGTGTAAAGGTATGCGTTTTCATTTTTTCACATAGGTTTTCGCACGCGACTTCGCTTGCGTTTCACAATATAAAATTTAATCTATTATTATTTTGATTTAACTCTCTACGAATCTGCCCTTAAAATGCAAAACTTAAAAATATCAAATCTGATATAGCGCGAAAAAAACTGTGGACAGTAATTTTTTTCTTTTTTTTATAGAAGGGAAATGCCAAGTTACGCACTACTGGCTCTAATTCTTTTATCAGGAACCCAGTCATCCCACTCATCCTGACTCCCATCTTCATTCGCTTGAGCTATCATCGGTATTGATAAAATGACAACATTTAAACAATTTTGTCAAGTTTTGTCGAGCCAAACATCGAATCAAACGACACTGCAGTTCGCAACGTTGGGGTCAATGAAAAATACCCTTACCCTTAATTTTTTTGTTAAATTCAAGAAATAATAATCCAATTTTCGTATCAATTTTGTGTTTGAATCCTGAAAAACGATCGTTTTATCGTCTTGATTGAATATTGAATTAAATTAATGACTTTTGCTCGAAAAAAACCCGAATTTCGTTGCAGTCCAACGAAGCATATTTCAACATCGTCAAATCAAAATGACACTGAAATTCGTAACGTTGAGGTCCAACGCAAAATACTTTTTCCCTTAATTTTTTGTTCAATGTGAATAGAAACGCCAATTTTCGTATCAATTTTGTGTTTGAATCCTGAAAAACGATAATTTTATCGTCTCGATTGAATATTGAATTAAATTAATGACTTTTGCTCGAAAAAAACCCGAACTTCGTTTCATTCCAACGATGCATAATTTTTTGCCATCAATTTTTTGTTAAATTTGAAAAGAAACGCAAATATTTGTACCAATTTTGTTTTTGAATCCTGAAAAATGATCGTTTTCGATCGATTAAATATCGAATAAATTCATGAGTTTTGCTCAATAAAAAACCGAATTTCGTTGTATTCCTACGAAGCATAATTTTTTGCCCTTAATTTTTTGTTAATTTGAATAGAAACGGCAATTTTCGTACCGATTTTGTGTTTAGATCCTGGAAAACGATCGTTTTATCGTCTGCTCAATCGTTTTGCTCAATAAAAAACCGAATTTCGTTACATTCCAACGAAGCATAATTTTTTGCCCTTAATTTTTTGTTAATTTGAATAGAAACGGCAATTTTCGTACCGATTTTGTGTTTAGATCCTGGAAAACGATCGTTTTATCGTCTTGATTAGATATCGAATAAAATTCATGATTTTGCTCAATAAAAAGCCGAACTTCGTTTCATTCCAACGATGCATAATTTTTTGCCATCAATTTTTTGTTAAATTTGAAAAGAAACGCAAATATTTGTACCAATTTTGTTTTTGAATCCTGAAAAATGATCGTTTTCGATCGATTAAATATCGAATAAACTCATGAGTTTTGCTCAATAAAAAACCGAATTTCGTTGTATTCCCACGAAGCATAATTTTTTGCCCTTAATTTTTTGTTAATTTGAATAGAAACGGCAATTTCCGTACCGATTTTGTGTTTAGATCCTGGAAAACGATCGTTTTATCATCCTGATTAAACCTGACGGATATCATCCTGTATCTCTCCTCTCTCGTTTCCTATTTCTTTCGCCAATGACATTTGGTGACGTTTTACCATTCAATGAACTTCTGTCAATTTTACTTTTTCAAATGTTTATAACTGTTTTTTTTCATGGCTAACTATTTCGTTAGAGGAATTCCGCTAAGAACGAAATCCGTTCTTATTAAGCGTCAACGATGGGAGAAAAGTAAAAAAAAAAAAAAATCGGTAATTTTTTTTTTGATCGAGAACGAACGAAATCCGTTCTTAGTGAGCGTCTACGATGGGAGAGAAGTATCTGTGACAAATTTCATAACCGTGGTAAATTTCACGATCCAATCTTAAGTGGTTTAGAGTGTGCGTTGTCTGTCAATCAATCAGTCACTCAGTCAGTCAGTCAGTCAGTCAATCACGCAATAGTTATATGTATAATGAAGAAAAAAAAAATTTTTGATAAATTTTTTTTTTTCAATTTTTTTTGGTGGAGAAGGAACAAAATCCGTTCTCGGTGAACGTTTATTGAGGTAGAAGAGTATAGAAAAAAAAATAAAAAAAAAAATAAAAAAAAAAATTGAAAAAAAAAATTGAAAAAAAAAAAAAATTTCGATAATTTTTTTTTGGATAGAGAACGAACGAAATCCGTTCTTAGTGAGCGTCTACGATGCGAGAGGAGTAACCGTGACAAATTTCACGATCCTAACTTCATTGGTTTAGGCTGTGCGTTGTCTGTCAGTCAGTCAGTCAGTCAGTCAGTCAGTCAGTCAGTCAGTCAGTCAGTCAGTCAGTCAGTCACGCGACTCTTTTATATATATAGATGAAGAAAAAAAAAATTTTTGATAAATTTTTTTTTTCAATTTTTTTTGGTGGAGAAGGAACAAAATCCGTTCTCGGTGAACGTTTATTGAGGTAGAAGAGTATAGAAAAAAAAATTTAAAAAAAAAATTAAAAAAAAAATTGAAAAAAAAAATTTAAAAAAAAAAAAAAAAATTTCGATAATTTTTTTTTGGATAGAGAACGAACGAAATCCGTTCTTAGTGAGCGTCTACGATGCGAGAGGAGTAACCGTGACAAATTTCACGATCCTAACTTCATTGGTTTAGGCTGTGCGTTGTCTGTCAGTCAGTCAGTCAGTCAGTCAGTCAGTCAGTCAGTCAGTCAGTCAGTCAGTCAGTCAGTCACGCGACTCTTTTATATATATAGATGATGAAAAAAAAATTTTCGCAATAACTTTTTTTTTTGGTAGAGAACGAACAAAATCTGTTCTAAGTGAGCGTCCATGATGGGAGAGGAGTATAGAAAATGAAAAAAAAATTGAAAAAAAAAAAAAAAATTTCGATAATTTTTTTTTGATAGAGAACGAACGAAATCCGTTCTTAGTGAGCGTCTACGATGGGAGAGGAGTAACCATGACAAATTTCACGATCCTAACTTCATTGGTTTAGGCTGTGCGTAGTCTGTCAGTCAGTCAGTCAGTCAGTCAGTCAGTCAGTCAGTCAGTCAGTCACGCAACTCTTTTATATATATAGACGTGGAAAAAACTTTCAAAAAGTAAAAAGAACGCCAAGTATTAAAAGATCGCATCTTGAGTTACAATTTTTTCTGATTCAATTTCTTTTTTTCGTAAGTGCGATTGATTTATTTTTGAAAAGTGATACCTGCAAGGAAAAAATTGTAACTCAAGATGCGATCTTTTAATACTTGGCGTTCTGTTTACTTTTTGAAAGTTTTTTCCACGGATTTCACGTCTTTTTGGAATTTGCTTTATTCATTTTTTTAAGGAAACTGTAACTGGAGATGCGATCTTTTGATACTTGGCGTTCTTTTTACTTTTTGGAAGTTTTTCAATGGTATCTATTTACGAAAAAATTTATCATTAAAGAAGAAAATATATGATTATTCTTTTATTGCTAAAAATGTATAATTTTTAATGAAATGTTCATTAATTAATCAAATTATTCCAATCATCCATTTTCGAATGAAAATGGATTTTTTTCTTTTGAAATAATTAAATTTGCAATTAAAATTTATTGAGAATTTTATTTGAATTGGAAATTAATTAATTCTGACAAAATTTGATTAATAAATGAAAAATGCATTAAAAAGACATTTTTTAAATTTTAAGAATAATTAAAAGTAATTCCTCATAAAAATAAATAGTTTTTTAATAAATTAAAATCGATTGATTAAATTGTTGATTGTTTTCAAAAAATGTATTATTTTCCATTTAATTTGCATTGATATATCAGACTTTTTCATAATTATTTATTTTCAAACGGAAATCAAATTTTTTATTTCAAAATAATTGAATTTATGAATGAAAATATGTTGGAAATACAATTTTTATCTAAAAATGAAGAATTGTAAAATGATTTTATAAATGAATGGAAATTGAATGGAAAATTAGAGATTTTTTCAAATCAATGAATAATTTATTCAATCGATTTAAATTTATTGAGAAACTATTCATTTATATGGAGAATTACTTATAATTATTCTTCTATTTTTGAAAATGTGTAATTTTTAATGACAAGATCCCTAATTAATCAAATTATTCCAATCATCCATTTTCGAATGAAAATTGATTTTTTCATTTTGAAATAAACAAATTTGCAATTGAAATTTATTGAGAATTTGATTTTAATTTGAAATTGATTGATTCTGACATAATTTGATTAATAAATGAAAATTGGATTTAAAAAAGACATTTTTTGAATTATAAGAATAATTGAAAGTAATTCTTTATAAAAATAAAACGTTTTTTAATAAATTTCAATCGATCGCTTTCTAAAAAGTTGGTAAGTAACGCACGAAGTTGGCGATCATTATCACCGTTTTATTCGTGCCGTGATTGGTCGGTTCGGTTATGCGCGCGTGTTTCGAGTCATCCCATCGGTTTGACGGCACTTCAGGCTGTCAGTTTGACAGTTGCGTGTATACGCGTGCGGTTATATGCGGTTTTATCAGAATAAATATTTTTTTCTTGTGCATCGGAGTAGAATAGTGAGAGATAAACCAATTCGAGGACGAATTAGTTCCTTCATCAGTGTTTAATGATATGGCCCAGAGGAAACAGCACGCTGGAGTTAAATTCTAAGTCGTCAGTACGGAGCAAGAGGAAAATGATTCACAAAATAAGAGACGCTTCGTGAGAAATTTCGTTGCCCAGGTTGGATTTTCCAAATATAAGTGAATTAGGTCGACCATTTCGACTGTTTTTCTCCATGATTTTCGATGTCTGGGTCGTCGGCTCAACAGTTTTCGATGTCTGGATTAATTTCATAGTTTTCGGAATCCATTTCGACGATTCCATGATTTCCAATAACATAGAAGATTTCAAGCAGGTCTCAGAAGAACATGAAAAAATATCGTCGGACGAGAGACGAAGGACAAAGTAGGGACTAGTAGTAGTAGCAGTAGCAGTAGCAGTAGCAGTAGCAGTAGCAGTAGCAGTAGCAGTAGCAGTAGCAGTAGCAGTAGCAGTAGCAGTAGCAGTAGCAGTAGCAGTAGCAGTAGCAGTAGCAGTAGCAGTAGCAGTAGCAGTAGCAGTAGCAGTAGCAGTAGCAGTAGCAGTAGCAGTAGCAGTAGCAGTAGCAGTAGCAGTAGCAGTAGCAGTAGCAGTAGCAGTAGCAGTAGCAGTAGCAGTAGCAGTAGCAGTAGCAGTAGCAGTAGCAGTAGCAGTAGCAGTAGCAGTAGCAGTAGCAGTAGCAGTAGCAGTAGCAGTAGCAGTAGCAGTAGCAGTAGCAGTAGCAGTAGCAGTAGCAGTAGCAGTAGCAGTAGCAGTAGCAGTAGCAGTAGCAGTAGCAGTAGCAGTAGCAGTAGCAGTAGCAGTAGCAGTAGCAGTAGCAGTAGCAGTAGCAGTAGCAGTAGCAGTAGCAGTAGCAGTAGCAGTAGCAGTAGCAGTAGCAGTAGCAGTAGCAGTAGCAGTAGCAGTAGCAGTAGCAGTAGCAGTAGCAGTAGCAGTAGCAGTAGCAGTAGCAGTAGCAGTAGCAGTAGCAGTAGCAGTAGCAGTAGCAGTAGCAGTAGCAGTAGCAGTAGCAGTAGCAGTAGCAGTAGCAGTAGCAGTAGCAGTAGCAGTAGCAGTAGCAGTAGCAGTAGCAGTAGCAGTAGCAGTAGCAGTAGCAGTAGCAGTAGCAGTAGCAGTAGCAGTAGCAGTAGCAGTAGCAGTAGCAGTAGCAGTAGCAGTAGCAGTAGCAGTAGCAGTAGCAGTAGCAGTAGCAGTAGCAGTAGCAGTAGCAGTAGCAGTAGCAGTAGCAGTAGCAGTAGCAGTAGCAGTAGCAGTAGCAGTAGCAGTAGCAGTAGCAGTAGCAGTAGCAGTAGCAGTAGCAGTAGCAGTAGCAGTAGCAGTAGCAGTAGCAGTAGCAGTAGCAGTAGCAGTAGCAGTAGCAGTAGCAGTAGCAGTAGCAGTAGCAGTAGCAGTAGCAGTAGCAGTAGCAGTAGCAGTAGCAGTAGCAGTAGCAGTAGCAGTAGCAGTAGCAGTAGCAGTAGCAGTAGCAGTAGCAGTAGCAGTAGCAGTAGCAGTAGCAGTAGCAGTAGCAGTAGCAGTAGCAGTAGCAGTAGCAGTAGCAGTAGCAGTAGCAGTAGCAGTAGCAGTAGCAGTAGCAGTAGCAGTAGCAGTAGCAGTAGCAGTAGCAGTAGCAGTAGCAGTAGCAGTAGCAGTAGCAGTAGCAGTAGCAGTAGCAGTAGCAGTAGCAGTAGCAGTAGCAGTAGCAGTAGCAGTAGCAGTAGCAGTAGCAGTAGCAGTAGCAGTAGCAGTAGCAGTAGCAGTAGCAGTAGCAGTAGCAGTAGCAGTAGCAGTAGCAGTAGCAGTAGCAGTAGCAGTAGCAGTAGCAGTAGCAGTAGCAGTAGCAGTAGCAGTAGCAGTAGCAGTAGCAGTAGCAGTAGCAGTAGCAGTAGCAGTAGCAGTAGCAGTAGCAGTAGCAGTAGCAGTAGCAGTAGCAGTAGCAGTAGCAGTAGCAGTAGCAGTAGCAGTAGCAGTAGCAGTAGCAGTAGCAGTAGCAGTAGCAGTAGCAGTAGCAGTAGCAGTAGCAGTAGCAGTAGCAGTAGCAGTAGCAGTAGCAGTAGCAGTAGCAGTAGCAGTAGCAGTAGCAGTAGCAGTAGCAGTAGCAGTAGCAGTAGCAGTAGCAGTAGCAGTAGCAGTAGCAGTAGCAGTAGCAGTAGCAGTAGCAGTAGCAGTAGCAGTAGCAGTAGCAGTAGCAGTAGCAGTAGCAGTAGCAGTAGCAGTAGCAGTAGCAGTAGCAGTAGCAGTAGCAGTAGCAGTAGCAGTAGCAGTAGCAGTAGCAGTAGCAGTAGCAGTAGCAGTAGCAGTAGCAGTAGCAGTAGCAGTAGCAGTAGCAGTAGCAGTAGCAGTAGCAGTAGCAGTAGCAGTAGCAGTAGCAGTAGCAGTAGCAGTAGCAGTAGCAGTAGCAGTAGCAGTAGCAGTAGCAGTAGCAGTAGCAGTAGCAGTAGCAGTAGCAGTAGCAGTAGCAGTAGCAGTAGCAGTAGCAGTAGCAGTAGCAGTAGCAGTAGCAGTAGCAGTAGCAGTAGCAGTAGCAGTAGCAGTAGCAGTAGCAGTAGCAGTAGCAGTAGCAGTAGCAGTAGCAGTAGCAGTAGCAGTAGCAGTAGCAGTAGCAGTAGCAGTAGCAGTAGCAGTAGCAGTAGCAGTAGCAGTAGCAGTAGCAGTAGCAGTAGCAGTAGCAGTAGCAGTAGCAGTAGCAGTAGCAGTAGCAGTAGCAGTAGCAGTAGCAGTAGCAGTAGCAGTAGCAGTAGCAGTAGCAGTAGCAGTAGCAGTAGCAGTAGCAGTAGCAGTAGCAGTAGCAGTAGCAGTAGCAGTAGCAGTAGCAGTAGCAGTAGCAGTAGCAGTAGCAGTAGCAGTAGCAGTAGCAGTAGCAGTAGCAGTAGCAGTAGCAGTAGCAGTAGCAGTAGCAGTAGCAGTAGCAGTAGCAGTAGCAGTAGCAGTAGCAGTAGCAGTAGCAGTAGCAGTAGCAGTAGCAGTAGCAGTAGCAGTAGCAGTAGCAGTAGCAGTAGCAGTAGCAGTAGCAGTAGCAGTAGCAGTAGCAGTAGCAGTAGCAGTAGCAGTAGCAGTAGCAGTAGCAGTAGCAGTAGCAGTAGCAGTAGCAGTAGCAGTAGCAGTAGCAGTAGCAGTAGCAGTAGCAGTAGCAGTAGCAGTAGCAGTAGCAGTAGCAGTAGCAGTAGCAGTAGCAGTAGCAGTAGCAGTAGCAGTAGCAGTAGCAGTAGCAGTAGCAGTAGCAGTAGCAGTAGCAGTAGCAGTAGCAGTAGCAGTAGCAGTAGCAGTAGCAGTAGCAGTAGCAGTAGCAGTAGCAGTAGCAGTAGCAGTAGCAGTAGCAGTAGCAGTAGCAGTAGCAGTAGCAGTAGCAGTAGCAGTAGCAGTAGCAGTAGCAGTAGCAGTAGCAGTAGCAGTAGCAGTAGCAGTAGCAGTAGCAGTAGCAGTAGCAGTAGCAGTAGCAGTAGCAGTAGCAGTAGCAGTAGCAGTAGCAGTAGCAGTAGCAGTAGCAGTAGCAGTAGCAGTAGCAGTAGCAGTAGCAGTAGCAGTAGCAGTAGCAGTAGCAGTAGCAGTAGCAGTAGCAGTAGCAGTAGCAGTAGCAGTAGCAGTAGCAGTAGCAGTAGCAGTAGCAGTAGCAGTAGCAGTAGCAGTAGCAGTAGCAGTAGCAGTAGCAGTAGCAGTAGCAGTAGCAGTAGCAGTAGCAGTAGCAGTAGCAGTAGCAGTAGCAGTAGCAGTAGCAGTAGCAGTAGCAGTAGCAGTAGCAGTAGCAGTAGCAGTAGCAGTAGCAGTAGCAGTAGCAGTAGCAGTAGCAGTAGCAGTAGCAGTAGCAGTAGCAGTAGCAGTAGCAGTAGCAGTAGCAGTAGCAGTAGCAGTAGCAGTAGCAGTAGCAGTAGCAGTAGCAGTAGCAGTAGCAGTAGCAGTAGCAGTAGCAGTAGCAGTAGCAGTAGCAGTAGCAGTAGCAGTAGCAGTAGCAGTAGCAGTAGCAGTAGCAGTAGCAGTAGCAGTAGCAGTAGCAGTAGCAGTAGCAGTAGCAGTAGCAGTAGCAGTAGCAGTAGCAGTAGCAGTAGCAGTAGCAGTAGCAGTAGCAGTAGCAGTAGCAGTAGCAGTAGCAGTAGCAGTAGCAGTAGCAGTAGCAGTAGCAGTAGCAGTAGCAGTAGCAGTAGCAGTAGCAGTAGCAGTAGCAGTAGCAGTAGCAGTAGCAGTAGCAGTAGCAGTAGCAGTAGCAGTAGCAGTAGCAGTAGCAGTAGCAGTAGCAGTAGCAGTAGCAGTAGCAGTAGCAGTAGCAGTAGCAGTAGCAGTAGCAGTAGCAGTAGCAGTAGCAGTAGCAGTAGCAGTAGCAGTAGCAGTAGCAGTAGCAGTAGCAGTAGCAGTAGCAGTAGCAGTAGCAGTAGCAGTAGCAGTAGCAGTAGCAGTAGCAGTAGCAGTAGCAGTAGCAGTAGCAGTAGCAGTAGCAGTAGCAGTAGCAGTAGCAGTAGCAGTAGCAGTAGCAGTAGCAGTAGCAGTAGCAGTAGCAGTAGCAGTAGCAGTAGCAGTAGCAGTAGCAGTAGCAGTAGCAGTAGCAGTAGCAGTAGCAGTAGCAGTAGCAGTAGCAGTAGCAGTAGCAGTAGCAGTAGCAGTAGCAGTAGCAGTAGCAGTAGCAGTAGCAGTAGCAGTAGCAGTAGCAGTAGCAGTAGCAGTAGCAGTAGCAGTAGCAGTAGCAGTAGCAGTAGCAGTAGCAGTAGCAGTAGCAGTAGCAGTAGCAGTAGCAGTAGCAGTAGCAGTAGCAGTAGCAGTAGCAGTAGCAGTAGCAGTAGCAGTAGCAGTAGCAGTAGCAGTAGCAGTAGCAGTAGCAGTAGCAGTAGCAGTAGCAGTAGCAGTAGCAGTAGCAGTAGCAGTAGCAGTAGCAGTAGCAGTAGCAGTAGCAGTAGCAGTAGCAGTAGCAGTAGCAGTAGCAGTAGCAGTAGCAGTAGCAGTAGCAGTAGCAGTAGCAGTAGCAGTAGCAGTAGCAGTAGCAGTAGCAGTAGCAGTAGCAGTAGCAGTAGCAGTAGCAGTAGCAGTAGCAGTAGCAGTAGCAGTAGCAGTAGCAGTAGCAGTAGCAGTAGCAGTAGCAGTAGCAGTAGCAGTAGCAGTAGCAGTAGCAGTAGCAGTAGCAGTAGCAGTAGCAGTAGCAGTAGCAGTAGCAGTAGCTGTAGCAGTAGCAGTAGCAGTAGCAGTAGCAGTAGCAGTAGCAGTAGCAGTAGCAGTAGCAGTAGCAGTAGCAGTAGCAGTAGCAGTAGCAGTAGCAGTAGCAGTAGCAGTAGCAGTAGCAGTAGCAGTAGCAGTAGCAGTAGCAGTAGCAGTAGCAGTAGCAGTAGCAGTAGCAGTAGCAGTAGCAGTAGCAGTAGCAGTAGCAGTAGCAGTAGCAGTAGCAGTAGCAGTAGCAGTAGCAGTAGCAGTAGCAGTAGCAGTAGCAGTAGCAGTAGCAGTAGCAGTAGCAGTAGCAGTAGCAGTAGCAGTAGCAGTAGCAGTAGCAGTAGCAGTAGCAGTAGCAGTAGCAGTAGCAGTAGCAGTAGCAGTAGCAGTAGCAGTAGCAGTAGCAGTAGCAGTAGCAGTAGCAGTAGCAGTAGCAGTAGCAGTAGCAGTAGCAGTAGCAGTAGCAGTAGCAGTAGCAGTAGCAGTAGCAGTAGCAGTAGCAGTAGCAGTAGCAGTAGCAGTAGCAGTAGCAGTAGCAGTAGCAGTAGCAGTAGCAGTAGCAGTAGCAGTAGCAGTAGCAGTAGCAGTAGCAGTAGCAGTAGCAGTAGCAGTAGCAGTAGCAGTAGCAGTAGCAGTAGCAGTAGCAGTAGCAGTAGCAGTAGCAGTAGCAGTAGCAGTAGCAGTAGCAGTAGCAGTAGCAGTAGCAGTAGCAGTAGCAGTAGCAGTAGCAGTAGCAGTAGCAGTAGCAGTAGCAGTAGCAGTAGCAGTAGCAGTAGCAGTAGCAGTAGCAGTAGCAGTAGCAGTAGCAGTAGCAGTAGCAGTAGCAGTAGCAGTAGCAGTAGCAGTAGCAGTAGCAGTAGCAGTAGCAGTAGCAGTAGCAGTAGCAGTAGCAGTAGCAGTAGCAGTAGCAGTAGCAGTAGCAGTAGCAGTAGCAGTAGCAGTAGCAGTAGCAGTAGCAGTAGCAGTAGCAGTAGCAGTAGCAGTAGCAGTAGCAGTAGCAGTAGCAGTAGCAGTAGCAGTAGCAGTAGCAGTAGCAGTAGCAGTAGCAGTAGCAGTAGCAGTAGCAGTAGCAGTAGCAGTAGCAGTAGCAGTAGCAGTAGCAGTAGCAGTAGCAGTAGCAGTAGCAGTAGCAGTAGCAGTAGCAGTAGCAGTAGCAGTAGCAGTAGCAGTAGCAGTAGCAGTAGCAGTAGCAGTAGCAGTAGCAGTAGCAGTAGCAGTAGCAGTAGCAGTAGCAGTAGCAGACCTTTGTCGGGTTTCTACATGGTATGCTTTTTCGTATTTCCTCTATTTTTTCTTTATTTCCACTATTTGTATCCGTTATTCCCACTGTTTTTGTTTTTCTCCACTGCGCACTGTGGACCTACATTTTTTACGTGGGTTCGGAACCACAGAGAGTACAGCTTGAGACACTATGAAAAATCGATTGGTGTCGGCGGCGGGAATCGAACCCGGGCTCGCTGGGTGGGGAACGGGCCCATTACCACTGAGCCACTGCCTCTCCAATTTAAAAAAATGTCTTACTTTCCTATGAAATTTTTATTCATGAATCAAATTATTTTGATCATCTATTTTCGAATAAAAATCGAATTTTTCATTTTGACATAATTAAATTTGTAATGAAAATTTAGTGAGAATTCGATTTTCATTTCTAAATGAATGATACCGACAGCGATAGGTTCGCCGTCAGTGCGTGGTTCCGGCGATCACACAAGTTGAGCAGCGTTGACTGTGGTCAGTACTTGGTTGGGTGACCGCTTAGTCATGAAAAAAAAAAAAATATGCATAGGATACATGAATAGGATAGGATACAAGACGTACTGCGTGTAAGGAAAGCTAATATCACATATACAAGCGGCTACCAAACGATAACAGACGATTTCATTCGATTCGATACGACTATCGAACGATTCCATACAATTTCATACGACTACCAAACGATTCCATACTATTACATACGACTACCAAACGATTCCATACGACACCATTACATACATATATGACATATATAACTTATAGTTAGGTAAGATGTATGTGTTAATAAATATGTAGAATATAAATATATGAGGAGTAAAGAGGTTACATAATAGGGTAATTGAAAAAGTAAACGTATATGTGTGAGAGTGGAATATATGAGGTGAATAGGTTATAAATGTATCAAGTATATAAAGTACATATAAGGTAGAAAATGGAAAATAATAGAAAAAGATAAATATATATTATATATACATAATAGGGTATATGAGAAGGTATGTGTACGTGTGAAAATGGAATACATGAGGTAAATAGGTTAAATGTATGAAGTACATAAGGTGAAAAGTGAATCAATTTTTTTTTTAAATGAATATATATCTATAATATGTATATACATAGGGAGTGAATAGGTTGCATAATAGGGTAATATAAAAAGTAGACGTATGTGTGTGAGAGTGGAATATATGAGGTAAATAGGTTAAATGTATTAAGTATATAAAGTATATATAAGGTAGAAAATGAAAAATAATAGAAAAAGATAAATATATATTATATGTACATGATAGGGTATATGAGAAGGTATACGGGTATGTGTGAAAGTGGAATATATGAGATAAAAAGGTGAAATATATGAAATATATTAGGTGAAAAGTGAAAAATGATGAAAAAAGGTGAATATATATATACATAATATGTATATAATATGTATATATATATATATTGAAACGTTTCGCCATTCGGTGACCGAAGCCGAATGCCGAAACTTAGGATTTTTTAGATCCTCTTCTCTCCTTTAGGAGAGGTCAGTGTGCAGGTTCGTGCACTGACCGGCGAGTCTTGCCCGGGATGGGTTATCACCTTCAGATTTCCCCGTCTTGCGATCCGAGGAGTAATCTCGACTCGGCATTCAAGAACGAATACTTTCATCCGGATCATTAGAGTCTTTTAAAAGACTCGACGACACGTAGGTCGTGAAAATGCTCCTAATTTCTTATGATTGTGTTCATTTTTGGTAAGGAATTGGAGAAGGAATAAGGAAATGTGACGGACCATTATAGGCGCACGGGGGATACGTCGCGTAAGCGAGAGCGCTCCAGCCGTGGCCCTCTGGCAGATTTCTCTGAGACTAGAAATCCAGCCAGGGATAAGGCCGTTCCGTTACAATATTTATCTATAGACTGTACGGAAAAAATTATTACTTTATTTATTTATTTTTATATTACTAAGATATCTCATTATTTGTTAAAATCGAATTTAAATAATTGAAATTGAAAAACGAACGACGAAACGCGATGACGTCACAGCGGGACAAATGTCCCCTTTTGAGACAAATTCTCAAAAATTTTTCACCAACATCATCGTTCTCAGAATGGACCGAGTCGATTTTGTTGCAACAAAGACCAATCGGAAGAGAAAAATCGAAAAAAATTCAATAGAAAAATTGACATTGTTTGGTCCAGCCGTTTATCTGTGAGATCGATTTAAAGGCGCTGTGACGTCATCACTTCCGCTATATTCGCGTATATAAGAGTGCGGTAGCTTTCTTTTAATACTTGGCGTCGAGCCGCTACCGCGTCTCTTGATGTGATCCTCGCGGACAAAAAAGCCGAGAATTCCATGAACGTAAGTTTGATATCCGGCGATGCTTTCGTGCTGAAAATTTCAATCAATAAATTCATAAATCCCAATCAAATAAGAAAAAAAAGGAATTTTTCGATTTTTAATCGTTTTCGAGTACTTGAGGCCCAAAAAGAATTTGAGATTCAAATTTCATTCCCAAACGTAGAAATTCGCCCATTTTTATGGAATTTGTTTTCGCTATTAAAAAAAGCTCACCATATTTATCGATGGCTGAAGAACCAATCGCGCCTGTTGATGTGAATATTCATGCAACGATGTACGGAACTAAAATCCATGAGATCTTGAGCACTCAATTCCTCCTCTTCGATCGTCGACGAAGTCGATTGAAGTTTTTGTTTTTTTTTTGCGTCCAACAATTTCTGCTTCGCTCACAAGCTGCTCGGCCGTCTGAAAATTTGTCAAAAAATTAACGCAAAAGTTATCCCACAAGTTGCATAAAAACTCATAGAAAAATGATTTTATCCAAAAATAAAAATAAAAAAAAATTTCTTAAAATTTGTAGAAAGATAAGTTGATGGATGCACTTTCCCATCCGTCAAACTGATGTCGCAGTTTGACGGGTGGGAAAATCAGGAGCAACAGATTTCTTCGCTTTCCAATGATTATAAACAGCGGTCGAGAGTGCTGTCGTTGTCCTGGTTCTGTACTCGAGCGAGCCAAATCCCTGATTGATATTAGAGTTTTCAAATGACTGAGGAAGTCTGGAGAGTTGTTCATGAAATTTTGTCTGAAGATTATCAAGCGAATACCCCATGCTGACTCGTCGTACCAACGTTTCATGAATCCAAGGGTTACTCGAAACCACTTGATGACTGACTCCGATGAGCTATGTTCGATGGAGAAAAGGCAGATAATACTTATCGAAGGAAGCCCGAAACTGGAAGCAAGACGAAAAACGTACGCGCACTGCAGGTCGACCGAAAAACGGCACAAAAGTGTCCGAAGGAACTCGGACAATACCCAAACCGAGCGAGCACTGAAGGTTATAACCTAAAAGCGGCACGGAACTGTCAAAAATGATCCACGAAAACCGAAAATTCCCTTTACCAAAGCGAAGCAAAATTGGAAAACGACACGAAAGTGTCCTTGAACCCGCAGGATGTCGGAAAAACGTACGCACACTCAAGATCGACTGAAAAACGGCACAAAAAGTGTCCAAACGCACTCGGAGAAGACCGAAAACGAGCCTGATTAACTGAGAAGCCGAACCGAAGGCGTCACTGGCGGACGCGAAAGCAAACCGGAAAACGGCACGAAAGTGTCCTTGAACTCGGAGGATGCTGGAAGACTTACGCGCTCTGAAGGTCGACCGAAAACGGCACTAAAGTGTCAAAACAAGCTCGTGTCGCTCTGTGCCTGCAAAAATCAAGAAAAAAAATCGTGCTGTCAAATATTTGATTATTTCTTTGATCAATTCGCCCAAGTCAAAGAAAAAAAAGGAACGGAGGATATTTATTTAGCAGGAGAGGGACTCGCATTCTTTACTTCGACACAATTCGCACGCTTTTTGGAACCCACCAAAATAATTAAAAAACGAAATATTCATCCTCCACTTGCGTTTCTCGTCATTCTGGCTCGTTTGATCTTCCTGCAACCCTTATTCGCGCTAGTCCTCTACACCTCGCTCTCCCAAATTTCTTCTCCATCGGTTGTTCCTCTCTCTTCTAATGGATTATTAAAATTGTTATTAGTACATTTCAAGTCTAAATGGAGATAGAAATAGAAAAAGAAAGAAGAATTTAAAAAATACACAGAAATAAATAGAAACAGAAATCGTTATTACAACTGAAACAAAATTAGACAATTTCCAGCTATATCTGGGTACTTCTGGATAGCATTGACCAGTTGGAAATTTACAAATTTTGTTTCAGTTGTTGAAATTATATATCGTTATCAACTATACTTACTTCTATTAGCAGCAACTACTCTCAACAAGAAACGTTTTATCCGCGCCTGTCTGTACGGCTTTGGCAAGGTAGTGAGATCGCCAAGCTCGTCCCACGCGTTATTTAGGATACTTTCTTTTTCTTATGTAAAACGACTCGCTTCCCGCCGAGGTATCGAGCCGTTTTCTAAAGTATACAGCTCCAGGTGAGCTTGTCGTGTGATTTCCGTGACCCCTCCTGTTCAGATTCGTGATAACAAAAAGAGAGCGGTGTAAATTTTGACAAACAATTCAGTTATTCGTTAGTTGACAATAAGCGGTTAAAATCAAGAGACGCGGTAGCGGCTCGACGCCAAGTATTAAAAGAAAGCTACCGCACTCTTATATACGCGAATATACCGGAAGTGATGACGTCACAGCGCCTTTAAATCGATCTCACAGATAAACGGCTGGACCAAACAATGCCAATTTTTCTATTGAATTTTTTTCGATTTTTCTCTTCCGATTGGTCTTTGTTGCAACAAAATCGACTCGGTCCATTCTGAGAACGATGATGTTGGTGAAAAATTTTTGAGAATTTGTCTCAAAAGGGGACATTTGTCCCGCTGTGACGTCATCGCGTTTCGTCGTTCGTTTTTCAATTTCAATTATTTAAATTCGAATTTAACAAATAATGAGATATCTTAGTAATATAAAAAATAAATAAATAAAGTAATGAATTTTTCGTACAGTCTATATATAAATATATATATATACATATTATATACATACTATGTATATATATATTCACCTTTTATCAGCATTTTTCACTTTTCACCTAATATATTTCATATATTTCACCTTTGTATCTCATATATTCCACTTTCAGACATACCCGTATACCTTCTCATATACCCTATCATGTACATATAATATATATTTATCTTTTTCTATTATTTTTCATTTTCTACCTTATATATACTTTATATACTTAATACATTTGACCTATTTACCTCATATATTCCACTCTCACACACATACGTCTACTTTTTAAATTACCCTATTATGCAACCTATTTACTCCCTATTAGGGTGGCCCTTAATATGGGTAAAAAAAAAAATTGATCGTGCCGCCCTCCAGAACGGTTACAAATGATGAGAAAAAAATCTACGCGAAGCCTCAGCTATGTCCGTTAAGAGGAAGGCGTGCCTGTAAGAATGAACTTAAATTTAAATATCAATTTTTCTCCATGATCGGACAACCTTTGATTTTTAACTTTCTAATGCTATTCTATATTGGTATTCAATACACAGATCAAATAATAAGATTCTTCTTAATTTCGCAAAAATGTATAGGGGAATTTAAAACTTGACAAAATCTTAAACTTGGCGAGCTTGTTCGTTTTATTGAAAACAAAGAAATGTTTCATTTGCACACATCATCCAATTGGTCGGAAAAAACTTAATCCACGGCGAAAAAAGCCTGGATAAGTCCATTTGTTTGTGACCCCCGTTTCCATTTGTTTTCGCAGAAAAATCAAACCTCCCTTAAAAAAAATACAAAAAACGTGAAAATGGTAAAAAAAAAGTTGATGATTTTCGCTCAGCACTAAAAATTCTTGATATCCATAAAAGGACAAGTATTCAAAATCTAAATACAGAATGGCGAATCGATAGAAAAACTTCATCCAAAAAATAAAAAACTAAAGTTTGCCATCGCATGTTGAGCAGTTGAGCGGATGCGCACAGAGAACTTGTCCGGCCCGAAAATTTTTATTTGAAGTGCTCACAGGAGTTGAACTTGAGATAACGTAATTGCGTGGTCTCAGAAAGCTTTTTAGAAAAGACACGTGAAAGGTCGGTGAAAATCTCGAGTCGATCAAGGTTCTCTCCTAAACCGATTTACATTTCAAGCGAATAATACGAAAAATAGCTAGAGGTGCAATTTTTTCTGATGCATTACGGGTCATTGTATTTAACTAGCTGCACCTTAATTAATCATTAGTTGTTATTTTTTTATGTATCCATACTCGTGTAAAATATTACACAAATAAATAATTTATTAATGATATATAAAATCGAGAGAAAACTTTGAATTTGTACTAATTCATTTGAATGTATAAAGTTCACTGATGTTCGTATAACGCTCATCTTTTTTCTCATGAATACAACTGAGTTGTTCTATCTTTCTATAAATAGCGGAAGCTAATACAAAAATTTTCGGGCCGGACAAGTTCTCTGTGCGCATCCGCTCAACTGCTCAACATGCGATGGCAAACTTTAGTTTTTTATTTTTTGGATGAAGTTTTTCTATCGATTCGCCATTCTGTATTTAGATTTTGAATACTTGTCCTTTTATGGATATCAAGAATTTTTAGTGCTGAGCGAAAATCATCAACTTTTTTTTTACCATTTTCACATTTTTTGTATTTTTTTTAAGGGAGGTTTGATTTTTCTGCGAAAACAAATGGAAACGGGGGTCACAAACAAATGGACTTGTCCAGGCTTTTTTCCCCGTGGAGGGGATTTTTGGCTAGGATATCATTTCTTTTTTTCGGTTTTTTTTTGGCAGTGGGAGGATTTTTTTGTGGAATCAAATGGAAACGGGGGTCACCAACAAATGAACTTGTCCAGCTTTTTTTCCCCGTGGAGGGGATTTTTGGCTAGGATATCATTTCTTTTTTTCGGTTCAGTTTCTTCGACCGACTCATATGTAATCGAATCGCAAGAGAAAAATATAATAGACTCTGAAAATGAGAAATGACCATAGTCGGGGTTATGCTCCTGGACAAGGAGGCCCGGGATTCCCATTTCGTGTCATACATAACTCCGACGAAACCGATCAACGAGGGAGCCAGTCGAAGTTGACAATTCGTATTTTCCCTCCACATGTTCTTCGAATGCGAGGAATGGAGAGTGTGGAGGGCCTCACTGGAGGAGAGGTTCGGGAGCGAAATCCCTGACACCATAGTCCGGGTTATGCTCCTGGACGAGGAGGTCCGGGATTCCCATTTCGCGTATGCATAACTCTGACGAAACTGATCAACGAGGAGAGGTTCGGGGGCATAATTTCTGACACCATAGTCGGGGTTATATGCTCCTGGACGAGGAGACTTGAGCGGAGGTCGACTCATTCCTCGAGGTCGGCCTCCACCGTAACAAGAAGTTTGTCGAAGACAGAACGCCCTGAAGAGCGTTCAGGGTAAATGCCGCCACCCCGAAGTAATGAGAAAGCGGTTTCGGGGTGGCGCTGGAAGAATTGGAGGGGGTATTTAGCTGGTACACCCGAAAAGGGAGTCCAGTACACGAGAGCTCCGTTAATTGTACTCTTTTCGCGAAATTTGAAAATCTTCTCTACGGCTTCGCCGATGTTTGCCGAAAAGTACCCAGATAGGAGATGGGTCAAAAGGACTCTGACCTTGAGCAAATTGGTCGAAGAGAGCTTCGGGATGTCGACAGCAAATGTCCACGACACAGGCATTACCAATGCAGGACCAAAAATTGGTCCAGCATCATTTTACCGACGAAAAGATTTTCTACTACAGAGTCGAAAAATAGCTGTAAGAAAGTGAATTTATGTAAATTCAGAGTAAAATATGATTTGACACACTATTATATTAAGAACGATTCGAAATCCGAAAATGTAAGATCATCTTTTATCTGAATTTTTTTTTCTTCTTACTATGTATGAAAGGATATACCTCATACAATGGGAATTCGACTTTGTTGTTAAAAGAAGCCTCAGAAATAGGATTTTCCATGAAAGCAAGATGCTTGCAAAATGTAAAAAATGTATCATCATTGGCTTTTAGTTTTTTTTTTCTGTAAGTTGAAAACAAAAACGTTTTGAAAATGCGAAAGTAGAAATTGTAAATTCAAAAACGAATAGATACCTGCATGAAATGATAGTAGAACGCACGCCACAGTGAACTCAACATTTTTAATGCATACGTCATTTTCTTTCTGTTTTATGTACTGAAGTTAAGGTAATCAATATTATTTTTGAATCCATTTTCCTTAATGTGATCTTCCTTGATGATGACAAATTCATTCTCGCAATAAGAAAAACATATATGCATCATTAGCATTAACGGGCCAGGTCTTCTTCCCAGTAGAAGTGTCATTCACGTGTATCCAAGAAGAACGGCTCTTTCGGATCATACACGTATAATGGCCTGTAGTACCGTGTTCCCCATGATGAAATATCGCACTGATTACTTTGTACATCTGACCACACAATTGTATCTTCGAGCTTGGTACAGCTTTAATTTTGAATCGACTTTTGTTTCGGTTGCTCGTTTTGGAATCAACTGCTGGTAATGACAAAAGAATTACTAATACTTTCTGGACAGTCGTCAATGACTGTCGCACATCCTTATTCTTTGCAGGACAATTATTGCAAGGCAGATTGGCTGATTTCCATTGTGCTAAATTGCCGTCGATAACTTCCTGAAGTGTCAACGTCTTTTTAGATTTCAAGTCGTTTACGACGAAAATGTTTCTACGTTCCTCGGGTAATGTAGTGTTGTATCCGCAGGCTTTGCAACGTGCTTTCGTCAATATTTGATATTCAACAAGAGTTTGAATACTCGGTACAGCTTGACATACAGCATTGAAAAAGTCTGATGCATTATGCTGAATAGGTTCAACAAATGTCTCGCCAACATATTTCCGAACTGTATTCAATGATAGAGGGGGGCTATTATTCATTTTATACATTTTCAACGAAGCTGATAGTGGTTGACAATCATTCGCTTTTTGGAGCGATGTTACAATGGGCCCACAATTGAAAATACATTGAATGACAGTATTGGCATAACATGATGTTCCGTCATTGTTTACAAACCCTGTAATACTATTGTCATGCCGATTACATGTTATGTCGTCCTGTATTCGCAAATCGATCAATCCTTTAGGAACGGCCCAAGTGATGTCCCGCGTTTTAGATCCACGACTATCTTGAGTTTTTATGTTCGGAAGGTCGGGTCGATACATCTTTCTTAACCGGTTGTACTCATTAATACATTGCGGATTAGCACTGATCGCATGTGGATCCAAATTTATCAAATGTAATCCATCAAGCGAAGTTACTCGCGACAAAGCTACATAAATTTGGCCGCAGCTAAATACTGAATTCCCACACTCGAGAACAGCATGTTTCAAACTAAGTCCTTGACTTTTGTGTATTGTGATACCATAGCTGAGACATAAAGGAAATTGTCTTCGAACAACATAAATACCATCCATCACTTCGAATTTAACGCTTACACGTTCTATGTCATATTTGTCGCCATTAGTCAGGAGAATTGTTACTTTATCAATCATGGTTTTATCTAAAGATTCGGAAACGGCAATCAACGTACCGATTGTTCCGTTCACGAGACCTATTGTGACATCAATATTTCGTCGAAGCATAACTTTAGCACCAATTTTTACAGGAATTATTCTAGCAAGTCCAGCAGTTAGACTTGCATCATCTTCCCATCGGTTTAAAATTTTTGCAATTCTGGTTTTAAATGACGGCTTGTCGATTATGTCTTCAGCTATCAATTCAATAACCTTCGACGGAATGAGATCTAACATTGCCTCATTCAGCACATCACACATCCGATTTAAAGGCATTAAGCACACAGTTTCTGTAGGAAGAGAATTAATATAACTGCACAATTCCCCTATTCTATCACAGATATTTCTTGATGTCAAGCTAATTTTTCTTGACTCCAACATCTTCACAGTTTCGCCATCTATGTTACCAACGCGAATTTTTGAGAGCATTTCCCGATATGGTAGATCACTTTGTTGACGCATATTAATGGTCAATTCATCGTACTTGAATAAATGACTCCATAAATCGGCGCTACTTAGCGATCCAATCAATTTTTCCGCCTTCTCGCTGGAAAGTTTCATGAACACGGGATCTTCACGAACCGGTGGCAATTGTAATAAATCTCCAAAAACTAAAATGTGCTTTTTTCCAAACCAACCATCTTCAACATCGCCAGTGTTAAAAATTTCGGTAAGTCTCAAATGAATGTACATTAGAGTAATATTTGAGACCATGGATATTTCATCAATAATGATGAGATCAACGTTCTTTAAAGTGTCTCTTATGACTTCTAAAGCAGCGTCTGACAACGGCCGGTATTTTGGTGTCCGATTATGTTCAACGGGAAGTTGAAATAATCTATGTATGGTTAACGTGGAAAAATACTTTTGAAAAGTAAAAAAAGAACGCCAATTTTAAAAGATCGCAACCTCAGTAGAAAAATAATTACTCAATTTTCTTCATATCACTTTGACATAAAAAACAATTTAGATTTACAAAATGTAATGCATTTTTCCTTCCCTACGAACGATATTTTGAAATTCCCCAAAATTTTCTCAAAAACTCTCAAGCTCAATCGACAAAAAGAAATGAAATCATTGCATCATAGCCAAGAATTAAAAAAATAATGAATAGCTACATTTCACAGGGAAACATGTGCACCCTCAATACATTTTGTGTATTTAAGGGTCTGCAAAGGCTCTACAAAAAAATGCAAAAAATTGGCGTGCATGGTTAACTAAAAAAGTTCGGCGAAGGCCTGCGTCACTGTTCTTATTAGAAGTTTCCGCATGCACGCGCAAAGTAGCATTATGACGTCATGTAATGGGGAATGGAACATCCTCCGAAATTCTAAATGTTCGCTGTTTTTTCTGTTCTCTTTCCGCGATGATAATTCCATATTATTCCAAATGTTCGCTGTTTATCCTATTCCTCTTTCCGCGATGATATTTCCTATTTCCATATTAAACAAAAATCTCTCCTCTTTGCACAATTAATAATCATTTTTCAAAGTCTGGAGAGCCAAGGGGAACGAAACTTTTCAAAAATTTCATTCCATGCAATCTGATAAATGTTTTTTTATCTTGACGAGATTTGAATGAAAACGATTTCGATTTTTCAGATGAAAAACGGAAATTCTATTTTAGGCAGTTGTTCAAGTTTGTCCGCCTCTCCCTTAAATTGATTCTTTATCTTTCCGGGCTTTTTTTGTTAACCATGCACGCCAATTTTTTGCATTTTTTTGTAGAGCCTTTGCAGACCCTTAAATACACAAAATGTATTGAGGGTGCACATGTTTCCCTGTGAAATGTAGCTATTCATTATTTTTTTAATTCTTGGCTATGTTGCAATGATTTCATTTCTTTTTGTCGATTGAGCTTGAGAGTTTTTGAGAAAATTTTGGGGAATTTCAAAATATCGTTCGTAGGGAAGGAAAAATGCATTACATTTTGTAAATCTAAATTGTTTTTTATGTCAAAGTGATATGAAGAAAATTGAGTAATTATTTTTCTACTGAGGTTGCGATCTTTTAAAATTGGCGTTCTTTTTTTACTTTTCAAAAGTATTTTTCCACGGATTTCTCTTCTTTTTGAAAAGCGGGATATTCATCAAAATTTTTTTGTAATTATAGAGGCATTATTTGTTCTGGTTGGTTATTCTTGAAATAAAATAAATCTCTTCAAAAACTTCTGTCGACACCCCTGGTAAATTCCTTTAAATATCTCGACAACAGTCATGATCAAAGACTTAAAAAACTTTCATCGAGAACCTTGTTCAATCCCTCAAGGAAACCACGAAGAGACTCGTGGTCAATCTCTCAATGAAACCTCAGTGAGGCCCTTAGTCAATCCCTTAAAAAAGCTCGTCTACCCTTGGCTAGTCTGTTGCAAAAATCTCGTCAAGACTTTTTGTCGACTCTTTAAAAAATCCCATCCAGACTCTTGACTAATCCCTTAAAAAAGTCTTGGCACGATTCTTGGTCGATCTGTTGAAACAAGTCTCGACCAGAATCTCGATGAATCTTTTGAAAAAGTCGCGGCGAGATTCTTTATGAATCCCATAAAAAAAAGTCTCTGGACGCTTCCACTCAATGCCTTGGAAAACTTCCGTCGACACCGCTTCCGCAAATCCCTTCAAAATATATCGGCGAGGGTCATGATAAACCCCTTCAAAATTCTCGTCTAGACTCTTGACCAATCCCTTAAAAAAGTCCTGGCGAGATTCGTGGTTAATCCCTTAAAAACTCCCATTAAGGGCCTTGGTTAACCCTTTCGAAATTGTCGTCCAGACTCTTCGTTAATCCCTTAAAACCATAGTGACGAGACTCTGAGTTTAGTAGATATATTAACTAACTCTTAAGAAACCACGTTCGAGACCACTGGTGAACGCCTTAAAAAATTCCGTCAAGACTCTTCGTCAATCCCTCAAAAAAGTCCTGACGAGACTTCACCCTTCTCCCTCGTGCCCTTTCTCCCTTCGTTCTCCCGTTTTTTAATCGTTTTATTGCATTTTTGGCTTATTTTTTGACTCCGAGCGAAATTGCCCCAGGCTCACGTGATCCTGCATTAAAAAACGAAAAGAATAAGCCCAAGGTGGATCATTTTCATTGAATTTTAGAAGAGACAGGGAGTTTTCAAAACTGGGGTGATTTATGACCCCACGTCACCGGAAAGTTTAAATAAAATAAGGTTACCGTGCAAAGGTCAAAAACTTCCGTGGCAACCCCCGGTCAAGCCCTTCAATCATAAAGTCTGATAAATATTTTTTATGTTGCCGAAATTTGAATGAAGAAGATTTTGATTTTTGAGATGAAAAACAAATGACATCAAAAACCATGGAGCCGTGGACCTAGACACCGAAACCCATGAAGGAATGGACCTAGACATCAAAAACCATGGAGCCGTGGACCTAGACATCGAAAACCATGGAAAAATATACCTAGATATCAAAAACCATGGAGCCGTGGACCTAGACATCGAAAACCATGGGGAAATATACCTAGACATCGGAAACAATGGAGAAATATACCTTGACATCGAAAACTATAGAGCCATGGACCTAGACATCGAAAACCATGGAGAAATATACAGAGACAACTAAAACCATGGAGAAATATGCCTAGACAGCAAAAACCATGAATAAATATACCTAGACATCGAAAACCATGAAGAAATATACCTAAGCATCGAAAACCATGGAAAAATATACAAAGCCGACGAAAACCATGGAGAAATATACCTAGACATCAAAAACCGTGAAGAAATATACCTAGAAATCGAAAACCATGGGGAAATATACCTAGACATCGAAAACCATGTAGCCGTGGACCTAGACACCGAAAACCATGAAGCCGTGGACCTAGACACCGAAAACCATGAAGCCATGGACCTAGACACCGAAAACCATGGAGCCGTGGACCTAGACACCGAAAACCATGGAGCCGACGACCTAGACATCGAAAACCATGGAGAAATATACTTAGACATCGAAAACCATGAAGAAATATACTTAGACATCGAAAACCATGAAGAAATATACCTAGGCATCGAAAACCATGGAGAACTATACAGAGACAACAAAAACCATGGAGCCGTGGACCTAGACACCGAAAACCATGGAGAAATATACCTAGGCATCGAAAACCATGGGGAAATATACCTAGACAGCAAACCTTGAAGAAATATACCTAGACATCGAAAACCATGAAGAAATATACCTAGGCATCGAAAACCATGGAGAAATATACCTAAACATCGAAAACCATAAAGCCGTCGACCTAGACATCGAAAACCATGGAGAAATATACCTAGACGTTGAAAACCATGAAGCCGTCGACCTAGACATCGAAAACCATGGAGCCATGAACCTAGCGATCAAAAACCATGGAGAAACATACCTAGACATAAAAAACCATGGAGCCGTGTACCTTGACAACGAAAACCATGGAGCCGTCGACCTAGACATCGAAAACCATGAAGAAATATACCTAGGCATCGAAAACCATGGAGAAATATACAGAGACAACGAAAACCATGGAGAAATATACCCAGACAACAAAAACCATACCTACACGTCGAAAACCATGGAGAAATATACCTAGACAACAAAAACCATGGAGCCGTGGACCTAGACACCGAAAACCATGGAGCCGACGACCTAGACATCGAAAATCATGGAGAAATATACCTAGACATCAAAAACCATGGAGCCGTGGACCTAGACACCGAAAACCATGGAGCCGACGACCTAGACATCGAAAACTATGGAGAAACATTCCTAGCCATCGAAAACCATGGAGAAATATACTTAGACATCGAAAACCATGGAGAAATATACAGAGACAACGAAAACCATGGAGAAATATACCTACACATCGAAAACCATCGAGAAATATACCTAGACATCAGAAACCATGGAGCCGTGTACCTTGACAACGAAAACCATGAAGCCGTCGACCTAAACATCGAAAATCATGGAGAAATATACCTAGACATCAAAAACCATGGAGCCGTGGACCTAGACACCGAAAACCATGGAGCCGACGACCTAGACATCGAAAATCATGGAGAAATATACCTAGACATCAAAAACCATGGAGCCGTGGACCTAGACACCGAAAACCATGGAGCCGACGACCTAGACATCGAAAACTATGGAGAAACATTCCTAGCCATCGAAAACCATGGAGAAATATACTTAGACATCGAAAACCATGGAGAAATATACAGAGACAACGAAAACCATGGAGAAATATACCTACACATCGAAAACCATCGAGAAATATACCTAGACATCAGAAACCATGGAGCCGTGTACCTTGACAACGAAAACCATGAAGCCGTCGACCTAAACATCGAAAACCATGGAGAAATATACAGAGACAACAAAAACCATGGAGAAATATACCTACACATCGAAAACCATGGAGAAATATACCTAGACAACAAAAACCATGGAGCCGTGTACCTTGACAACGAAAACCATGATAGCTAGACAACGAAAACCATGGTAGCTAAACAACGAAAACCATACGGAAAGAGAGGCCCGATATAGTCTGTCTCTCTCGCTCAGTGGCGCGCAAAGAGTGGGGATACCACGTTTAGCGGGGCGGGTGACGTCACGGGCCGAAAATGTCCACCAGGCACGTAAGGGCGTATGTCCAAGCGCCTGCGCACATAACTTACGCCTTTCTGACTCTAAGAAACAGAAGGGATCTCAAACCTCGCGTCCAAAATCTTCAATGTTAGATTTCTCTGGATTGGCTGAAAGGATTTTGTTCTACCAAGGACCATTCGAAAGATAAAAAATCATAGAAAATCCAAATCTAATATGAGATTTTTCCCTCAACCCGTTCTCCTGTGAGAACGATTCAAAGTTTCTGTGACGTCATAAAATGCCTATTTTACTGTATATAAGAGTACGGCCGGCTCGCGCGCTACGCTTTTCTTTTAAACTTGGCGTCGAGCCGCTGCCGCGACTCTTGATCCGTTTACATTGTATGCAGCTAGTCCAGTCGGTGCAGTCACAGCTGAATCCTTACCTGTAACTTGCTTCAGCCACAACGTTAGGACGTTGATCAAGTAACTTTTACCCGTTCCACCTCCTCCGCTCACGAATAAACGTGATACTTGATTAGAAACGATTGCTTCCCTAGTGAGATCAAATATACGTAATTGGTCTGTATTTAAATCTTTGATCATTTCCGTAAGATCTACTTCTTTATGAGCTTCGTTGGCGCCTAAATGAACAAATTCTTTCATCGCTTCATCAGCTTCAATCGGATCACATCCATGCGGAATTTTTTCCAACTCGGGATGAGTCTCTTCGTCCTTTTCCATCTCATCAATTTTTTTCTCAATTAATTCTTTTGCTTCTTTTCTGGTTTTTGCAACCTCGGATAAACGTTCATGATATTCAGCGGCCATTGGCAAGGTAGCGTGCACTGAATCAAACGCTGCAGTATATGATTCTTCGCCATTTTTAAGTTCAGTCACCTGCCGCCATGGTTGAAATAACAACAGTAATGAATAGAAGTAGTTCTCGGGCTTGGTAACGGGATCACAGTGGTAATGATTTATTAAATAGCCTTTTTGGCATTTTCGTAGATACTGGCCAGGTTTTAATTTGTAAAATACAACGTCCTTCCGTTGAGGTATGGTTTTCACCACATCATACCACTTCGCGTACTCATAAAGACATACACCATCCAACTCAGAGGGTCTCTTCGGATAGCTTTCGATTAAACCATCATAGAAAATATTAGTGGATTCTGCATCCATGTTCTCCACAATTTTGCGGGGCTTGACCAGCCTACTTCTGATAATATTTACATCAACCCACCTGATAACGGTATCTGGATCTGTTTCGAAAAGAGAATACCCCAACAAAGTATCCGCTGCTTCCAGTACACCACACTCTCGACTATTCAATGCACGTAGTCCAACATTCCAAAGTCTGCTGGCTACAGATTTAGTACTATTAATTTGTTGAAAAGTCTCCCCAACATGCGTTTTTTCTGATTTTGAAATGTACTTGGTAATGTACCAAGCTAACGATGCCGATTTTTCTCCACAGTATGAAAGGTCCATATTACCCTCCCACGCCATCAATACAGCGGGATTATAATTATTTATGTTAGATTCGCCAAGATCACGAGGATTGTCATATAATTGGCATTTCGATTTTAAATTTCGCCGCCCAGCAATGGATGTTTCAACATCCCTGATAACCCATTCATTAGTAACCGGTCTTGGAAATGAAAAACGACAAACTTTACGGGTTCCACCTTTTCCCTTTCCTCCTATCGATTTACTACGCATGCAGTATGAATTATGATGGTGATACTGATGTGTAGTAACTCGACGATACAAGACGAGTGAAACATTTCGATTCGGTATCCTGCAAGTTACATACGTTTTGATGAAGTTAGCAACATCTTCTTTCGAACTTTTGCCAAGAATTGGCGCACCCTCTATCCATATGAGTAAATGAAAATGTTGTGTACCTCTTCCCTGATACTCTCTTCTCGCAACCCAATGTACTATTTTTCCAATGGGATTATCATGCGAAGTGAGAAAATCTAACATTGCGTGAAACTCATTGTTAATAAATCTCGAAGCTGATACAGGATCAGCAGCTATGCATTCGCTTAACGTTTTTTTATTCCCAAATTGGGGGTTCATCTCTCGCAAATATTCGGATAATCTATCCCATTGCCACTCACTGGGACTTAACGTGAGAAACCATGTTGGAGGTCCATAATTGTATATCATACAATTCAGGTCGCTCCGCGGTTTTTGCCAATACTGTTCGGTGTTACGAAGCTTAGAAAATATTGTTGACAAATTGCCTTCCAGATCACCTTTCTTCAATTGTGCTAAGTAGGAAGCAGAGGTATATTGGATGCGCCCATCAATCACATTGAGTTTGTGGAAAATACCACTCTGTAATTGGCGAATATTATGCGCATTCAAAAGATAAAATAAATATTGTTGATTCAATCGGAATTGACTATGTCTCGACAAAATTCGTAATTTTACATACTCAAAGGCTGACAGGTGTACAGGCCTTTCTTCGTGTTCTCCATTAGTACCAGCAGGATACACAGTTGGAAAACACAACAAATCCAAAAACTTGTACCGATTATCCAGTGGTTCATCATGTACTTTTAGCATCTGATATAGTTCTGTCGCAGTTTTATATTCCTTAGGAGCCTGCATTCGATGAATGGTATACTGTTCATAAAAAGGATCAGACTGTGACATTTGTGTTAATAGAGCTCCCACGCGGCCATCTCTCTGTTTATTTTGAATGATGCCTTGATGATCAGAAATCTCTTCGTTTTGAACAGATGGCTGATGAACAGTTCCTGGAACAGCAAATTTTTTTTCAATTTCTGCTTCACCCTTATCAAGATGAACAGCAATATCTTTTTCATTTTCTGATTCCGCTTTATCAACATCACAACCTGGATCATCAATATCATCACTAACGCAGTCTTGAGATATTTGAAATTCGACTTCATGTAAATTCGTTTCCAGCACATCCGAAAAGTGCTTGGGTAAATTGATATCCCTGTAAAGGGGGTTATGCATTTTTAACCATAGAAGAGCCCTAAATACCTTTTCTCTGTCTACAAGTGACTCCCACACTTTTTTACTTTTAGTTGGAACACCACGAACTAATATGTATAATTCATGATGTGAATTGATTGCTTCTGTCGAGGGACAAATCTTTTCTAATGTTTTTTCTAGCGGTAACGGTAAATGAAAAGCTCGCCCTTGAGCTTTGCTATACATTTTTCTGTGTGGTACATTTTCTTTTCGAGTTACCGTACCCATTTTTATAACCGTTTGGAACGCTTTTGCTCTTTGTATCAAAAGTTTCTCAAATTCATTCAAGTCTTCAAGTGGAGCAGGTATAGCCGGAACGTGTAAATTGTTCAGAACGCATCTTGGAGGGAGATAGCCGGAGCGAAACTTGGTTAGACAGTATTGACAAATGTAATCTGAATTAAAATCTTTATTATTTTGTATAAAAATTTTCAAATCATCCCAAAACTTCCCAGTAGGAACGACTCGTAAGTTGTTCAGTTTCCTCACATCGGTTGAGCAACAAAGCTTTTGACACGACAAGCAAGGAAAACGTGGTAGGTTTAATGCTTTTTTGTGTAGAGCTTGGAATGCGTTAGGATACTTGTGAACTATAGCATCTTCGTCTAAAAGTATTTCGTCGGTACTTTGGAAAGAGCTTGCCTTGTTTTTCGCTGTTTCCGCGAATTCTTGTAATTTATCAACATTAAGCGTATTTAAAGCATCATCAATCTCCATTACTTTTTGGTGCTGCGCTGACACATTATTAAATAATCGCTTTGCTAATCGCACTTGTGGGAAATGTGGTGATAATAATTCTAAAGATAATAACAACGATTTGCATCGGCGTGGCTGTATATAGCATACCTGGCTGTGGCCTAATAAAGTTTCGGAATGTTTCACAGTGCATCGACAAATTTTAGGTAGAACTGTTCGTAATTTGCGCATAGAGATATCACTCATAACAGTCATGAAATCTTCGTACATATTCAAAATGTGATTGTCCGGAATTCTGCAATGCACGGAACAGTCCCACGACTTATGCCTACGGCGGTTCTTTTTGGTAGCAATTACTGGGAATATATTCATTGCTTTACCATCAATACTCATGACGATAGGCTCGGAGCTATTACAGGGATGCACATAAGCAGTTTCTCTATAATACGGTTCCGACGATGCCGTGTGCTTTCTGATCAACCCACATAAAGCAGCGATACGATTATCAATATCTGTATTCGATACAGCTGATGTCGTTAAACAAATTTCAGCTTTCTTTTTCATGGTTTGCAGCATTCGTCTGAGGGCGAAGATCATTTTACCTCTCAATATTAAACATCATTTAATAATACGGTCCGCTTCGCGAAGACTCACATCGACCGGATGGGAGCACATTTTTTTTGTCAGTCGACTTACATACACTCCTTTGGTAGTCATCATTTTTATGCTATCGTTTGTTTCTCGTATGCGGTAGTACTTTCGAGATAAAGATTTAGCTTTTTTAAACTTTAACTTCAAGTCAATAGCGCGCTGTTGCAGTTTCTGGTCTTTCTTGTTTACATAAGTCTGGTTTGTATTGGGGACTCGAACTTTTCGGCGTTTTTGGGGGTGTTCACAGACTGCATCAATGGAAATCGGATTTTTCCGTTTACTGGCTTGGTTTCTTGATTCACTTTTTTTCTGAATCTGCTGTGTTCCAACTGAACGTACGAGATTGGACTGTCTCTGATTGTGATTGAGTACTCCATTGAAACAAATCGCATCATTGCACTTTTTCCCACCATCGGTACTGTCATGGGGAATTCTTTCCGTTCGAGTACTAATTGGAATTGATAATTTGGAACATTTTTGATGACACTCATCAATATGATTCTTGATTATTATTGAATTCTTTCACTTATTACCAACGACTGAATCATTCTTGAGTCGTTTACCCGTATTTTCTACAGCGGTTACGGATACAGAACTTTCAGTCGTACTTTCAGGTTCAACTATGAATCTTTTCTTCTTATGTGTCTCATTGCTTGAGATAACGCCATAACTCTTATTAACAGAGTCAAGCCTACCAGGTTCTTCGACGTAAATGCGTGTCATTTGGGTTTCCAACACGATGGGAAGTTCATGGATAGTCGGTTTTGTTTGCCCATCCAATTGTGGAAAAAGAATTACCGGAGAATTTTGAATAGGAGATACTGTTTTCTGTGTTTCATGATGCGAAATAATTACTTCGCAGTTTTCAGCTAAATGCAAGAGGTTCATTTCGTGAGGAAGATGATTCTCGCCTGTATTGGTATTGGTTTTTTTAGGGCTCAAGCCATTCTGATTTACGCTACCACAAGCTTTGGTTACACTCACTTCCTGAGACTGCTTGCGTTTTTCTCGTCGAATTTTTTCTCCCAATACTTTTTGTTTTCGTCTTTTCAACTGCGTCAACGAGCATATTTTAATGGAATCTCCTCTCTTGATGATGCGTGGGAAATGACTAATCATCCCCGTGTCGAATATATTCAACAAATGATTACGCATGTTTTTTACATCGTACTCTATTTTCTCAGGCTTCAAACCAAAAAAAAGCGAAATTGCAAAAGCAATGGCAAATACGCCACAGTCACTCGAATTGGGTTGATTCGTTACGACTGGAAATTTAACGGGACGCTGATCAAAAGAATACGTCGGAAACAGACGCTGAAGATACAATTTGTGGTGTGGATGCAACTTTTTTAGATTCATGGAATCAAATATAAAAATGGAGTGCGTGTCGTAATACGCGCATACCCAATGCCCTCCTCTATTGTTGATGCCTTCCGAACTATGCAAAATCTGAATGAATTTACGATCGGCTCTCTCTTGACTAATATTATGAGGCAGTTGAACTTTCCAAGTTTCTTGCATTACGAATTCGGACGCAGAATGATCGGCTAGGAGCCGACCAAAAGTGTCGATGTGATCTCCAGTGAGCCACTCGCCTTTGGCTAAAATATTACGATCTATGGGGTTCAATTTGTTCATCGTTATGTTTTGAATCAATAATAAGTGATAGAAGATGTCAGAACAGCGCCCGTAGCAGCTTCTAGTACAGCGCACGTAGCAGCTTTTGATATTATATATAGCGCGCGGAGCAGCTTTTGATATAGCGCACGAAGCAGCTTTGGATAAAGCGCACGAAGCAGCTTTAGATAAAGCGCACGAAGCAGCTTTAAATAAAGCGCACGTAACAGCTTTTTTTATATAGCGCACGAAGCAGCTGTTCCAAAAAATGGTAAGGAGACAGAAAGAGAAAAAGAGTAGAGTGAAGAAAAGAAAAAGAAGGTCCTTCCGTGGAATTTCCCCAGGAACCGGAAAAACCTGCAGAGAAAAAAATCAAGCTTGTTGGCACAATGGATTGTCGAAGACTGTGTTTTATTAAATTCGAATAAGTTTGAAATTGAATAAAGGTATCTTGGTTAATAGAATTTTGAGCAGATGAGTGAATGCTTTTTAACTCCATTCAAGAAAACTCCTAACCAAAAACTTTTCACCCGCTCGGTACAGAAGAAAGCTTTTGTACCGGGCAAACAGTCTGTATATAGGAAAGACGAAACCGATAGATCCTGTCTCTCGTAACGAAGAACTATTCGTCGGATGGGAACACAGGGATTGTCGTCAGTCGCAAGCAATCGGAAACGCGATAGGAGCATCGAGGCCTTTCTCTCTGTCGTATACATGCACACGTTCACACTGATTTTTGTACATAATTTTTCCCGTGCAAAGTTTTTTTTTCAGCAATCACGTAGTCCATCAGGTTGATGGATGACTCAATCGAGACAGGCCAACTTAATTAGTTCCCCATTCAATTTTCAGACCATGAGGTTACTTTCCGAATTCGCTTTATTCAGACTCTCAGGTCAGCAGATGACAGAGCTGTCAAATGTACTTGCCCCGAGACTGAACGAAGTCTCTAGACAGGAAGAATCAGTCACCTCGAATTTTCGAAATGAAAATTCTCCGATGGCGTTTGACTAATCAGAAAAAGGCTCTGTCAGCAGACGCGGGACGATGGCAAAAGTCCGCTGACAGGGCCTAGTTTGAATTGGTAAAACCGCGTCAAAAATATTCAATTTTGAAAATCGCAGCTATCTCTCTCGCGTGGCCAGATAGCGACTTATCCCTTACCTTAATTTAAGCCTACGTCCATGCCATTATTTCTCAATCTCTCGCCGACATTTGATATTTGGCCCATTACCATGATTTTCATTGAAAAATGACGTTTTTTCATCAATTTTCAAATAAAAATCAATCGCCTCTAATTAACGACAGTAAAATAATTTTTTTTTTCGTCATCACGCTTTGAAAATAACATGAACGTGTCGATATCTAAATATTTCGTCAGAATATCGTTTTCGGCTTTTCACCACCAGCTTCGGAGAAACGGTTTTGACATAAATTTCAAGCGGAAAACTTATCGTGTTGACTTGAAATTTCAAAATGCCGTAGAATCCGTATTTTTTTAGCGATTTTTACGAACTCTCAAAGAATTTTTTTAGCAACAAACAATTCTCAGAGAATAAGCGCTTGTAAAGATTAACATCTGTGCAATCGGGGCCCTGTAGCTCAAATCATTCTCGGAGTTTAAACGTTAGAATTTTACAGTGCCAGAACATACACACACATCGGGACATTTTTTCTAGATACGATTTTTTGATATTTTGGGACATTTTAAGCACATTGAGATTGAATTGGATACAAAAAAATTCACGGTCAGACAGCTTCCGCTGTGAGGAAGCAATATCAAACGATTATCAACAAAAAAAAAATTGTTTGCATTGAGGATTCGAACCTGTGACCTCTCGGTCGTTGCCTGGTATTTAACCAACTCGGCTAAGCGGGACTATGACTAGATATAACAAAAAATTATACATTATTTGTAACCGAGGGAAAAAATCGTTTTTTTCACGAAAACAGAGTGAAAAAACTTTGCTTAGACTCGTTTTCCGAGCAATGATTTTTTTTTTCTTACGACACATGCTAATTTTTTCCTGAAAATAACTCTGTGATAATTTCAAAGTGCCGTAGAATCCATATTTTTGTTAGCAACCGGATCAAAATTCTCAAAGAAGCTGTAGAGAAAATCTCAAAGAAATTCTCAAAGAACTTGTAGAGATTAACATCTGTGCAAAACGGGACCCTGTAGCTCAAATCGTTCTCGAGTTATAAGCAATTGAATTTTTTTTACAGTGTCAGAACATATACACACATCCGGACTTTTCGATATTTTGGGACATTTTAAGCAGATTGACAATATGGAAAAAAAAATGTTACCATCACACAGCTTCCTCTATGAGGGAACAAAATCAAAACGGAATCAACTACGACGAAAGAGCGAATAATACAGCGTATAATATCCCTCTCAAAATGCGAAAAAAAAAAAAATTTGTCCGCGAGGGGATTTGAACCAGAAACCCCTCGTCGTTCGCTAAGATTTGACCACCTCGGCTACGTGGTGCTGTGATAGATAGTTACAAAAACTTGTATTTTACGATCGTAACCGCGGAAAAAAATCGTTTTTTCATGAAAATCGAAGTGAAAAAACTTCACCCCTACTCGTTTTTCATGCAATAATTATCATTCCGTGCGACATTTTTCATTTTTGCGCAATCAAAATTGAAAAACATCGAAGAATATGGAAAAAAAAAAATTTTACCATTACACAGCTTTCTCTATGAGGGAACAAAAAAAACACAATCAACTACGACGAAAGAGTAAATAATACAGCGTATAATATCTCAGAATGCGAAAAAAAAAAAAATTGTCCGCAAGGGTATTTGAACCAGTAACCCCTCAGTCGCTACCTGAGATTTAACCACCTCGGCTACGTGGTGCTGTGACGAATATTTACAAAAACTTGTATTTTGTCATCATAACCGCGGAAAAAAATCGTTTTTTCATGAAAATCGAAGTGAAAAAACTTCACCCGTACTCGTTTTCCAAGCAATAATTATATTATCCGTGCGACATTATTCATCTTTGCGCAATTAAAATTGAAAAACATGGAAGAATGTTAATTTTTATCGCAGATATGAACGAAAAATCGATCTTTGAATATTCTTCGATCGACCACAACGAAATAAGACGAATCGTCACGAAATTTTCAACGAAAATTGCAATCAAATGCACTTACGATTCGTGCGTACAATCCAATTTGTGACAAATAAACTTATGGGTGATTCCAATAGTAATATTGACACTTCCGTTTATTCGTGTACTGCCGAGCACTTTCGAAAATATTGGGTCACTTTCGATGGCAGAGGTCCAATATATCGTTTAGTAATCCAAATTCACTATTTTGATCGATCGAGGCACGATACCTTGTACGAAAAAATGGACACGGATTTCACGCGTTTTTTCATGCCACACGGTCGTCGTTATTTTGTTTTCACTAACTTCTCAGTCAGCTGGTTGACTTTTGAGAAAATATGGTAGCAAGGGATTGGAGCGACCGACTGAGAAGGCACTGAAAAAAAGACTAACAAAATACGATCATCATTTGTTTGTGAGGCGTCTCTTCATTTTTTGTCATTCTATCGTCATCCGTCAGGTAAAAAACACGTAAGTAAAAAAATTTCTCTTTTTTTTTTGTTTTTGTCCACATACTTTTTCTATTTACCTTTTCGAATTAAAAATGTATTTATTTTTCATTTCCAGGGCATAATATAAAATATAAAATGGCTGATGAGGACCGCGATTTGGAGATGCTGCTCGCAGAGGAGGACGAGGAGCAGCGAGCAGCAAACGTTGACAAAAATGGCCAGAGAGAGCCAGCCGCAGAGCCGCAGCCCGTCGAGCCGAGAGGCGGTAAGATTTTTTTCTTTTTTGTTGTTTAAGATCAGAGGACATTTTTTTATGTAATATTTGATCGAAAACTTTTTTTTTGCTCTATTTGCAGAAAGGGGCGTGAGAGCCGGTTGGCGAACCCGGGAGGCCAAAAAATTATATTTTCTGGCACGACTGCAGGACCAAGCGGCATCCATCCTGGCGAACCGGGCGCTATATCGGGGAAATTGGCGAGGACGTCGAGGAATTGGTCGACGTGGTGACCGTGGTGGGCATTAATGGTAAGGACATTCCCATACACACACTAACACACAAACGCGCGCGCACACACGCACACGCACGCACACACACACGCGCGCACACACACACACACGCGCACGCACACACACACACGCACGCACACACACACACACACACACACACACACACACACACACACACACACACACACACACACACACACACACATGCCACACACTTCCATTAACTTTCCTTTAATAATCAAATCTTTTTTTTCTTTCCAGGAGCCGCTCCGATGAACTTCCGTTCCAGATTCCATGGAAATTGAATGAATATAATGAATAAATAAAAAAAAAAAAAACGATGTCATTTTAATTAATAAATGAATAAAAATAAAAATTAAATTCTTGTCAACCCGATTAATTCCCCAGAATTTTTTTTGTTTTTATTTTTCAGTTTTCAAGGTCAATGTGCTTAAAATTCTCAGCAAATGTTGGGGATTTTCTGTTTTGGAGAGGGTTTATAAAAACTGATGCACTGAAAAGAAAATTTTGTTGGAAAAGATCAATAATCACAAAAATTTTGTCATTGCAGCAAGAAATATTCTAGAAAGTCTCTTTGAAAAGTAAATTTTTGTCATTTCAATCGTAAATTTTGCTGACAGTTCTGTTAGAAATAATAAAATATATATTTTGTCAAAAATGTTGGGGATTTTCTGTTGTGGAGAGGGTTTATGAAAAATGATGCACTGAAAAGAAAATTTTGTTGGAAAAGATCAAGAAAATCACAAAAATTTTGTCATTGCAGCAAGAAATATTCTAGAAAGTCTCTTTGAAAAGTAAATTTTTGTCATTTCAATCGTAAATTTTGCTGACAGTTCTGTTAGAAATAATAAAAAAAATATATGTTTTGTAAAAATGACGAAAAATTACGAAATTTTTGAAGGTTAAAGTAGCGGTTATTTTCGTGGTGACAGAACAACTATCGCGTCTATATCAGAGGATTTTTGGTTGTCTTCCAGTCACTCCAGAATGCATGAAATGTTGTGGCACTTTTTTAGTTTAATGAAAATCAATTATATCCTCGAATATTCAACCGCGATTATTGACTGTCACATTGATGTCATCATTGATCGCTCGTCTGCACCTTTTTTTTTCTTTTTCGTTTCGCACTTCAAAATTTACCCACGACGAATCCATCAGAAAGATCTCAGCCGTGACCAATCAGGAATTTCGTTGCCAGGGATTGGCTAACAAGGGCATCAAGAGGCCTTTGAATGTGTTGCTGGGCGCGCGTATATAGACACGTCAAATCCTTCAATGTAGCATAGTTCTGACAAATCTGACAGATAGGACTAAGCCCGTGCAAAGTTTTTTCTCAGCAATGACTCTATCGATCGTAATGATTTTAGGCTCTATCGAAAGAGCATCGCGTAATTAGTCTCCATGTTAATTTTCAGGTCGATCGACGACTCCTGGACTTGACAGTTAGCTGAAATGTCATCGAAAATTTCGTCCTCTTTTGTCCCCACCACCGAAAATCGTTTTATTACGAGCAAGTATAGACTCGGCGAGCGCTCGGGACAGCAGACGACAGAGCTGACAAATGTACTTGTCCCGAGACTCTACCGAGTCTCTTGATATTTCAAAAATTGACACATAAGATATCGATACTTAGTTAGTCCAGTACGAATTTGTTTATTCTAATCACAGAAACATCGTTAAGAGTTTAGAGAAACAATGTGCGCGATCGCGAATAGAAATGAAGAAAACGACTTGAGAACGAGATGCTTCGCGAACGTTCGTAGACTCGAGTTGTAATTCACGTTGCCTTGATCGATAATCGTCCGAGATTGAGATCACTCGTGAGATAATCGATGTGGAGTTACCAACTGTCACTTTCACATGGCCGGGCGCTTCACTTACCGCTAGAGCCGTTCCGAGCATTGATTATCGATCGGAAAATTCCGGCGGCCACAGCGCACTCGAGATCCAGGACTGCCGCCTTGTAGCGCAGGCGCGCGGTCTCGGTCCGGCTTACACACTCACCACACGTGCTACTGGGCCTCGAGGTCAACCTTGTTTTGAATTCGCGCACAAGAGAACACGAGCACTTGATCGAAAAACTGTATACCGAGATTTGGCCGTTACAGAATTTCACAACAAATCTTCACGAGGAAGATGGAGAATTCACGGAGCAGTCACTTGAGATTGTTCACCGAGAATTCACTTGTGGGAGTGCAATCAAAACTTTCGCGAAATGTTCACAAAACGCGAGATTTTCCCTGAGGACGCAAGATGTTCACAGAGCGCGACATTTTCACTGAAAACACGGTCTTTTGAGAATGTCACAGAGTTCGCCACAGAGTTCGCCGTCGCGAAAGCATCCGAAGCTTTAACGCGATCGACATAGAACTGTCCAGAAGACCGTTTCACACACAAAAATTCCGCGCACAAGTCCTTGATCCGGCTCAAATAACCCAATGTTCGAGCCGGATTTCCACTGGGAGCTTGATTACTCCCGAAATTCTCCCACATTAGCTCTCGATCCGACTCGACTGACCAAATGTTCGAGCCGGATTTCCATTAAGAGCTTGATCTCACCCAAAATTCTCCAACATTAGCCCTCGATCCGGCTCGAAGGACCAAATGTTCGAGCCGGATCTTCCTTAAGAGCCTGATTGAACCCAAAACTCTCCGACACTAGCCCTCGATCCGGCTCGAAGGACCAAATGTTCTAGAAACTGACCCGAATTTTGCCGCTGTTTTTATGATCGAGGGCGGGATGTTATCATACAGGAGAGTTTTGGGTTTGAGAAAAAGAGAGACTGACACGAAGCTTTTGAGAGTACTCTTGTTTAGTTTATTGCTCATTTACATAGAGCAAAAGTCCAGATAAGAACGATCACTCGCATAAAGATGCGTAACACCGACACGTGTCCGCCGCGTGGTAAGAGAAAAACGGAGATCACCACGAGTTTACATAAATAAATTTCCCGGAGAATACACTTGATTAAAATACTAAAGGAGCAGTCGCTTCGCCGTGATAATGCGGACACTTTAACACCACGATTGGGAGTTGAACCGAGCAAGGCTGAGTGATCCTTGTCGGAGATGGCCGCGATGCCTCGTGTTGCGAGGTCCTAGAGAGCGAGAGCTCACACGTCTTCTCGGTTACGAGTCCGAAGAAGAAGAGAATATTTAATATGGACGCTGGTCAAGTTGTCACGATATCCCTTGTGGCAGCGACACCCGACAACTTGACAGCCGCCTGTTATCCATATTTGCGACTTTTATGCCGCGCTGAGAGCGCGAGTCACGAAGCGGGATTTGAGAATGCTCATTCCCGAACAATGATCAACCGCGAAATTCAAAATTACATATGAAAAATCGTAAAAAGTATGTAGATTATTCTTGATAAATGTATTGTTTTTTTTTTACTTAATTATGCATCAATTGGAGGAAATCGGTGACGGGAATCAAGTTTTAACGTATGAAACGTTGTTGCGGTGATGCAAAACAAGTTTCACATCGACATAATGAAAAAATAATAATAATGACACCGATTATGAAAAATAAGGAATTTTATTAAAATTACGGAAATTTCATGCTTACAGGCACGTCTTTCTCTTAACGGACGTAGCTGGGGCTTCGCGTAGATTTTTTTTTTATTATTTGGAACCGTTTTAGAGGGCGGCACGATCAATTTTTTTTTCACCCACATTAAGGGCCACCCTAATATATATAAAAGAGTCGCGTGACTGACTGACTGACTGACTGACAGACAGCGCACAGCCTAAACCAATGAAGTTAGGATCGTGAAATTTGTCACGGTTACTCCTCTCGCATCGTAGACGCTCACTAAGAACGGATTTTGTTCGTTCTCTATCCAAAAAAAAATTATCGAAATTTTTTTTTTTTTTTTCAATTTTTTTTTCTATACTCTTCTACCTCAATAAACGTTCACCGAGAACGGATTTTGTTCGTTCTCCACCAAAAAAAAATGAAAAAAAAAAAATTTATCAAAAGTTTTTTTTTTCATGAAAAAATGAAAAAAAAAATTTATCAAAAATTTTTTTTTTCATGAAAAAATAAAAAAAAAAATTTATCAAAATTTTTTTTTTCATTTAAAAAAAAATTTATCAAAAATTTTTTTTTTCATCATCTATATATATAAAAGAGTCGCGTGACTGACTGACTGACTGACTGACAGACAACGCACAGCCTAAACCAATGAAGTTAGGATCGTGAAATTTGTCACGGTTACTCCTCTCGCATCGTAGACGCTCACTAAGAACGGATTTTGTTCGTTCTCTATCCAAAAAAAAATTATCGAAATTTTTTTTTTTTTTTCAATTTTTTTTTCTATACTCTTCTACCTCAATAAACGTTCACCGAGAACGGATTTTGTTCGTTCTCCACCAAAAAAAAATGAAAAAAAAAAATTTATCAAAAATTTTTTTTTTCATGAAAAAATGAAAAAAAAAATTTATCAAAAATTTTTTTTTCATGAAAAAATGAAAAAAAAAATTTATCAAAATTTTTTTTTTCATTTAAAAAAAAATTTATCAAAAATTTTTTTTTTCATTATCTATATATATAAAAGAGTCGCGTGACTGACTGACTGACTGACTGACTGACTGACTGACTGACAGACAACGCACAGCCTAAACCAATGAAGTCAGGATCGTGAAATTTGTCACGGTTACTCCTCTCCCATCGTAGACGCTCACTACGGACGGATTTTGTTCGTCCTGTATCCAAAAAAAAATTATCGCTAATTTTTTTTTAGACAATTTTTAGATACATTTTTAGATAATTATCTAGATTTTTTAGATAATTTTTAGATACATGTTTAGATAATTATCTAGATTTTTAGATAATTTTTAGATACATTTTTAGATAATCATCTAGATTTTTTAGATGATTTTTTTTAGATAGAGGACGAACAAAATTCTAAAATAAAATTTCTTTTTCAAATTAAAAAAAAAATCCGTTAGAGAAATTGAGCGTTTACCATGGCAACGGTTACCATGGCAACGGTTACCATGGCAACGGTTACCATGGCAACGGGTACCATGGCGACGGTTACCATGGCAACGGTTACCATGGCAACGGTTATCATGGCAACGGTTACCATGGCAATGGTCGCCATGGTAATCGTTTCCTTAGCAACCACTGCCATGGTAATTCTCTATATATACAAGGTATGCCCGCTTTGCCGGGCACACAATAGTATCCAACACAGATTTTCACATGACCTATGTGGTACTGTACTGTGTAAGGGGATGCGTTTTCATTTCTTCACATAGGACTTCACATGGGCAGATTTGACGATGTTGAAATATGCTTCGTCGGAATGCAACGAAATTCGTTTTTTTCTTGAGCAAATCTCCTGAATTTTATTCGATATTTAATCGAGACGATAAAATTATCGTTTTTCAGGATTCAAACACAAAATTGATACGAAAATTGGCGTTTCTATTCACATTGAACAAAAAATTGAAGGAAAAAGTATTTTGCGTTGGACCTCAACGTTACGAATTTCAGTGTCATTTTGATTTGACGATGTTGAAATATGCTTCGTTGGACTGCAACGAAATTCGGGTTTTTTTCGAGTAAAAGTCATTAATTTAATTCAATATTCAATCAAGACGATAAAACGATCGTTTTTCAGGATTCAAACACAAAATTGATACGAAAATTGGGTTATTATTTTTTGAATTTAACAAAAAATTAAGGGTAGGGTTATTTTCCATTGACCCCGACGTTGCGAACTGCAGTGTCGTTTTGATTCGATGTTTGGCTCGACAAAACTTGACAAAATTGCTTAAAAGTTGTCATTTTATCAATACCGATGATAGCTCAAGCGAATGAAGATGGGAGTCAGGATGAGTGGGATGACTGGGTTCCTGATAAAAGAATTAGAGCCAGTAGTGCGTAACTTGGCATTTCCCTTCTGTAAAAAAAGGAAAAAATTACTGTCCACAGTTTTTTTTGCTGTATATCAGATTTTATATTTTTAAGTTTTGCATTTTGAGGGCAGATTCGTAGAGAGTTAAATCAAAATAATAATAGATCAAGAGACTCGGCAGAGTCTCGGGACAAGTACATTTGACAGCGTCGTCTGCTGGCCCGAGACTCACTCGAGTATATTATCTCTAAGAAAAGCGATTTCGCCGGAGGGGGTGGACACTTTCTTGAATTACGAAGCTCAGGGGTAATTTCATGATCTGAAATTTGAACTGAAGACTAATTACGTTATCCCCCCTCGATTGAGCCATAAATCAACCCGATTGATGCCGTAATTGCTGAGAAAAAACTTTGCACGGGCAAAATTATGCGGCGATCGAAGTGTGCGTGCGTGTATGTATACGACACAGAGAAAGGGCCCGTGTGGCCATCGTGTTTCTGATTGGTCGTGACTGACGACATATCCAGCTGTTCCCATCCGAGGAACACCTGTTGGTTGCCAGTTCACGAATACATCTTCATACATGTGTCGTTCGATTTCACGGTGATAAATATAGATATAGAAACATTCGAAAGTAAGATTGTCAGAATTAGAAAATCATAACCTAAAATTCCTCTAGCAATCGTGTATATTTTGCCGGCCGATATTGACGCGAGTGTGAGGGAGATAGCTGGAACGGGTTGACATTTTTTGCCGACTTTGTGATGAATAACGGCTAAAAGCTCTGACAGCTCGCCATAACCTCACTAATGCTAATTTGCAGGTAGCATTAACGACATGCTCCAGTGACAGGAAAATATGCTTCAGGAATGAATATGCTTCACAACCGTTGCCCTATTCCTAATCCCACAATTTTATTCATTTACAGCATATCTGAAATCGCCGCTGGCATATTATATTGATTGCGGAGCGACAATAACTCTCAGCGACATAAGAAACTTGTCGCTGAGCCACATGAAAACTTTCCGCTGAGCCACGTGTAATACTTATCGCTGCCAGCTATCCGGAAGCTCCAGATATAACTCTCAGTGGCATAAAAATCTTGTCGCTGAGCCACATGAAAATTTTGTCGCTGAGAGTTATCCGGAAGCTTTGGATATCTCGCAGCGACAAGTTTTGCTTCGAAAGGAACCAATAATTGTGGAGCATAACTAACATCGCCGTTGGCATATTATATTGATTTCGGAGCGACAATAACTCTCAGCGACATAAAAATCTTGTCGCTGAGCCACATGAAAATTTTGTCGCTGCGAGTTATCCGGAAGCTTTGGATATGTCTCAGCGACAAGTTTTGCTTCGAAAGGAACCAATTATTGTGTAGCATAACTAACATCGCCGCTGGCGTTAGATTAATCGCAAAGCGACAATAACTCTCAGCGACATGAAAATCTTGTCGCTGAGCAACATAAAAATCTTGTCGCTGAGCCACATGAAAATCTTTTCGCTGAGCCCCATGAAATTCTTATCGCTGCCAGCTATCCGGTATCCGGAAGCTCCAGATAACTCTCAGTGGCATGAAAATATAAATTCTTCGCGACAAATTCATGTTAAAATATTGATTTTTTCCAACTCATGATCAAAAGTTGAAAATTGCATTCAAGCGATAAATTGAGACTTTGGCACGTGTTTTCTCTTCTTTTCAGCGTATCAAACTGAGTAGCTGGAAAAAAAAGCATAATTGATGCGATTTTTACTCGGAGAAGAACGATTTTCGTTTGAAAATTGACGAAAAATCGTCATTTTCAAGCAAAAATCATGCCCGTGAGCAAAAAATCATATCTCGATGAAAAATCGAGATAGAGACATGACTCTGGGCTTAAATTGAGCTCCACAGAGAATATTTGAAGGGAAAAAATCAGCAGTCCATTCTCATGGAGCCAAGCAGAAAAATTCTTGGCAACAAATTCATGTTAAAACTCTGATTTTTTCCAACTCGTGATGAAAAATCGAAAATTGCGATCACGCGGTAAATTGGGACTTTGGCGCGTGTTTTCTCTTCCTTTCAGCGTATTAAACTGAGTAGCTGGAAAAAAATGCATAATTTATGCGATTTTTACTCGGAGAAGAGCGATTTTCGTTTGAAAATTGTCGAAAAACCGATATTTTCAAGCAAAAATCATGCTCGTGAGCAAAAAATTATATCTCGATAAAAAATTGAGATAGAGACATGATTCTGGGCTTAATTTGAGCTCCACAGAGTCTAGTTGCAGGGAAAAAATCCACATTTTATTCTCATGCAGCCAACAAGAAAAATTCTGCGCTACAACTTGGTGCAAAAATATTGATTTTTCCCAACTCGTGGTCAAAAATCGAAAATTGAATTCTCGCAATAAATTGAGACTTTGGCACGTGTTTCCTCTTTGTTTCAGCGTATCAAACCGAGTGGCTGGAAAAAAAATCATGATTTCACCATTTTCGCTCGGAGAAGAGCGATTTTCGTTTGAAAATTGACGAAAAATCGTCATTTTCAAGCAAAAATCATGGAAATGAGAAAAAAATCACATCTCGATGAAAAATTGAGATAGAGACATGATTCTGGGCTTAATTTGAGCTCCACAGAGTCTAGTTGCAGGGAAAAAATCCACATTTTATTCTCATGCAGCCAAGAAGAAAAATTCCGCGCTACAACTTGGTGCAAAAATATTGATTTTTTCCAACTCGTGGTCAAAAATCGAAAATTGAATTCTCGCGATAAATTGAGACTTTGGCTCGTATTTCCTCTTTGTTTCAGCGTATCAAACCGAGTGGCTGGAAAAAAAAATCATGATTTTACCATTTTCGCTCGGAGAAGAGCGATTTTCGTTTGAAAATTGACGAAAAATCGTCATTTTCAAGCAAAAATCATGGAAATGAGAAAAAAATCATATCTTAGTGAAAATTTGAGATAGCGACATGATTCTGGGCTTAATTTGAGCTCCACAGAGTCTAGTTGCAGGGAAAAAATCAGCGATTTATTCTCATGCAGCCAAGAAGAAAAATTCCGCGCTACAACTTGGTGCAAAAATATTGATTTTTTCCAACTCGTGGTCAAAAATCGAAAATTGAATTCTCGCAATAAATTGAGACTTTGTCTCGTATTTCCTCTTTGTTTCAGCGTATTAAACCGAGTGGCTGGAAAAAAAATCATGATTTCACCATTTTCGCTCGGAGAAGAGCGATTTTCGTTTGAAAATTGACGAAAAATCGTCATTTTCAAGCAAAAATCATGGAAATGAGAAAAACATCATATCTCAGTGAAAATTTGAGATAGAGACATGATTCTGGGCTTAATTTGAGCTCCACAGAGTCTAGTTGCAGGGAGAAAATCCACTCTTTATTCTCATGCAGCCAAGAAGAAAAATTCCGCGCTACAACTTGGTGCAAAAATATTGATTTTTTCCAACTCGTGGTCAAAAATCGAAAATTGAATTCTCGCGATAAATATAGACTTTGGCTCGTGTTTCCTCTTTGTTTCAGCGTATCAAACCGAGTGGCTGGAAAAAAAATCATGATTTTACCATTTTCGCTCGGAGAAGAGAGATTTTCGTTTGAAAATTGACGAAAAATCGTCATTTTCAAGCAAAAATCATGGTAATGGGAAAAAAATCATATCTCAGTGAAAATTTGAGATAGAGACATGATTCTGGGCTTAATTTGAGCTCCACAGAGTCTAGTTGCAGGGAAAAAATCGGCGATTTATTCTCATGGAGCGAAGAAAAGAAATTCTGCGCTACAACTTGGTGCAAAAATATTGATTTTTCCTAACTCGTGGTCAAAAATCGAAAATTGAATTCTCGCGGTAAATTGAGACTTTGGCTCGTGTTTCCTCTTTGTTCCAGCGTATCAAACCGAGTGGCTGGAAAAAAAATCATGGTTTTACCATTTTCGCTCGGAGAAGAGCGATTTTCGTTTGAAAATTGACGATAAATCGTCATTTTCAAGCAAAAATCATGGAAATGATCAAAAAATCATATCTCATCGAAAATTTGAGATAGAGACATGATTCTGGGCTTAATTTGAGCTCCACAGAGTCTAGTTGCAGGGAAAAAATCAGCGATTTATTCTCATGCAGCCAAGAAGAAAAATTCCGCGCTACAACTTGGTGCAAAAATATTGATTTTTTCCAACTCGTGGTCAAAAATCGAAAATTGAATTCTCGCGATAAATATAGACGTTGGCTCGTGTTTCCTCTTTGTTTCAGCGTATCAAACCGAGTGGCTGGAAAAAAAATCATGATTTCACCATTTTCGCTCGGAGAAGAGCGATTTTCGTTTGAAAATTGACGAAAAATCGTCATTTTCAAGCAAAAATCATGGTAATGGGAAAAAAATCATATCCCAGTCAAAATTTGAGATAGAGACATGATTCTAGGCTTAATTTGAGCTCCACAGAGTCTAGTTGCAGGGAAAAAATCAGCGATTTATTCTCATGGAGCGAAGAAGAAAAATTCTGCGCTACAACTTGGTGCAAAAATATTGATTTTTCCCAACTCGTGGTCAAAAATCGAAAATTGAATTCTCGCAATAAATTGAGACTTTGGCTGGTATTTCCTCTTTGTTTCAGCGTATTAAACCGAGTGGCTGGAAAAAAAATCATGATTTTACCATTTTCGCTCGGAGAAGAGCGATTTTCGTTTGAAAATTGACGAAAAATCGTCATTTTCGTGCAAAAATCATAGTAATGGGCGAAAAATCATATCTCAGTGAAAAATTGAGATAGAGACATGATTCTGGGCTTGAATTGAGCTCCATAGAGTCTGGTTGCAGTGGAAAAATCCACCTTCCATTCTCATGAAGCCAAGAAGAAAAAATCTACGTTACAACTTCATGCTAAAATATTGATTTTTTCCCACTCGAGGTCAAAAAACGAAAATTGAAATCTCGCGATAATCTTAGACTTTGGCACGTATTTCCTCTTCGTTACAGCGTATCAAACCGAGTAGCTGATAAAAAATCATAATTTCCACCATTTTTACTCGGAGAAGAGCGATTTTTGTTTGAAAATTGTCGAAAAATCGTCATTTTCGAGCAAAAATCATAGTAATGGGCGAAAAATCATATCTCAGTGAAAAATTGAGATAGAGACATGATTCTGGGTTTGAATTGAGCTCCACAGAGTCTAGTTGCAGGGGAGAAATCAGCATTCTATTCTCATGGAGCCAAGAAGAAAAATTTTTCTCTACAATTCCAACTTGTGGTCAAAAATCGAAAATTGAATTCTCGCGATAAATTGAGACTCTGGCACGTGTTTGCTCTTCGTTCTAACATATCAAACTGTGTGGCTGGAAAAAAAATCATAATTTATACCATTTTCACACGGAGAAGAGCGATTTTTGCTCAAAAAATTGATGAAAAATCGTCATTTTCAAGGTAAAATCATAGCAGTGGGCCAAAAATCATATCTCGGCGAGGAATTAATATAACGGCATGTTTCCGGGCTCAAATCTACGGTCAGAATGTATATATATTTTCAGGAAAAAAATCAGCATCGCCCTGCCATCATCCCAAGACAAAAAATTATCCGCTTCCGATTTAGAAATATAGCTTGGTTTTACCGCAACTTATGTTAAAAGTCGAAAATCGCAATCGAGCGAAAAATGAAGACGATGGCACGTGTTTACGCTTCGTTCGAGCTAATCAAACCATGTCGACATATAAAACTTCCGGAATTTACCATCGTTGCTCGGAGAGGATCGATGTCGTTTGGTAAATTATACGAAAAATCGTAATTTTCCGATTCCTTTCCAATGAAATTCGTCGGAAACCGTCAAAAATCACATTCCTGCATTCGATCGACTTTGGCATAAAAAGTCAGGGCTCCAATGACGTCCCGCAAAGTCTTGCAAAATTCCAGGACAAAAACTCTAAAGCATTCTTTAGACCAGTTTTCAGGGCAGACTATGGAGCAGTTTTTAGAGCTCGCAAGTTCCGTCGGCAACCCATCTTTCAGAAAATCCCATTTCTTATTTCTATCTTTCCTCATACTTATTTACTATTCTTATTTCTATCTTTCCTCATGCTTATTAACTTTAAAACGCAATGCAATATTCCTTTGGTCAGATTAATTGTCCTTCTTCCATTCGAATTTATTCAACAAAATAATATAAGAAAAAAAAAGTCTTCTCTTAAAATGTTGACAATCTTCATTCGAAGACCTTTCATTAATAAATTAATGCCATTTCTTAGTTATATATTTTTTGTTTCATATCAGTCATGATTCATTTTTTCTTTCGAAATATCAGCCATGAAAAAAATGTTGTTTATAGCGATTGTAAGCAAATTCCTGATATTATAAACAATTGATCCCCTATACTCACACGTTTCAATTGAAAATCAATGGAGTTTTGCTTTTATCGCCTTTTTTTCAATCTTTATATACAACATTTCGAAAAAAATATCAGTCCTAAGGAATCATCAGAAATATTTATATACATAATTTTGAAAAAAAAATATCGGTCTCAAGAAATTGTAAGAATACGTTTCGTTCATAAATCCTCCAAAATTGATTTTTTTTTATCTTAACTTCGAGACCATTCACTTGAATGTGCGCTTTGAACTTTTTTTACGCTTTTCCTCAATTCGAGTTTGCTCTTCAGTTTTTATCACATCAGTTGCTGTCAAAATAACGTATCCCATGAATGTCTTAGAGTTCAATTCTTTTAAGTTCCATCTCGTCCATTCATTGGTTCAATATTGAAAAAATGGGGACATGCCATTCTTTTTCATTAACCATGAGTTTTTAGATCAATGTCCTATAATAACCTCGTTCTGCTTCGCGGAAATTGCCAAACTTCGTTTTGGCAATTTCTAATTTGCTTCATTCCTTTCTGCGCAGGTTTTCCGGGTTCCTGATTCAATCACGGAGGGACCTTCTTCTTCTTCTTTCTTCAAATTCTTCTTCTTCTTTCTTCAAATTCTTCTTCTTCTTTCTTCAAAACTCTTCTCTTTTTTCTTTCCTCTAACATTTTTCTTATAACAGCTGCTCCGTGCGCTCATAAAAAGCTGCTTCGTGCGCTCAAAAAAGCTGCTCCGTGCGCTTAAAACAAGCTGCTTCGTGCGCTCAAAAAAAGCTGCTTCGTGCGCTTAAAACAACCTGCTTCGTGCGCTGAAAAAAGCTGCTACGTGCGCTGTACCGAAAGCCGCTATCTGCTCTCCATCAAAAGGTGCTACGTGCGCTATAGTTAATAATTCATTTTTCACTGCAAAGATGGCTACGTGCAAATTAAGTTCGGAAGATCGAAACATTATTGCTAAAGGCGAGTGGCTTACTGGAGATCACATCGACACTTTTGGTCGGCTCTTGGCAGAGCATTCGGAATCTGAATTTGTGATGCAAGAAACATGGAAGGTTCAATTACCTCATAATATCACAACAGAGAAAGCTGATCGTAAGTTCATTCAAATATTGCATAGTTCGGAAGGAATCAACAATAGAGGGGGCCATTGGGTGTGTGCTTATTACGACACCCACTCTCTTTTCATATTTGATTCTCTCAACTTAAAAAAGCTGCATCCACACCACAAGTTGTATCTACAACGTTTGTTTCCGACATACCTGTTCGATCAGCGTCCTGTCAAATTCCCCGTCGTGACGAATCAACCGAATTCGAGTGACTGCGGCGTATTTGCTATTGCTTTTGCAGTATCACTTTTTTTCGGTATAAAACCGGAAGCAATACAGTATGATGTGAAAAATATGCGCCAACATTTGTTGGAAATTTTTGACACGGGGATAATTAGTCATTTCCCACGGATAGTTAAGGAAGCGGATTCTTTAAAAATCTGCTCATTACAGCAGTTGAAACGTCGAAGAGATAAAATGTTAAGAAACAGATTTGTGCGGCAAAGCAACCATCGGGATCGAGACGTGATCCCAGCCAAATCCCATAATTGTGTGATCCGAACCCCAATGAAACTAGAGAACACTGTTGTAAGCGAAAACCACCTTCCCCGCAAACGGGATATTTCGCATGTGGACAATAATTGCACATTATCTACATTGTGCAATATACAGGAGAAAATAGTTTCCCCTAATCACGGTTTATTGGTTTCTGGTATACCCGAACTGCAACTGCCAGCAAATTCAAAGAATTCAAAACTTCTGATCGTGGCCCAATTTCAAGAAACATGCCCGAACGAGGGGCAACGTATCCCGCCCAAACACGTGACCTTTGCTGAGACCAATGACGTTATTCTGTATGATGAAATTGAACAAGACAAGTCCTTAACCGCTCTTGAAAATAAAGAAATTATCCCGTATGATGAAATTAAACAAGAAAAGTCCTTAATCGCTCTTGAAAATAAAGAAATCCAAGAGTCCTTTCATAAAACGGGAGGTAAAAAACGTTGCATCATCACAGTCAGGAAAAACACAGCTCTTCCATTGACCAACGATTCTAGCGAGAGGAAAAAGCATAACAATTCATATTCGATCGATGCTGCGGTTCGCAACTCTGAAGAACTTTCAACATATTGCATCAATAACAGAATTCCTCTCAAATTTAACCAGAACGACGTTGACAATGATGGTAAAAAGAGTAAAAATATAATTCCCATTAAAAACAACATTATCAAAAAAGGTTTTCCGTTGGCTCAATGCAGGAAACGGAAAATTTCTATTTCTGACGATGCGGCATTTAACAATTGTCCAAAACGCTTAAAACTTATAGCTCGAACTACTGTCCATTCGTATGCAAATAAGAAGGATACGGAAAAATCCCGGGAGCTTGGTAATATTAAGCTTAAGATACAGAAAGCTAAATCATTATTCAGTAAATATAACCGGATTCGTGAAAGAAATGATAGCGTAAAAATGACTAATACTAAAGGAGAGTACGTAAGAAAATTGCTAAAAAGATTGCGTCTACATTCGGTTGGTGAATCTATCTTTGAAGCCGAGCGAATAATTAAATGGTGTTTAACCTTAAGAGGTAAAAAAATTTTTGCACTCAGAAAAGCGTTGCAAAGTTTAAAACAGAAAGCTGACCTCTGTTCAACACTCGAAGCTGCCGTATCGGATTACGATAAAAATAGTCGAATAGTTGCTTTATGCGGATCTGTCAGGAAACACACAGCTTCATCCGAACCGTATTATAAAGAAACCGCTTACGTGCGTTATTCAACCATCACAGAGCCTATCGTAATAAATCTCGAAGGAAAGGCAACAAACGTCATGCCACTAATTGCGGCAAAAAAAGTTCACAGTCGAAAGAAGGTATGGGATTGTTCCGAGCATTGCAGAATTCCAGACGATACGGTTTTAAATAAGTTTAAAAAGTTCATCATTATCATGCGCAATATCTCCATGTGCAGGTTAAAAACAGTATTGCCTAAAATTCAAAAATGTACGGTCAATCAACCTAAAAGTAGGCTGGGCCACAGCCAAGCATGCTATATCCAGCCTCTCCTATGCGAATCATTCTTATTGTCTTTAGAATTTCTGGCACCGCATTTCCCGCAAGTCAGATTGCTGAAACGATTATTTTATCGGATATCAGCGTTGCTTCAATACGTTATGAAGATTGATTGTGCTTTAAATACGACCGACGTAGAAAAATTGCAACAATTTGCAATCGAAGCGAAGGAAAATGCGACTCATTTCCAAAGTAGTGATGAGATACTATTAGACGAGGATGCTATACTTCGCAAACATAAGCACGCCTTTCAAGCGTTTCATAAAAAAGCTTCGAATCTGCCACGTTTCCCATGCCTGTCGTGTCAAAAGCTGTGGCGCTTGACAGACGTCAGGAAACTTGATAATATTCGTGTCTTACCGACTGCACAGATTTGGAATGATTTGAAACTCTTCATTGAAAAAAATAAAGATTGTGATTCGGATTACATCTGCCAGTATTGTTTAACTAAATTCCGCTCTGGAAGTCTACCTCCGACGTGTATTCTCAATAATTTACACGTATGTGCAGTGCCTACTCCTCTTAAAGACTTGAATGAATATGAAAAAATTTTGATTCAAAGAGCTAGGGCTTTTCAAACAGTTGTGAGAATGGGTACAGTTCAAAAAAAAATATGCCTTTCCGAAAAATGTACAGTAAAGCTCAGGGGCGAGCTTTCCACTTACCTCTACCTCTTGAAAAAACATTGGAAAAAATTTGCCCCTCGACAAGTCCAATAAACTTGGATCATGAATTGTATATACTAGTACGCGGTGTTCCCACAAAGAGTAAAAAGGTTTGGGAATCTATAGTTGACATAAAAAAAGTATATAATGCTCTTTTATGGTTAAGGAAAAATAACCCTCTTTATAGCAACATTCAATTACCCGAACGATGGTCGGACTTGCTGGACACAAATCTAGGCGAGGTTGAATTTCAAATACCCGAAGACTGTCCAAGTGATGATGATGTTGACGATCCAGATATCGTCCTTGAGGAACATCATGAAGAAAACAAACAAAATACCGATGTTGTTATCCAGGATAGTGATAAAAAGATGCAGACAGCAGTTCCAAGTAAGCAAATAGACGGACGTCGAGGAGCTCTATTGACACAAATGACACCCTCTGATAGTTTTTATGATCAGTACACCATTATTCGAATGGGCGCTTCTAAAGAAAACAAAACTGCAACAGAACTCTACCAGATGTTGAAAGTTCTCGATGAAGTATTGGATAATCGGTATAAACTTCTCGATTTGCTGTGTTTCCCCATCGTATATCCGGATGGTTGTAATGGAGAACACCAAGAAAGACCGGTGCGTCTTTCAGCCTTTGAATACGCCAAATTGCGAATTCTGTCAAGAAACAGTCAATTTCGGTTGAATCAACAATATTTGTTCTTCCTTTTGAATGCACTCAATATTCGGCAATTACAAAGTGGTATTTATCATAAACTTAATGTTAGCGATGGAAACGTTCGGTACACATCTGCTTCTTACCTAGCGCATTTGATGAAAGGAGAGCTCGAAGGAAATTTGTCTACAATATTTGCCAAACTTCGAAATACCGAACAGTACTGGCATATACCACGGAGTAATCTGAAGTGCATGATTCGCAATTATGGACCACCAACATGGTTTCTCACATTAAGTCCGAGTGAGTGGCATTGGGACAGATTGTCTCAATTCTTACAAGAGTTGAACCCCTCGCTTGAAAATAAGAAATCGGTGAGCGAACTCATCGCAGCTGATCCTATATCAGCTTCAATATTCATTAATAACGAGTTCCAGTCCATGTTCGAATTTCTAAAGTCTAATGACAATCCTATTGGAAAAGTAACACATTATGTTATCCGAAGGGAGTATCAGGGAAGAGGTATCCAGCATTTTCATTGTCTTATATGGATTGAGGATTCACCGATTCTTGGAAAAAACTCTAAAGAAGAAGTGGCTGACTTCATCAAAACATACGTGACTTCCAGAATACCGAATGCAAAAGTTTCGCCCCTGTTGTACCGCCGTGTGACGACACATCAGAGTCACCATCACAATTCGTACTGCATGCGCAGTAAATCGGTAGGACCGAAAGGTAAAGGTGGTAGTCGTAAAGTTTGTCGCTTTTCATTTCCAAGACCGGTATCCAACGAATGGATCATCAGAGATGTTCAAACATCCATTGCCGGAAGGCGGAACTTGAAATCGAAATGCCAATTGTATGACAATCCTCGTAGTCTTGAGGAAGTCAACATAAATAATTACAACCCTGCTGTATTAATTGCGTGGGAGGGTAATATGGATATTTCATTCATAGGGGAAGATAAAGCTGCATTGGCTGCATATATCACCAAGTACATTGCAAAATCAGAAAAAACCCATGTCGGAGAGACTTTCGATCAAATTAACAGTACTAAATCTGTAGCCAGTAGGCTTTGGAATTTTGGATTGCGGGCATTGAATAGTCGAGAATGTGGTGTGCTTGAAGCAGCAGACACGTTGTTAGGCTATCCTTTGTTCGAAACGGATCCAGAAACCGTCATAAGGTGGGTTGATGTTAATATTGTCAGAACTAGGCGGGTCAAGCCCCGACGAGTAGTTGAGGCTATGGACGCAGAATCGACCGATATATTCTATGATGGCTTGATGGAAAGTTATCCGAAAAGACCTGGCGAGTTGGACACGCTATGTCTCTATGACTATGCAAAGTGGTATGATGTTGTAAAAACCATGCCTCAACGGGACAACGTTGAGTTTTACAAACTGAGACCTGGTTCGTTTCTGCGGAAACGCCAGCGCGGCTATCTCATCAACCATTACCAACATGATCCCGTTATAAATCCGGAGAAATACTTTTACTCCTTACTGGTGTTATTTCACCATGGCGGACCATAACTGAACTCAAAAATGGTGAGGAAACATATACCGCTTCGTATTGTTCGGTACAGGACGCATTGCCAATGGCCGTTGCATATCATGAGCGCTCTTCGGAAATTAGGAGAAACACAAAAGAAGTGAAAGAGTTGATCGAGCAGAAAATGGATGAAATGAAAAAGGACGAAGAGGATCATCCTGATCCAGACAACGTTCCACATGGCTGTGATCCTATTGAAGCTGGTGAAGCAATGAAAGAGTTTGCCAATTTGGGTGCCAATGAAGCTCAGAAAGACCTTAATCTTAAAGAAATACTCGAACAATTGAATGTAGACCAGAAACGTATCTTCGACTCGTGCACTGAAACAATCAATTCAGATGAAAGGTTACGATTGTTTGTGAGTGGCGAAGGTGGAACGGGTGAAAGTTTCTTAATAAAGGCCCTACTTAACTGGCTTCAGCAAGAAAAAGGTAAAGATGCAGCTGTAACCGCACCCACCGGAATAGCTGCATTCAACGTGAACGGATTTACTGTGCACAGATTGTTTCAACTGCCCGTTGAACATAATGGGACGCCGAAATACAGGGAATTGTCGGATGCTGCTTTACAAGTAATTAGAGAAGCTTTAAAAAACGTTGATCTCATCATTATCGACGAAATATCCATGGTCTCAAATGTAACTCTGACTTACATTCATTTACGGCTTACTGAAATTTTCAACACTGCTGACGTTGATGATGGTTGGTTTGGAAGAAAACATATCATAGTTTTCGGTGACTTATTGCAATTACCACCCGTTCGCGAAGAACCAGTATTCATGAAACTTTCCAAAGAGAAGGTTAACAAATTAATCGGGTCGCTGGGTAGCACCGATCTATGGCGTAATTTATTCAAGTATGACGAATTGTCAATAAACATGCGTCAGAAAAATGATTTGTCATATAGAGATGCTCTCAAAAATCCGCTTAGGCCGCATAGATAATGATAGTGTGCAGATGTTAGAGACAAGAAGAATCAAATTGGAATCTTCAAATATATGTGACAGAATCGGGGAGTTGTGCAATTATATCAATTCTTTACCCAGTGATGCAGTCTGCTTAATGCCGGTCAATCGAATGTGTGATGTCCTTAATGAGGCCATGCTAGATTTGATTCCAGCGAAAACAATTGACTTGATAGCCGAAGATATTATCGACAAACCATCACTGAAAACTAGAATCACGAAAATTTTACACCGCTGGGAGGATGATGCAAGTTTAACTGCTGGACTTGCTAGAGTAATCACTGTGAAAATTGGTGCTAAAGTTATGCTTCGACGAAATATCGATGTCACGGTAGGTCTTGTAAATGGAACGATTGGCCGAATAGTTGCAATTTCCGAATCGTTAGACAAAACTATCATAGAAAAAGTCACGATTGTTCTAGCTAATGGCAAAGAATATAATATAGAGCGTGTAAGCATCAAATTTCAAGTCATTGACGGTGTCTATGTGGTCCGCAAACAATTTCCCTTATCTCTTAGCTACGGTATTACAATACACAAAAGTCAGGGATTGAGTCTGAACCACGCTATTATTGAGTGTGGTAATTCAGTATTCAGTTGTGGCCAAATTTATGTAGCCCTGTCACGAGTCACGTCCCTTGATGGGTTACATTTGATTAATTTCGATCCACACTCGATCCATGCTAATCCTTTATGTATTGCCGAGTATAATCGCTTAAGAAATTTATATCGGCCTGACCTTGAAAACATTATGACGACGGATACTCGTGGAATCAAAATGCGTGATATCCTTTGGGCTGTGCCTAAAGGAGTGACCGATGTGCAAATGATGGACACCAAGACTCTCAATCGGCAAAACAAGACTATTACCGGATTTCTCAATGGTGACGGAACATCTTGCTATGCTAATACCGTCATTCAATGTATTTTCAATTGCGAAGCGATGGTAATATTGCTTCAAAATACGATGGATTGTCAACCCCTGGTCGCTTTATTAAAAATTTATAAAATGAGAGACAGCCCGCCTTTGGAGTTGCAATCAGTTCGAAAATACATTGGTCAGACATTCGTTCAACCCATTTCTCAAGATGCATCCTACTTTTTCAATGCCGTGTGTCAAGTGGTACCGTCCATTAAAACTCTGGTTGAATTTCAACTCTCAAGGAAGGCGTATTGCAAAGCCTGCGGCTATACGAATATCTTTCCGATTGAGCGTAGAAATGTCTGTTCAATGGACGTTTCGGGATCGGGAAAAACGTTGACACTCCAACAACTTATCGATAGCAATTTAGGTAAATGGAAAACAGCAGATTCACCTTGCAATAATTGTCCCGCTATGAAAAGAGATGTTCAACTTTCGTTGACTGCTGTACAAAAAGTACTGGTAATTAGGTTAACATTATCATCTGTTAATTCCAAAACAGGAAAGCGAATTAAAAAGCAATGCAAAATTAAGGCTGTACCAAGCTCAAAGATTCAACTGTGTGGCCAGACATACAAAGTAATAAGTGCTATATTTCATGATGGAGAAAATATCGACACTGGCCACTACACGTGTATGATACGACAGGGCCGTTCAGCTTGGATACAAGTTGATGATACTAAAACTGAAAAAAAGACCTGGCCCGTTAATGCAAAAAATGCCTATATGTTTTTCTTATCGCAGTAATATCTCAACATTTCGATATAAAACACTGCTACACCCCGCTTGGAAAGTCATCAATGAATGTAATGCAAGTAAAATAAAATCAAACAAAAAAATCATTTATCCATTGTTCGGCAACATAAAAAAGGAGTTACGTTTAGTTAGTAAATAAGAAGAAACCCAATTTCAAGGGGGAGAAACGCGACGAAAGTCATGAGCCAATGATGACATATGACACTTTCCAGGCATTCTTTTGCTTTTACGGAAAGTTGTATTTCTGAGGCTCCTCAAAACATTGAATTTTTTTCATTTCTTTTATTTCAGAATCCGGGCTGTATATCGGTTGTGCTGTAGATCGATAGCTTGAAGAGAAATTATCAAATAAAACATCATTCATCCTTTGTTCGACAACATACAAAGGAAGTTACGTTTAGTTAGTGAATAGAAAGAACCCAATTTCGAAGGGGAGAAACTCTACGAAAGTCATGAGCCAATGATGATATATTACACTTTCCAGGCATTCTTTAGCTTTTACGGGAACTTGCAATTCTGAGGCTCCTCTAAACATTGGATTTTTTTTTTTCCATTTTTCATAATCCGAGATGTATTTCGGTTGTGCTGTAGATTGATAGCTTGAAGAGAAAAATATATACTATTTATAGCTTCGAGGAAATTTCTAATCCACTCACGTTTCTGGACATAATTTTTATTACGAAGCGAAAAACAAATACCTTTCCCGGGGGAAAACAACCTGAACGAGTACGGACGTAGATTGATGCCGTAAGGGAACGACCTTAACACGTCGCTCGATTTGTAGTTTAAGAGAAATCCACCACAGGGCTACGGGTGAAACGATCTTGCTCAAGCGACGTATCCCCTTTTTGGATCACATATGGGTAGGTCGGAAAAATGAACCAATCAACCCATGCAAATTGATTCACGAAGGCACATGTAATCATGACAAAATCTCGGTTACGGAGAAGTCAGAAAAAAGGAGTGATATCCTAGCCAAAAATCCCCCCACGGGGAAAAAAGCCTGGACAAGTCCATTTGTTGGTAACCTCCGCTTCCATTGCATTTCTCAAAAAAATCTACAGTAAAGTAAAAACCCCTCCCTCTACCAAAAACAGTTGATGCCCTCCCGGAAAAACGATAAAAAATGTCTCGCCTGGAAAACCTCGACCACTTCCGAATGAAAAAATTGAGACTTTCAATCGGAAAAAAGAAGTGATATCCTAGCCAAAAATCCCCCCCGGGGAAAAAAGCTTGGACAAGTACATTTGTTGGTGACCTCCGTTTCCTTTGCAGTTCCCTGAAAAATCTACAGAAAAGTGAGAACCCCTCCCTATGCCAAAAAAATTGGATGCACTCTCAGAAAAACGATAAAAAATATCTCGCCTACATAACCTTGACCACTCTCGACTGAAAAATGAAGACCCTTCAAAGAATACAATGAAGAATAACTCCAAAAAAATTTTCCTGAAAATTCAAAAAACCCTACATGAACACAAAAACTGGTCATACAATAATTGTGTAAAAATTGATCATTTACGTTCAGCACTAAAATTTTTTATATCGATAAGAGGACAAGTTTTCCCTTGAGGTCTTGGAATCAACTAACCAATCCGTTTCATTAATAATAACCATTATTAATACATAATCATTTGTTGTTGAATTATTACTAACTTAGAAAACGAAAATAGTCAATGTTTCATTTACGTACAGGATTAAAATTTGCGATATCAATAATAGGACAAGTGTTTCATCCTAACTCATGAAACGAAAATAGTCCTAACTCACGAAACGAAAATAGTCAACGTTTCATTAACGTACAGGATTAAAATTTACAATATCAATAATGGGACAAGTGTTTCATACTAACTTACGGAACGAAAATAGTCAACGTTTCATTTACGTACAGGATTAAAATTTACAATATCAATACTGGGACAAGTGTTTCATCCTAACTTACTGAACGAAAACACTCAACGTTTCATTTACGTACAGGATTAAAATTTACAATATCAATACTCGGACAAGTGTTTCATACTGGGACAAGTGTTTCATCCTAACTTACCGAACGAAAACACTCAACGTTTCATTGACGTACAGGATTAAAATTGACAATATCAATACTCGGACAAGTGTTTCATTACTAACTTACGAAATGAAAATAGTCAACATTTCATTTACGTACAGAATTAAAATTTGCAATACCATAGTGATCCATACGCTCAATGGCTGATGCCTCACCTGTACACGGGATCATTAAAAATCTTTTTGGTGTTTATACATTGTACAACAGGTTTTAACGCGAGGCCCCCAATACTGCTTGATGGGTAACGATTTGTTAAACAGTCACCACCGTACGTTGAGCGTATGCGCACAGAGTACTTGTCCGGCCCATAACTTTTTATGCAAATTCCTCATTCCAGAAAAAATCAAATTATAAATCTGTTGTTTGTCTGTAGTCCTGTTGACAAGTGCACGATAACTTGTTAACAATTGGAATGATCCTCACCTTCTTATTAATATGAGATCAGTATTACTCTTCATTACAATTCTTTACAGTTATTAATACGTTTACTTTTCTAATAAAAGTTTAATTATGAATGAGCATGACAGCAAAAATTTATTTTTAATGATGGGAATAAACAGGTTTCTGCAGCTTGCTGCTCAACTTTTTAGTCATGTCTAGAAAAAAGGTCTGGTTCTATTGGTTCATCAATTTGCTATACTTATTCACGAACCAAGATATTCATTGCTAGTAATTGGATCTAAGTTCACTTATGAACCTTTGGAAAAACCAAGTTTTCTTATGACGCTTGGGAGAATCTAAATCCACTCATCACGCTTTACAGAATTGAATTATGGCATTTTCTGAATTCGGTGTGGATCGACTAGTTTTGCACAGCCACAAAGGACAATAAATACAGTAATTGTAAGAATTATAGACGAAGGCAGATGACAAGTCATATTCACTGCTGAAGGTTCATACCGTCAAAATTTGTTAAAAATATTATTCCGCTGTTCTTCTTCGGAACGTTTATTTCACGATACAAATGGTGAAACGGCTTTACCCCGTTGTGGACATAACAACTTTGGCCTCAATAGCGGTTGTAGGCAATAAATTCATCTCTGAGAAAGTTCACTTTCTGGTTCGAAGGATCAATATATAGTGTTATATATAATAGTTTAAGTATATAGTTTAAGTTTGAACGTAAGGAAAAAAGACTCAATCTCGAGTATATAGACACGCGGCAATTTGCCTTGTCGAATAAAACTTTTCTTTTTAATACTTGGCGTTAAGACGCTGCCGCGTCTCAAAGTACATCATTTTTTACTCTGTCGCAGAAATAGATAATTCATTCAAGCATCGCAGCAAAAATCATATATTCACTACGCTCTGATATATCGCAGAAACGTTGCCGAGGGGTAAACGTTCCGGTGACGAACTTTCTTGGGGTCACTCCTCCGAAACAAATTTTTTTTAGCTGCATTTTCCTAGATTCTGGAAAATGAAAATGGAAAATAGACCCAGGAAATGGAAAAAAAAACTCTAGGTTGTGCAAGTGATCCGTGATTTTTTCTGGAATGAGGAATTTGCATAAAAAGTTATGGGCCGGACAAGTACTCTGTGCGCATACGCTCAACGTACGGTGGTGACTGTTTAACAAATCGTTACCCATCAAGCAGTATTGGGGGCCTCGCGTTAAAACCTGTTGTACAATGTATAAACACCAAAAAGATTTTTAATGATCCCGTGTACAGGTGAGGCATCAGCCATTGAGCGTATGGATCACTATGGTATTGCAAATTTTAATTCTGTACGTAAATGAAATGTTGACTATTTTCATTTCGTAAGTTAGTAATGAAACACTTGTCCGAGTATTGATATTGTCAATTTTAATCCTGTACGTCAATGAAACGTTGAGTGTTTTCGTTCGGTAAGTTAGGATGAAACACTTGTCCCAGTATGAAACACTTGTCCGAGTATTGATATTGTAAATTTTAATCCTGTACGTAAATGAAACGTTGAGTGTTTTCGTTCAGTAAGTTAGGATGAAACACTTGTCCCAGTATTGATATTGTAAATTTTAATCCTGTACGTAAATGAAACGTTGACTATTTTCGTTCCGTAAGTTAGTATGAAACACTTGTCCCATTATTGATATTGTAAATTTTAATCCTGTACGTTAATGAAACGTTGACTATTTTCGTTTCGTGAGTTAGGACTATTTTCGTTTCATGAGTTAGGATGAAACACTTGTCCTATTATTGATATCGCAAATTTTAATCCTGTACGTAAATGAAACATTGACTATTTTCGTTTTCTAAGTTAGTAATAATTCAACAACAAATGATTATGTATTAATAATGGTTATTATTAATGAAACGGATTGGTTAGTTGATTCCAAGACCTCAAGGGAAAACTTGTCCTCTTATCGATATAAAAAATTTTAGTGCTGAACGTAAATGATCAATTTTTACACAATTATTGTATGACCAGTTTTTGTGTTCATGTAGGGTTTTTTGAATTTTCAGGAAAATTTTTTTGGAGTTATTCTTCATTGTATTCTTTGAAGGGTCTTCATTTTTCAGTCGAGAGTGGTCAAGGTTATGTAGGCGAGATATTTTTTATCGTTTTTCTGAGAGTGCATCCAATTTTTTTGGCATAGGGAGGGGTTCTCACTTTTCTGTAGATTTTTCAGGGAACTGCAAAGGAAACGGAGGTCACCAACAAATGTACTTGTCCAAGCTTTTTTCCCCGGGGGGGATTTTTGGCTAGGATTAAATTTTATATTGTGAAACGCAAGCGAAGTCGCGTGCGAAAACCTATGTGAAAAAATGAAAACGCATACCTTTACACAGTACCACATAGGTCATGTGGCAATCTGTGTGCGACACCATTGTGTGCCCGGCGAAGCGGGCGTACCTTGGCTAGTATCACATATACAAGCGGCTACCAACCGATAACAAACGATTCCATTCGATTCGATACGACTATCGAACGATTCCATGCAATTTCATACGACTACCAAACGATTCCATACTATTACATACGACTATCAAACGATTCCATACGACACCATTACATACATATATGACATATATAACTTATGGTTAGGTAAGATGTATGTGTTAATAAATATGTAGAATATAAATATATAAGGAGTAAAGAGGTTACATAATAGGGTAATTAAAAAAGTAAACGTATATGTGTGAGAGTGGATTATATGAGGTAAATAGGTTATAAATGTATCAAGTGTATAAATTATATATAAGGTAAAAAATGGAAAATAATAGAAAAAGACAAATATATATTATATATACATAATAGGGTATATGAGAAGGTATATGAGAAGGTATGTGTACGTGTGAAAGTGGAATACATGAGGTAAATAGGTTAAATGTATGAAGTACATAAGGTGAAAAGTGAATCAATTTTTTTTTAAATGAATATATATCTATAATATGTATATATATAGGGAGTAGGGTGGCCCTTAATGTGGGTGAAAAAAAAAATTGATCGTGCCGCCCTCCAAAACGGTTCCAAATAATAAAAAAAAATCTACGCGAAGCCCCAGCTACGTCCGTTAAGAGAAAGACGTGCCTGTAAGCATGAAATTTCCGTAATTTTAATAAAATTCCTTATTTTTCATAATCGGTGTCATTATTATTATTTTTTCATTATGTCGATGTGAAACTTGTTTTGCATCACCGCAACAACGTTTCATACGTTAAAACTTGATTCCCGTCACCGATTTCCTCCAATTGATGCATAATTAAGTAAAAAAAAACAATACATTTATCAAGAATAATCTACATACTTTTTACGATTTTTCATATGTAATTTTGAATTTCGCGGTTGATCATTGTTCGGGAATGAGCATTCTCAAATCCCGCTTCGTGACTCGCGCTCTCAGCGCGGCATAAAAGTCGCAAATATGGATAACAGGCGGCTGTCAAGTTGTCGGGTGTCGCTGCCACAAGGGATATCGTGACAACTTGACCAGCGTCCATATTAAATATTTAGAGACGCGGTAGCGTCTTGACGCCAAGTATTAAAAAGAAAAGTTCGAATCGACAAGGCAAGTTGCACCGCGTGTCTATATACTCGAGATTGGGCGTTTTTCCGTTACGTTCAAACTTAAAGTGGTTGTCATTAAAAAACGCGTCGGTTTATAAAAAATGTAATGGCAGTTTATATATATATGTCGTGGGTGGTGCATCCAATGGTCCATGAATTTTTTACCTGTGACCTTGAGAAGTCCATGAAACCGTGACATCAGTGTTTTACCGAGCCCGTTTTCATTATCGAAAAATTATTCCACAGTGACGTCACAAAATATATATATGTCTATTCCAACGTTATCGCGAATGAGGGGTAATCCGGGTCACCTATTTCGGCCATCAGGCAAGCGAAGCGGGGGCAATGGGGGTCGAGGGGGCGCAACCCCCGCGCGGGGGCGGAGCCAGAGCACCCGCGCGGGGGGGTTGGGGGGCAGAGCCCCCCGCAACGGGGGTCGAAGGGGCGGAGCCCCCCCGAGGACGGAATCACTATTTTGAAATAATCACATTGATTTGCACAGCCTCACACCCACCCACACATTATATTTATTCATTTATTTATTTATTTCGTTATTATTTTCGTTATTATTTCGTTATATTAAAAAAAAAAAAATCAACTGCCAAAAAGAAATGAAATCTCAATTAAATAACTTTGCAAAAGTAAAAAAAAAGAACGCCAAGTATTAAAAATAAATTGAAATCATTTTTTTTAAGCCAAGAAAAATCAACCGGCGACGACAAAAACTTGGGGTGCTTGGTTAAGAGAATAAGCCCGGGAAAATTTAAAACATAGACATGATCCTATGCCTGTTATAATGCTTATTGTCTTAACCATGCACCCTAAGTTTTTGTCGTCGCTGGTTTATTTTTCTTGGCTTAAAAAAAATGATTTCAATTTATTTTTAATACTTGGCGTTCTTTTTTTTTACTTTTGCAAAGTTATTTAATTGAGATTCTCTTCTTCTTCGGACTCGTAACCGAGAAGACGTGTGAGCTCTCGCTCTCTAGGACCTCGCAACACGAGGCATCGCGGCCATCTCCGACAAGGATCACTCAGCCTTGCTCGGTTCAACTCCCAATCGTTGTGTTAAAGTGTCCGCATTATCACGGCGAAGCGACTGCTCCTTTAGTATTTTAATCAAGTGTATTCTCCGGGAAATTTATTTATGTAAACTCGTGGTGATCTCCGTTTTTCTCTTACCACGCGGCGGACACGTGTCGGTGTTACGCATCTTTATGCGAGTGATCGTTCTTATCTGGACTTTTGCTCTATGTAAATGAGCAATAAACTAAACAAGAGTACTCTCAAAAGCTTCGTGTCAGTCTCTCTTTTTCTCAAACCCAAAACTCTCCTGTATGATAACATCCCGCCCTCGATCATAAAAACAGCGGCAAAATTCGGGTCAGTTTCTAGAACATTTGGTCCTTCGAGCCGGATCGAGGGCTAGTGTCGGAGAGTTTTGGGTTCAATCAGGCTCTCAAGGAAGATCCGGCTCGAACATTTGGTCCTTCGAGCCGGATCGAGGGCTAATGTTGGAGAATTTTGGGTGAGATCAAGCTCTCAATGGAAATCCGGCTCGAACATTTGGTCAGTCGAGTCGGATCGAGAGCTAATGCGGGAGAATTTCGGGAGTAATCAAGCTCTCAGTGGAAATCCGGCTCGAACATTGGGTTATTTGAGCCGGATCAAGGACTTGTGCGCGGAATTTTTGTGTGTGAAACGGTCTTCTGGACAGTTCTATGTCGATCGCGTTAAAGCTTTGGATGCTTTCGCGACGGCGAACTCTGTGGCGAACTCTGTGACATTCTCAAAAGACCGTGTTTTCAGTGAAAATGTCGCGCTCTGTGAACATCTTGCGTCCTCAGGGAAAATCTCGCGTTTTGTGAACATTTCGCGAAAGTTTTGATTGCACTCCCACAAGTGAATTCTCGGTGAACAATCTCAAGTGACTGCTCCGTGAATTCTCCATCTTCCTCGTGAAGATTTGTTGTGAAATTCTGTAACGGCCAAATCTCGGTATACAGTTTTTCGATCAAGTGCTCGTGTTCTCTTGTGCGCGAATTCAAAACAAGGTTGACCTCGAGGCCCAGTAGCACGTGTGGTGAGTGTGTAAGCCGGACCGAGACCGCGCGCCTGCGCTACAAGGCGGCAGTCCTGGATCTCGAATGCGCTGTGGCCGCCGGAATTTTCCGATCGATAATCAATGCTCGGAACGGCTCTAGCGGTAAGTGAAGCGCCCGGCCATGTGAAAGTGACAGTTGGTAACTCCACATCGATTATCTCGCGAGTGATCTCAATCTCGGACGATTATCGATCAAGGCAACGTGAATTACAACTCGAGTCTACGAACATTCGCGAAGCATCTCGTTCTCAAGTCGTTTTCTTTATTTCTATTCGCGATCGCGCACATTGTTTCTCTAAACTCTTAACGATGTTTCTGTGATTAGAATAAACAAATTCGTACTGGACTAACTAAGTATCGATATCTTATGTGTCAATTTTTGAAATATTAAGTTTTTTCCGACCAATTGGATGATGTGTGCAAATGAAACATTTCTTTGTTTTCAATAAAACGAACAAGCTTGCCAAGTTTAAGATTTTGTCAAGTTTTAAATTCCCCTATACATTTTTGCGAAATTAAGAAGAATCTTATTATTTGATCTGTGTATTGAATACCAATATAGAATAGCATTAGAAAGTTAAAAATCAAAGGTTGTCCGATCATGGAGAAAAATTGATATTTAAATTTAAGTTCATTCTTACAGGCACGCCTTCCTCTTAACGGACATAGCTGAGGCTTCGCGTAGATTTTTTTTTCATCATTTGTAACCGTTCTGGAGGGCGGCACGATCAATTTTTTTTTTTACCCATATTAAGGGCCACCCTAATATATATAGATTACCATGGCAGTGGTTGCTAAGGAAACGATAACCATGGCAACCGTTGCCATGGTAACCGTTGCCATGATAACCGTTGCCATGGTAAACGCTCAATTTCTCTAACGGATTTTTTTTTTAATTTAAAAAAAAAAAAAATTTTCTAGAATTTTGTTCGTCCTCTATCTAAAAAAAAAGTATCTAAAGATAAGGAAAAGGATCTAGATAATTATCTAAAATTGTATCTACAAATTATCTAAAAAATCTAGATAATTATCTAAAAGTGTATCTAAAAATTATCTAAAAAATCTAGACAATTATCTAAAAATGTATCTAAAAATTATCTAAAAAATCGGTAAATATTCGATATCGCGGCACCAGCGATTTTCGGGCTGATTTTTTTTTTACAGTCGCGTTATGATCTGTAAACATCATAACTAGTATTGTTATGATGGCGCATGACTTTTTTTTGCAAAAAAAAAAAATCAAAAAAAAAATCAAAAAAAAAATTTAAAAAAATCAAAAAAGGGGGGGGGGCTGCGCCACCCCCCCCCCCCCCCCACTCACCAAGACCCAAACCCAAACGAACCATCACCCACAGGAGACAAACGTGAACAAGTCCGCAAACCGCGTACTTACCCAATTTTTTTTTTTTTTTTTGCAAAAAAGGTCATGCGCCATCATAAAAAAACCTTTTTATATCATTCACAGGTGATAAAGAACTCATAAAAAAAAAATCAGCCCGAAAATCGCTGGTGCCGCGATATCGAATATTTACCAAAGAAATTGAATCGGAAAAAATTTCAATCCCTACAAAGGGCTACTGCAATAATTATCCAGAGAAATTCTTACGCGTAAAGTTCAAAAATTGAACGAGCAAAAAAATTGAAATCATTGGTTTCGGTAGCAGCCAAGAATCGGACGTACCGACCATTATCGGTACTGTAACAATATGTTGTCAAAGGGCACTGAAAAACCAATGCGAAAACTTGGCGTGCATGGTTAAGTGAAAAAGTTCGGCGAAGGGCTGTGTCATTGTACTTTTCAGAAACTCGCTCCATGCACGCCCAAAGTAGCAGTATGACGTCATGGATTGGGAAATGAACCAATGCGAGCCCTTTTGCAGATTTGCATATTCGAGACCTCCATTCTATCCTTTCCAGCCACCTATTTATGGCTTATCCGGAATTTTCGATGTTTATTCTGGTTTTCCTCCTCGATTCGATAAACCGTGTACATCCATATGATATTTCCATATTAAATGAGAATTTCTTGTGTTTGCGCAATTCATGATAGTCTTTTCCATTGAGGAAGAGCCAGGCAAAGCGGAACAGACGGGCGAAACGGGTCACCTCACCAAAAAAAATTATGATTTTTACGAAAAGTATCATGTTTACGAAATTTGAATTGAAAAGGTTTAGATTTTAGAGATTAATGAAAATGTAAAATAGTGTATTACACACCTAGGGCAGGAAAATGAGAAAAGTCTCAGATCACACGTAATCACTGTCGGCCGAGGCGAAGCCGAGGCTGACAAACATGTGGTCTGAGGCTTTGCTTTTTCCTGGCCGAGGTGTGTATAAGATTTTTCTGTCCGGCGCAGCCGGAATTTCGGGCCGGAGGACAGAAAATTTTATTTTTTTAGGCCATTGTTGTGCTGTCGCTCCACCTCTCCAAGAGCCAGGCAAAGCGGAACAGACGGGCGAAACGGGTCACCCCACCAAAAAAAAATTATGATTGTTACGGAAATCATCATTTTTACGAAATTTGAATTGAAAAGGTTTAGATTTTAGAGATTAATGAAAATATAAAAATTTCATTTTTTAGGCGATTATTGTGCTGTACCCGCCTCTCCGTCTCCGTCTCAGAAAGTATGGTATTATCATGCTTATTAGAAACATGAGCATCAATGAAGGTTTATGCAATGGTACGAGATTACTAATTTTGGACTTAGGTAATACGGTTTTACGATGTGAGATTTTGTCTGGTGACAAAAAGGGAAACATCGTTTTCTTGCATCGCATTACTCTTTATTGCGAAAATGACTATCCCTTCTCTTTTAAGCGACGTCAATTTCCTGTGAAGGTAGCTTTTGCAATGACTATTAATAAATCACAGGGACCAGCTTTCGAAAAAATTAGTATCGATCTTCGTAAAGACGTATTCAATCATGGCCAACTATACGTAGCCTTTTCGCGAGTGCGTTCTTGGGAAGCCCTCAAAGTTTATCTTAGAACACAACGATGTGGAAATATTGTTAAAAGTTATGTATACAAGGAATTGTACCGTTCAAAGCCAGTGTGTTATCCACATTTTGGATCATTTTAAACAATAGTTCTGAATTAATATATATTCTATAGATTATTGTAAAAATAAATGAAAACATTAAAAATAAAAGATCTTTATGACACTTATTGAACTTTGTTTTTGGGGTCAACTGCATCATGTAGGGTTAATATTAATTCGTACAGCGCGGATGAAATGATCAGCCTGCTGAAAACAAATTTCACACCATGACTAATATTCGGTTATGGAGTTATGAAAAACTATTGCTTGTTTTTATATTTAAAATTTGGTGCGGAGAAAAAAATGTCAGAGCGCTGCAGCGCCACTAGGAACCGCTCGCGCGCGGAAGCGCGCGTAATGGTCCCTAGTAATGACTAAAGAAGTGGATGAAGAGAGAAACTTACATGGTGTTGTCGGGCGGTGTGAATGCGTCGATCGTCGCACTTTTTGTGAATTTGAATTTCGGAAGCGTGGCACAATCTTTTCCAGAACTCGATTCTGGAGTTTTTTCATTATTTTCTGTTACACCATTCTTGTGTGGAGTCATGATTCGATCGTACGTATATGGAGATGATTTTTTTTCGTCTGAACCGACGTCGTTAATATGACGATGTTCTTATGTCTTCAATATGATATATTCATCAATTGTTTTCTCATGGCTATGTAGTAATTGCATAAATCATATTGGAAACATAAAAACATCGTCATGTTAATGACATGAGTTCAAACAGCAATAAATCGTGTCTAAATTCATGCGATCGAATCATGGTTCCGAAAAAATCACGAAAAGCGCCACAATCGACGCGTTCACACCGCCTGACAACACGACGTAAGGTTCTCTATTTTTTATACGCTTCTTTAGTCTTTATCTTTGTTGAATTTTTTAAATGTCACGGTCGTGAAAATTATATTCTCCAATTTTTGTAAAACCTTTATTCGTTTGTAGGCGTTCCAGAGAAATGTGCTCGAAAGGGCAAAAACGGTTAATCAAGATCGCAAATATGATATAACGACATTCGTCTTGAATAATAATGCCGGATGAAGGATGTCATAACGTCGGATAAGGTAAATATTCTTTTGAGAGGTTTAATATATATAAAATAATAATAATAATGAAATAAAATTTCACCATAAAATTTGACGCAACAAGTGTTTCAGATCATGCATCTGAAAGCCGCGCTCACCAGCAATATTAAACAACCGCAATTTAATATTGGAAATATCCCGGTGGAGCTTAGATAAACCAAACAGAGGGGAATGAAAAATAAACAGAAATGGATAGAGAAAAAGGCGGGGACGCTTGGAAGATACTAACAGGAATGGGAAGCGAGGGAAATAGGAAGATAAGCGAAGAGAACGGGGGAGACTGAAAAGAAAAAGCACAAGAGAAAAAGGAATTGTTTTTTACTTTTGCGCATCATTGATTCCGTGAATCAAATCTTAATATTCCTAAATTGAATTGTGTTTGAAATTAAAAATAAATAAACAAGTAATATTTGTAACGATTGGTTATTTATTTCTCAAATAAAATATCCAGCTATATGGCTTTCATTCTCTGCAGGCGTGGTTGAGGTACGATGTTGAAGTTTCAATCGTTGGAATGCAACAAAATCCGGGTTTTTCTTGATCAGAGCCCATGATTCTCATTCAATATTCCGTCCGGACACTAAACGGTTCCTTTTATAGAATCGAACCAGAAAATCGGTATGAAAATTGTCATGGTTTTTGAAATTTAACAAAAAAATGCATAGAAAAGGGGATTTTCGTTGGACCCCAACGTTGGGAACTTCAGTGTCGTGTCGAGGTTGATTTCTCCACTGAAAAAAAAATTTTGGCCATCCAACAAAATCTACGGTTGAATACGTTCATATAAATATTTAGTTGATTGAAAAATAATTTAGTTGTACTGACTAATTGTTAAATTAAATCAAGCGTGTCTTGCTTGATTCAATCTATCAACTAATCAGTATAACTAAAATATTTATTTGAACGTATTCGACCGTACCATTTGTTGGATGAACAAATTTTTTTTTCAGTGTCGATACTCGCTGTCAGCTTTTCGATGTCCAAGCCGACGGCTCTGTTGTTTCTAGAATCTCGTTACACGTCATGGAAAAAGTTTAATGACAGTTCTTTGCTCGATAAAACTAGCCTGAAATCAAGCGGCCTCGACCATTTACATTTTCGACCCGTCGTTTACCAAAAGCGATTTGGCGGAATAGCGCAGTACTTGGCTCTCATCTTGTTTGAAAAAAGAGCGATTGAGAATCCGGAAATATAGAAGTTGTGTCTTTTGACTACGGAGGTTGGGAAATCGGAAGTCTTGTGATCACGGAGGTAAGTAAAAGTTTCAATTTTCGAGCTTCAGGCCGATCGATGGGAAGAGATTTGGAGCAGTGTTTGATATTATTTCCTTATTTTTGTAACGAATTACTTTAATTCTTTTATCGCAGGGCAAATAAATTTCTTTTAGATGTTGGCCCTTTTTGTTAAGATACGAATTGCTTACTGAGAATGACGTTCGATACAAAATATATTCAAAATAATAGATGAAAAAGACGAGTAATAAATATTTCGATCCCCGTAGAAACACAAAGGTAAAAATACGCCAAATAGATTACGACAAATATTTTCACAAAAAAAAAAATAGGAAATTAATGTTCGACTTAGCACTCGTTGGCGTCGTGCGCTGCGCTGCTCCGGCTGGGTTGACTGACGACTAGAACCATCCGATTCGGTTGACTGAAAGCGTCGTTGAAGCTCGGAGAACGAAGGACGGCTCGGATCCGCGTATGGAGGCACCAGAAGACAAGGTCGCCTCGGATCTTCGGTCTTCGTCCTTAGTCCAGGAACCGGGTTCGAAAAAGAGCCTTTTCGTGACACCGAGCCGGAACGATTATAACCGACATATTCTTGTAGGTCTGATGTCCCCGATGAAGGCCTGATACTTTCCAACCACAGATTTTGGGGGGCTTTTTTTTGCCAGGCCGTCAAAGTTGGCGAAACCATGTTTTTGAGGAATAGCGTCTAAACTATCCACCGCGGAGAAAAAAAGTCGAGTAACTATTTGTAGATATTAAAAAAACGAACAATTTGGCGGGTCGCAACTCAAAATCGGTTCATTAGTTCGCCCGCAAAAAATTAAAAACCGGCTAAAACAGCCCTTTCTTTTATAGCAAATTATTAGTTTGAAAATGCATGTGCAGAGTTAAAAATCTCAGAATATATGTCCCCCGGGACACTCAACAAGTGTGCAAAATTTGAGCTCGATCGGATAAATAGTTTTTGAGAAAAGCCATTTGTTGTTAAAAAACCGACTGTTTTTGCAAGGAATTTCTACATCGGGAGGGTGTCACAGTGCAATAAAACCAAAGCCAAATGATTCCGAAAGAATCGAACTCTCATGTACACTTTGGGGCAAATCGATTTTTTATAATTAAAGGGGTGAAAAACGGCTCCAAAAATGGAGTACGATTTTTACTCATAAACAAATGGAATTCTATCGCGAATTTCAAAGTTACAGACTCGGGAGTGACATCATTTGAAAGCGGTTATTTTTCTACGAATTTAGAATGAAAAAAAATTGCTTAAAGTTAATTAGGGGGAGATTAAAAATTTGTTTTTCAATAATTATTGCAGCTGCTCATTTCAACATAGAGAGCTGAAAATTGGACAGCGTACGGGGTAAAGCTTATGCTACCTGGAGAAAAATTGGCGGAAAAATCCCATATAAATTTATTGTTTTCGGTGAAGGTTTTCCGGGAGGCCAAATTTCACGTAGCGTTTGGCGGCAGAGTGGGGGTAGCCGTCTCCGGCTCGCGCGCGCTCGCGCGAAAAGTGAATTCGCGAGTTCAAATTCCACCAACATGGAATATCTCCGGAACTAATGAACATATCGGGTTGTTTTTTTTTTAATTTGGGCTAACTTTTTCCGCTGATCATGATTTTGCTATTAAAAATTTTGAAAAATGACAAATTTACCGCCAAATTCATTGATAATTTATTTTAAAAAAATGTTTACACCGTTTTTTTCATTAACTTTTGGGGGGAACCTAATGCGAATATCCTCGTTGTGATGTTCTCCAACCACGGTACGTACGGAGAAAAAAAAATTCGATCCAAAATGTTTTGTTAGCGAAGCACGTGTCGATCCGTGGTCGGAAACAACGAGGTTATTCGCATTAGGTTCCCCCCAAAAGTTAATGAAAAAAACGGTGTAAACATTTTTTTTAATAAATTATCAATGAATTTGGCGGTAAATTTGTCATTTTTCAAAATTTTTAATAACAAAATCATGATCAGCGGAAAAAGTTAGCCCAAATTAAAAAAAAAAAACAACCCGATATGTTCATTAGTTCCGGAGATATTCCATGTTGGTGGAATTTGAACTCGCGAAGTCACTTTTCGCGCGAGCGCGCGCGAGCCGGAGACGGCTACCCCCACTCTGCCGCCAAACGCTACGTGAAATTTGGCCTCCCGGAAAACCTTCACCGAAAACAATAAATTTATATGGGATTTTTCCGCCAATTCTTCTCCAGGTAGCATAAGCTTTACCCCGTACGCTGTCCAATTTTCAGCTCTCTATGTTGAAATGAGCAGCTGCAATAATTATTGAAAAACAAATTTTTTAATCTCCCCCTAATTAACTTTAAGCAATTTTTTTTCATTCTAAATTCGTAGAAAAATAACCGCTTTCAAATGATGTCACTCCCGGGTCTGTAACTTTAAAATTCGCGATAGAATTCTGTGCACGCATTCGAGAACACGTGCACATAGAATTAATGAAATTATGGTATGAAATGGCGACGGTTATGTTGGATTTGTTCGAGGTAAAAAAACACGTGCGATGTAAAACACAAACTTTCAACGCTTTATTAATATTAATAACAAAAAAATACTATTCTCTTGCGGTACAGTTTTGGGCTTGTTTCAATGCCGTGACGACGCAATAACGAAGCGGCTCGGCTCGTTGTACGCGAGCAAGTGAGGTATTGCGCTAGTAATCGTCGGAAAGAAAAGACTGACTACGTTGGTCAAATTCGGAATTACTCCAAAATAGATTTGGAGTAAATTCCTGCATTCGCACTCATCCTTCGCACACTCACACACACACATGCGTAAACATTCCGCCCGCCTCGTATAACAGAACGATAATCTGCTTTTACCATGTGGTTGTGGAAGAGTGATCGAACCACCCTTAAGGTGATTGATTGTGATAAGGATTTTAGTTTTTTTTTTTTTTTAGAGACGCCGCCCGCCATGACATAGTGGCGGAGGGGCAATAACCAAGCACCGGCTTTATTATTTGTTGAAGCACTGGATGATGGTTTCGAAGCACTTGACATTTTGATTTTTTTTGCTTATGAAAGAAATTAGGTGGTACGGATAATTTTATGCCGACGCTAGGGCAGTATTCGACGTTGGTGCTCTCGCGACCCACCGAATGTCTACCAAAGGGTGGTTTTTACTCGAGGAGTTGGCTGTCAGATGACTCGCTTTTGCTGTCCGTACAGTCCTGAAAAGATAAATCGGTACTGGACGACTTGTCGGAGGTCGGCGGGGAGTCAGACGTATGAATCGGAAGGACGCAGATTTGAGTGATTGGACGTTTTAATTCGGAGTTTGCAGTTTTTATGGTGACAACGCGGACACGCTCGTCCGGCCCTGGGTGGCATGCGGTGATGCGACCTAAGAGCCATTTTGACGGCGGTAGATTTGCGTTTCGAACTAACACAAGGTCCCCGATTTGTACATTTTTCATAGGCTGTCTCCACTTGGTTCTCACTTGAAGAGTGTGAAGGTATTCGCTGGACCAGCGTTTCCAAAATAGCTCGAGTGTCTGTCGAACGAGTTGCCATCGAGTCAGTCGGTTTTCCTTGAGATCGAGGACTGTGGGCTCCGGAACGCTTGTCAGAGGGGCCCCTATGAGAAAGTGGCCGGGCGTTAGTACCGCGAATTCACTTGGATCGGTAATTAAGGGACCTATAGGTCGTGAATTAAGGCACGCCTCGATTTGTGCGATGAGGGTAGTGAGTTCTTCAAACGTTAGCGTCTTTGAACCCAGAACACGTCGCAAATGATGTTTTGTGCATTTGACACCCGCCTCCCATAAACCTCCAAAATGTGGAGCCCCTGGAGGAATGAAATGCCAGTTGACGTGATCAGTAGCGAGTAAGTTTCCGACATTCGGATCTTGGACCACGGCACGAAACGCATTACGCAATTCTTTATCTCCGCCGACAAACGTGGTGCCGTTGTCACTATACAGGTCGGATGGGAGCCCCCGACGTGACACAAATCTACGAAACGCTGCGAGAAATGTTTCCGACGTGTAGTCAGACACGAGTTCGACATGAATCGCTCGAGTCGATAGACACACGAATAATGCAAGATACGCTTTGTGTGATTTATGCCCGCGACCTTTTGATGTGCGAACTTGAAATGGACCGGCATAGTCGAGGCCACTGTGTAAGAATGGTCGACTTCGAGTACTTCGAGCGGCCGGCAAGTCGCCCATGATTTGTTGGGGAATCGCGGCACGCTCCGCCGTGCAGGTAACGCATTTGTGAATAATATTACGAACAAATGATCTGTGTCCCACGATCCAATACGTTTGGCGCAGGACGCAGTTTGTGAGCTGAGGCCCACCATGTAGAGACCGTAGATGGGCATTGTTCACGATCAGAGTAGTAATGCGGTGTCTCGGCAGTATTATCGGGTGCTTTTCGTTGAACGACAAGGGTGATCTTTGAAGTCGACCTCCGACACGTAAAATGCCATGTTCGTCGAGGAATGGATTTAACGCCCGAATCCGTGATCGTTTGGATACCGATTGCTGCGCCGTTATCGCCGCGATTTCGTCGCTAAAGTGCTCTGATTGAGCCGCTTTGATCCAATGGTGTTTCGCATGTACGATTTCATCAACAGAGAGTTTCACGTCGTGCGGAAGTTGCATCTGCCGGTAGCGCGCCACGACTCGCATACAATATGCAGTGACTCGTAAGAGTCTTGGCCACGAAGATAATTTGTTCGCGATTTCCCACATGGGGAATGATTCTGTCGCGATATGTGCGTTTTTTTTGTTGGCATATCGCGGTCAGTTGACAGTTCCGGATCACGCGGCCAAGCTTCTTCGTTTAACTGAAGCCACGGGGGCCCATGCCACCAAAGATGGTGATCGTGAAGTTCCGATGCAGTGAGACCTCGTGACGCGCAATCCGCTGGGTTTTGCGTGGTTGGTACATGGCCCCACTTGACGTCTGGAAGTTGGGTTTGAATTGACGCGACTCGATTGGCAACGAACGTCGGCCATGTTGACGGATGCTGTTTGAGCCACGATAAAACCACCGTCGAATCCGTCCAGGCGTGAGTTGTGTACGATGTGAATTGCATCTTATCTAAAACGTATTTGATGAGTTTTGCGAGCAGTGCTGCAGCGCATAACTCGAGGCGCGGTACGCTAACTGTTTTGATTGGTGCAACTTTTGATTTTGCTATTAACAAGCTTATCCGAGCTTTATTGTCTGGATCGATTACTCGTAAATAGATTACCGCTGCGTACGCGCGAGTGGAGGCATCCGCGAAACCGTGAAGCTGGCACTGAGAATCGGTTGACTCAAGATGGTTCCATCGTGGTATTGAGACAGCGTGGAGCTCAGACAAGTTCGAGCAATAATCATTCCATTTATCCGCTAAATTCGCGGGTAGCTCGTCGTCCCAGTCGGTTGACGCGATCCATAATTCCTGCATTAATATTTTCGCGGTGATTAGGACCGGTGATAACCACCCGAGTGGGTCAAATAGTTTGGCAGTTACCGATAGCACGGCGCGTTTCGTATATTGATCGCGTTTTGGTAACGTTGCGTTGAAACAAAACGAGTCGCTCTCTGGTACCCAGCCAATACCGAGGACTTTAATCGACTCACTTGAGTCGAATGAGCGGAATTTTGTGACCTCTTGATCAGATTGTGGGATGTTCTCTAGTAGTGAGCGATGGCTTGCCATCCACTTCCGTAGGGTAAAGCCTCCGCGAGATAGTAACTCGATGAGTTCGAGTCGTAGTGAGGTCGCGGTTTTTTCATCGTTAGCTCCAAACAACGCATCGTCTACGTAGAATTGTTGACGTACAATCGCTGCGGCTGAGGGGAAGTTTTTCTCCTCGTCGTCAGCTAACTGTTTAAGAACGCGTAACGCGAGATACGGTGCCGAGGCCGTTCCGTACGTGACCGTTGTTAACCGGTATGGTTCTATGGGTGTAGTCGGTGTGGAACGCCATACGATTTGTTGGTATCTCGTATCCTCAGGGTCGACGAGGATTTGTCTATACATTTTGGTGATGTCGGCTGTGAACGCGTATTTATGTACACGCCATTTTAGAATGGTTGCTGGAAGGTCAGTTTGAAGCTTAGGACCAATCATGAGATGATCGTTAAGAGATGTGCCGTTCGACGTTCGGCTTGATGCGTTAAATACCACTCGTAAACGGGTGGTGCTGCTGTCTTTGATCACGGGATGGTGAGGTAGGAATACACCGGGATTAGATTCTGGGGAATTAAAAGTCGTCCGTACCATTCGTCCGAGGTCTAACTAATCTTTCATAAATTCGCAATACGGAGCCGCCAAGTCGGGGGTGCGCGTGAATTTACGTTCGAGTTTTAGCATCCAATTCAAGGCAACCCGATTCGAGGCCCCAATGTCGACCATGTTCGAATTTTTAAACGGAAGCTTTACGCTGTACCGTCCCTCTGGTAAACGTCGATGTGTCGCGGCAAAATGCTGTTCACATTTTGTTTCTTCTTCTGTTAGGGGGGAGCAAGCTGGGACTTCCTCCAATTCCCAAAACTGTCTCAAAGCTACCGAAATATTTGATTCGGAAAGCGCTAAATGGGTTGATAGCCCCGTCGACGACTCGCAGGTCGTGGTTACTGTGGGTCCCGACAAAACCCACCCAAATATCGTTTGCTGAGCGAGAGGCGACCCCGCTGGCCCACGTTTCAGCCCTTCGCGGAGAACGTTCGCATAAATTTCTGCTCCTAAAATAAGCTGAATGGGGTCGGCACTGCTTGGATCAGGGTCTGCGAGCTCAAGCTCGACTAAATGTTTCCATTTTTGGAATTCCAATGTTCCTTTTGGTGCGTACGACGTCAATTTTTGAAATACTAGAGCCTCGCATTGAAGTGCCGGGCCATCGTTATTACAAGGTTTGAGTGTGAGGTTAACCTTGGATCGCCCAGCACCAGCAACCGATCCTCCAACGCCGGTTACCATTGTGTGAACCTTTTGTCGAGGTGCTTTTAAACTTTGAGCGACTGATTCGGTTAAAAATGAGCATTGAGAGCCCTGATCCAACAGTGCACGGACCCTTGCAGACCGCCCGTTTGGCGCTTCTAGCCGAACCCAAGCAGTAGCTAACATGACAGCCTTGACAGTCAGATTTTGTGACGCGTGATGAGACTCGACGCTCGTGGAGGCGAGCGGTTGATTTGAATCTTGCTTCGGTGTCGAGTCTTCGACCGGCCGACTTGTTAACGCGTTTCCTGATGGGAAATTCAACTGTGGCTGCTCATTCTTTTTCTTTGTTTGATGCTCGCTGTTATGCAGCAGCGTATGATGTTTTTTTTTTGCACTGAAAGCATGTATGCTTGCTTGGGCACTGCTTTGTATTATGGTGACTCGATAGGCAATTATAACACAATTGTTTGTCGCGAACAATCTTTTGCCGTTGCTCTACATTCTTATTTTTGAATTGATCGCATTTACGAAGGGCATGGTCGCCGTTACATTCGCAGCATTTTAACTCCGTGGATAAATGGGATTTGACTGAATTCGTGTTACCTTTTCCGATTGACCCTGATTTACTTGCTTTCGTCACGGATGGTGACGAGATCGATTCGAGAGCGCGAATACGATAATCAAGAAAGTTGAGGATTTCTTGATATGTGGGATAATCCTGTTTTTCGCCTATTTTCATCTCCCACTCGCGACGAGAAACTGCATCGAGTTTACGTACGGTAATGAAAGCCAGGATGTCGTCCCATGTATCCACGTTTCGCTGTAAATTGGATAACGCACTAACAGCTTCGCTAGTTTGATCTCTTAAAAATTTCAGCTCACGCACATTCTCGGTACCAACTGCAGGAATATCAAACAGTTTCATGAGCTGAGCATCGATGATGTGTCGTGATTGATCGTATCTCTTGAGAAGGGCGTTCCACGCAACTTGGAAGTTCGCGTCTGTTATGGTTATATTTTTTAGGAGTGAACTAGCTTCGCCTTCTATGCTGACTTTTAAATAATGCAATTTTTCTACATTAGAGAGAGATTCGTTTTTGTTGACTAAAGAATCAAATAAGTCGCGAAACGATACCCAATCGGTGTAGGAACCAGAGAACGTTGGCATCGGTATGCGAGGCAATGGAGTAGAGCTGCCGCGTGCCCCGTCTCTGAACGTACCGTCAGCAGCCATGGAGGGATTTTCTCCAGGAGGAGTGATTCGCGCTGCTAATGCATTAGAAATATAATCGCCAACCTCCCAGTATGTTCGTTCTGCGTTGATGAACGTGTCTTCCGCGAAGTACGAGTGCGATGTTCTCTCACCGACTGTCGCTGCTTTGTAGATTTGTCCATCGAGTGCCTGGCATTGGTTCCAAAATTGATTAAGCTTGTCTAGTCGAGTCTGTAATACAGCCACGGTGAAGTTGTTTTGACCAATCTTCTTCAGGTTGATCAGAAGACGAGACATCGACGAAACCTCTGAGTTGAATGAGTAGATGAGGTCATCTAGCTCCGCCATGGTAATTGTTGCACAGTCTCGACTGCGTGAGTACTGTGGTGAAAATTATCGAATTTGTATCGATAAAATTTGAGAGTTATTATAATGCGTGATAACACTTAAATTCTTCGCACTATTCGTCACTGAGATCGCGGCATATATGAGACGTGTTGGTCAACACCAGCGGATCGCTGCTGAGTCTTAACGATTCTTCTTCTCCTTTGATTTGAAAGAGGGAGAGAGAGAGAGATCGTTGTTTACGACGACGAGCGACGTAGCGAGACACACGCTGCTATGCGCGACGATACTCGAGTATAGATACCTCTTACAGGTGAGCGCACGTAGATGTGTTGGAGCACTGATCGAGTGGCACACACTTTCGTTCGCGAATTTGCGGGAAGCTTAAGTCGATACCTGCGCTCCGTATAGCATGATTGGGAATGACGTCACAAAACGAGTGAGAGCGCGGCACTCTGTAGTACACAGCACGAGTATAGCACTGTACGTAAATAAGATCTCTTTGTTTTTGCACCGTTTCGCATAACCGAACGAGCGAAAAGGCAATATGGTGCTGAAATTTTCGTACTTATTGGTCCACACTCTTATTTGCACTGAAGCGACTATATAGCGTTGTTGGCTGAGATAAATTGTTTATCAATTTTTAATCGCGTATTACACTGATCTTGGCGTGTAGGTACCTCGAAAAATCCGGCTCGAAGGACCAAAAAATGTGCACGCATTCGAGAACACGTGCACATAGAATTAATGAAATTATGGTATGAAATGGCGACGGTTATGTTGGATTTGTTCGAGGTAAAAAAACACGTGCGATGTAAAACACAAACTTTCAACGCTTTATTAATATTAATAACAAAAAAATACTATTCTCTTGCGGTACAGTTTTGGGCTTGTTTCAATGCCGTGACGACGCAATAACGAAGCGGCTGGGCTCGTTGTACGCGAGCAAGTGAGGTATTGCGCTAGTAATCGTCGGAAAGAAAAGACTGACTACGTTGGTCAAATTCGGAATTACTCCAAAATAGATTTGGAGTAAATTCCTGCATTCGCACTCATCCTTCGCACACTCACACACACACATGCGTAAACAAATTCCATTTGTTTATGAGTAAAAATCGTACTCCATTTTTAGAGCCGTTTTTCACCCCTTTAATTATAAAAAATCGATTTGCCCCAAAGTGTACATGAGAGTTCGATTCTTTCGGAATCATTTGGCTTTGGTTTTATTGCACTGTGACACCCTTCCGATGTAGAAATTCCTTGCAAAAACAGTCGGTTTTTTAACAACAAATGGCTTTTCTCAAAAACTATTTATCCGATCGAGCTCAAATTTTGCACACTTGTTGAGTGTCCCGGGGGACATATATTCTGAGATTTTTAACTCTGCACATGCATTTTTAAACTAATAATTTACTATAAAAGAAAGGGCTGTTTTAGCCGGTTTTTAATTTTTTGCGGGCGAACTAATGAACCGATTTTGAGTTGCGACCCGCCAAATTGTTCGTTTTTTAAGGGAGACTTCGTCCTTGGAGTGCCATATTTCAGGTGCTTACGTTTTATTTTTTTTTCAAGGAAACGAATAAAGCTTTTTGAGTGCGGTTTTTTTTTGGTTTTATTCATGACATAGAGAACCGTAAAAAATTTTTTTTTTGAAAAAAAAAACCAAAATGGCGGCCGTTGCAGCGCCGCGAAAACAAGTCCTCAAATCAAACGGCTGACATTCTCCTGACCGCTTCAAGTTTCAGGTCGATATGTTAATTATAACATATCGACCTGAAACTTGAAGAGCATACTCAGAAAATATGTCTTCAAGGAATGACGGATCGTTTTTTCGATAGATACATTTTTGCATTTATTATTTATCTTTTTATGCGAAAAAAAATTCGAATTTTTTTTTAAACTGCCGCCATTTTTCGAAATTTGTACTAAACGAAAAACCCATCCGTCATTCCCTGAAGACATATTTTCTGAGTATGCTCTTCAAATTTCAGGTCGATATGTTAATTACAGCGGTCAGGAGAATGTCAGCCGTTTGATTTGAGGACTTGTTTTCGCGGAGCTGCAACGGCCGCCATTTTGGTTTTTTTTGCAAAAAAAATTTTTTACGGTTCTGTATGTCATGAACAAAACCAAGAAAAAAACCGCACTCAAAAAGCTTTACTCGTTTCCTTGAAAAAAAAATAAAACGTAAGCACCTGGAATATGGCACTCCAAGGACGAAGTCTCCCTTAATATCTACAAATATTTACTCGACTTTTTTTCTCCGCGGTGGATAGTTTAGACGCTATTCCTCAAAAACATGTTTTCGCCAACTTTGACGGCCTGGCAAAAAAAAGCCCCCCAAAATCTGTGGTTGGAAAGTATCAGGCCTTCATCGGGGGCATCAGCCCTACAAGAATATGTCAATTAGAATCGTTCCGGCTCGGTGTCACGTAAAAATACCCGGTTCCTGGACTACCTTGGATGTTGAAAAATTCCAGGGCCGGAATAATCCGTGGATCGACAGAACGATGATGAGGGCCCACGCACTCGATTTTTGGAGTGTGAGAGGGCTCGACTTGTTGGTTCAATGATATGGATTTTCTCCTTTTCTTTTCTTTTTTAGGGACACAATCAATGTGCCAAGAAGTGCTCCGTATTTCCACGATAATTGAGGATGGAAATTAGAACACCACAATTCTTTTTATAGAGCGATGATATGTATATATATTCGACAGAGAAATGCAAACGGAGATAGATATACATATATAAAGATAGATACAAATATCAGTACAAAATTTTGACCAGGAGAGAGAAATGCTCCCTGGTCAAACGACGAAACAAGAATGAAATTTTCACAGTTCAACGGTGAATCCATGATAGTGATTTTATCATGGAAGGGATAGCCGAGTTTCACGCGATCGACTTTCCCAGAATCGCTCTCTAGAATATTTACACACATATACACAAATCAAGGTAGAGGCGATGCTACTTTCCATAGAGATACATACAAATAAAGATAACGATTGAACACGACGCTACATTTTGCATTTCTCATTTCAATACTTTAGTAACTTTTCTATATGCTGTAGAAAATTGATGGAAATCGGAATGTAAATTGTCAATTTGTTCTGTTTAGCTTGCGAAAGATCCAAGCAAGAAATCTTGCTTGCCTGTCATTTTGTGGTATCAGGCGTATGCTCTCTTCAAAACCGACATCATCAACGAAAAACGAGAAATCAAACATCGTTTAAATGTATAAACATTTCGGAAAGGTATTTGTTGAGTTTGTTTACAACAGCAGTATTAATTTTGTTTTTCATTAAAATAGTTTTAAAGACGTGTGCGTGACAATTCCACGGGAAAAATAGTGTTTAATTAGATATTTTGTACTTCGGAATTCTATAAGAATATAAAAAAGTTCAGTAACATTTGGCATGCCATAAAGAACAATCATCTACAATAATATTTCTCCAAAATGACTACAAAGTTGATCAAATAATAATTATTCAACAATTTTTTCGTCAGATCTTTTATTTCATTTAGAAATCGAATCTTTGCATTTCACGATATTGATAAATTTTTTTTTATGTGTATGAGTGCGAGCGTGCGTGAGTTGTGTACGCGTATTAGGGGTGGGGCGATGTTGATTTTTAATAAGACGATTACTCTAGAAAAAAAAGAAAAAAATCTCAAAATGAATTTTCCAGTTTAAAAAATCGAAGAAACGATTAATCGAAGAATAAAAATAATTTTTAATTGCAAGTACGCTGAAGAAATCTAAGTTGTAGGTTTGAAATGTCAACAGCTCACAGTTATTTTGTCAGTTTTTTACTACGAAATTTAAGGGATCGTGGAATAGTCCCGGTAGTGGCGTGAGGAACTGATGCCCAGACATCCTGGGTTCAATCCCTACTGTTCGAAGGCGTCGCGTGATTCGAACACACGCCACAGTGTGGCGCTTTCCCACCTTTGCTTTCGCGCGACGTCGTTTAATTCGAACTACCGTCACACTGTGGCGCTTTGCCGCGTTTTCTTTCTCGCGAACGTCGTGATGCCGCGGAATCCGCGGGGTCTCCGCGCTCACGGCCTCACGCTGAGACCACACGAGATCCGCTGAACTTCCCGATCTCGACGCCAGGCGGCTAAACTCTTGATCGGTAGCTCGTCAGCGAAACGCTCTCGAGCGGGTATAAATACGCGACCGATCGAGCCATTATTCGAGCAATATTCTCCACTGGACAGCCACTCCTACCATATCAAGGAATTGGAAACTTTCCGGACCACGTCCAGGTCCACCACAGCCACAGGATTAACCCGCAGCCTCCGGAACACCTCCCGTGGCGCCTCATCCCGCTAGACACTGTGCCGCAGCGGCTGACTCGGCCGCCGACCAGCACCCTCGTACCGAGGGACCCACGCCGACGTCGCTGGACGTCGCCGACTTTTGCGTCGCCACCCCCTCTACTCTCGCCGCTACCTCTCTCCCCTCTGGGGAAACCACCCAAGACGAGGACTATCGGCACCCAGACCACTGGACCGTCTCGAGTGCATCGAGGCGTCCAGACAGCGTTCAACAGCGAGAGCGAGTGGGAGACCGAACAGCCGACGACAGTCACCAGTCGAGATCAAGCGCCACGGGAGCAACCAGGGATTCCCCGAGAGAAGGAGGAGAAGAGTCACTCGCCGCGACCTACGCCGACAGACGCAGTAACATCTCCCCCCTCCGACGCGCTGCGAAGATTGCGCCCCCCTTCACAAAACCAAAGCGCTGCCTCGAATCACTTGGCGAAAAACCAACTTATTTTGTTTTTGTAAATAGATGTAAGCAAATAAAATTGAAACTAAAAATACAAAATCTTTCTGAATCAGCCCTCTCTTCTCTGGGCTGACCGATCGTTCCTTCGCCCTACAATTGCGAACATTTTGGTCCTTCGAGCCGGATCCACTACAGCGAGTGGATCTCTCTTCATCCTCAAGCCTACGAGACTAACGTCAAGATGCCCAAGACTTTCAACGACCTCTTTGGAAGCCAGCAGGACCTGCTTGGGAGAATAACGCGCATAATTGACAACATGAAAAAACTCGGGCAAGCTAACATTACCATCGGAGTCGTACAGTCACGCCTTGGCTGCCTCGATAAATACTGGGAGAAGTTCGAGGAACAGCATGATGAAATTTACACTCTCCACGTCGAAGACATCGACAAGCACGAATACGTTCTTCAGAGTTATGCTGCCAACGCCGAGGACGCCTACCTTACCAACAAGGGAGTACTGCTAGATTACATCAATCAGCTCACCAGCGCTCCACCGGCCGAGAGCGGAACAGCTGCTTCGCCGCAGCCAGCTTCGAGCCGAGCCACACTCCCAAGGATACAACTCCCCTCATTTGCAGGAAGCTACGAAGAATGGCCCGCCTATCGAGATCTCTTCTTGTCGATCATCGGTAAGGACAAGCAGCTCAACCCAGTCGAGAAGCTACATTATCTTAAAGGAAGCCTAAAGGGAGAAGCTGCGTCCATAATCAAGGACGTTCCCACTACAGGGGAAAACTACGCTCGAGCATGGAACTCACTCGAGAGTTTCTTCGAGAACAAAAGACTCTTAGTACGAGCCTGTTTAGCAAAATTCTGTGCTCAGAATCGTATGAAGACAGAATCGGCCGCAGAGCTGAAGCGAGTATTCCACTGCACTTCCTCCACTGTGAGCACTCTCGAGGGAATGGGACGGCCAATCAGCAGCTCTGAGGACTTGTTCGTCTTCCTCACGACGGAGCTCCTTGACAATCGCACTCGCCGCGAATGGGAAAACTCCATTAACGAGACTAAAGCGCCTCCTCCCTACGCCTTACTGCGGAGCTTCCTCGAGAAACGAATGCAAACTCTGGAAGCGTTAACTACATTAAAAAGCGATCCAGCACCAACCCCGAGCAAAGCTAGCACATCGGGAAGCCACACTACTCGTACCCACTGTACACAGAGTAAATCTTCGACTACGAGTGGATGTTTACTCTGCAACAAGAATCACTTCATCTTATTCTGTCCAGACTATAAGGACAAAAACCCACCTGCGCGACTAAAGGTGATAAATTCTAAAGGAGCGTGCACTAACTGCTTGGGGAGACACCTAATTGCTGACTGCAAGTCTCCAAAAACTTGTCGCACGTGCTCGACCAAACACCACACGTCACTGCATGACGCACTGCAACCTCGCACTCCCGAATCCGCCGAAGTCACGTCGACTCTCGTCGTCAGGAAGGGGGTAAAAGAAAACGCTTGCATCCTCCTTGCCACCGCTCGCATCTGGGTTGCTGATCGGTTCGGCCGCCTGCACAAGGCCCGCGCCCTCATAGACCAAGCTTCCGAGTCCAGCTTGATCACGGAAAGGCTCGTGCAACGCTTGCAGTTGTCCCGAGAACACTGCTCAACTTCCGTGTGTGGAGTCGGCGGCGCCGAAACTGGCAGAGCTAAAGGAAAAGTTTCATTGGCCTTTACGCCTACCTCGAGCGAGCCACACATTACTACTAAGGCGCTTATACTGCCCGAGATCACACTCTACCCGAACGGTATGACAACTACTAAGAGTCCCTGGAAACACCTTCACGGCCTCAAACTAGCCGACCCAGCCTTCAATTCACGTGAGTCAATCGATGTATTGCTGGGCGCCGATGTTTACGCGAGCATCATCCTGCCCGGACTCCGAAAGGGTGATCTTTCTGAGCCAGTAGCACATCAAACAATCTTTGGCTGGATCCTCAACGGCTGCGGAGGCTCCAGAGCGCCCGCGGACAAGACTTCCACCCACACTACCATCCTGGCTGACCCTCTGTCTTCCTTAGTACGACGATTTTGGGAGCAAGAGGAGCTTCAAGCAGCCACTCACTCCCTCTCCGAGGAGAATCAACAGTGTGAGGAGATCTTTACATCAACACACTCTCGCAACAAGGAAGGCAGATACATTGTCCGACTACCTTTCCGGAGTACCCCTCCGAACTTGTCCAGCTCCCGGCGAGGAGCCCAACTTGCCCTCGCACGATCTGAGCGTCGCTTTACGACTGGCGCTGAGCTCAAGCGACTGTACTCCGAATTTATGGAGACATACGAGACTCTAGGCCACATGGGAAAGATCACGGACGATTATAGCCCACCCGAATCTACTTGCTACTTACCTCATCATGGAGTATGGCGAGAAACCAGTAGTTCCACAAAATTACGAGTAGTTTTCAATGGTTCCTGGCGCACTCAGGCCGGAACAACTTTGAACGATTATCTTCACACGGGAGAAAACTTACTCCCGGCCCTCCCGGATATTCTCCTTCGCTGGAGAAAAAATCGATTCGTGATCGCTACCGACATCGAAAAAATGTACCGACAAATACTAGTACATCCTGAAGATAGAGACTGGCAGCGAATACTATGGCGGGGCGATAAAAACAAACAAATGGAAGAATATCGCCTTAACACTGTCACCTATGGTCTCGCTTGCGCCCCCTACCTCGCTATGCGCACACTACGACAACTAGCGCAAGATGGAGCCGACAAGCACCCACTGGCTGCGGCTATCTTGCGAAGCGATGTCTACATGGACGATATCTTGACGGGAGCTGATGACCCTAAAGAGCTTCTTGAGAAAAAACGACAACTGAGCGACCTGTGTGCAGCTGGCTGCTTCCCTCTGAAGAAATGGGCCAGTAATTCCGCAGAGATCGAGGAATCTGTACCCCCTAACGATCGTGCTAAAGCCAGCGTACTATCCTGGGATGCAGCGGAGCCTCAGCACACGGCTTTAGGCCTTCTGTGGAATCCTCAAGAAGATTCCTTCTCGTACATCGTACGGTCTAGCGAGAACAAGGTCGTTACGAAGAGATCCCTGCTGTCCAATGCTGCCCAGTTGTTCGATCCACTAGGGTGGTTGACGCCAGTAACGACCCGAGCAAAAATCGCTATACAATCAACGTGGCTCCTATCAGTTCAATGGGATGATCCTCTTCCCGAGATCACCGCTAAGCAATGGAAGGAGTTTCACGAACAATGGCCAAAACTGGCCGGCCTACGCATCAAACGCCCTCTGAGCAGCCGGCACAGCAACCACACGAAAGAAATCCACGCGTTTGCTGACGCCTCGGAACGAGCCTACGCCGCGGTCGTTTACCTTCGCACCACAAGCTCAGGTCAATCCCCAGCTGTTACAATACTCGGTGCTAAGAGTAAAGTCGCACCCTTGCGCCAAATATCACTTCCGAGGCTGGAGCTATGCGCTGCCCAGCTTCTAGCTAACTTGACTAGCCACTTCATGCAAGTACTCGACTTCAAGGGACTACCGGTCCATGCTTGGTCTGATTCTACAGTCACTCTCGGATGGATCCAAGGTCACCCTACCCGATGGAAAACTTACGTAGCCAATCGAGTAGCCGAGATCCAACGTCTCCTGCCAGATGCCCAGTGGCACCATGTGAGAGGAGTCGACAACCCCGCTGATTGTGCATCCCGCGGCATCTCCCCAACGAACCTCTTGGACCATCAACTTTGGTGGAACGGGCCTTCCTTTCTCTTGAAGGCAGAACCTACTGAGAGCGACTCTACTAACACTTTGGACCTCGACGAGCTGCCCGAAAAGAGGATCAACTGCCACTCAACAAAGGTCGAAGGCACCCACCCCTTAGAAGAACCATTGCTGCGATTCTCGAGCCTCAACCGACTACTAAGGGTCACTGCTTGGTGCCTAAGGTGGCGCCCCAAACGGGAATCAGTCGACGTGACAAATTCACCCTTCCCGACGACGCAAGAACTAGCCTGCGCCGAAAACAATTGGATTAAAACGATTCAATCCATTCATTTTCAGACTGAGTTACGAGCCATTCACGAGAATGGGAGAGTCACTTCAAAAGGCTCGCTAGCCTCACTCACTCCATTCGTTGACGAGTCCGGAATTCTTCGGGTCCAGGGACGACTCGAAAATTCCAAGTTGCCCTTCGGGCAAAAGCATCCCATCATCCTGCCCAGTACGTCTCGCTTTACTTTGCTACTGGTCGAAGCTACTCACCAGAGAACACTGCATGGAGGGACTCAGCTGACTCTGGCAACACTGAGGCAGAGATTCTGGATACCACGAGGTCGACAAACGGTGAAGGCCTGCATACGTCGCTGTGTCACCTGCGTGAGATGGAGAGCAGCCACACCTCAACAGCTAATGGCTGACCTCCCTCAAGCCCGAGTCATCCCAGCCCGGCCGTTCTTGTCCACCGGCGTTGACTACGCTGGGCCTATCCACCTGAAAACAGCTCCAGGTCGAGGGCGAAAGAGTTCGAAGGGATTCTTTGTCGTCTTCGTATGCCTAAGTACCCGAGCCGTGCACCTGGACGTAGCTAGCGATTACTCGTCCAACGCCTTCCTCGCAGCCTATCGCAGATTCACCTCGAGGAGAGGTCTTTGCAGCGACTTGTACAGCGACCGAGGAACGAACTTCGTAGGGGCAGAACGAGAGCTGAGATCACTCTTCTCAGCCGCAAGCCAAGAAGGAAGAACCATCGCCCAAGCTCTGACCAAAGACCGAGTATAATGGCACTTCAACCCTCCCGGGGCACCCCACTTTGGTGGCCTCTGGGAAGCAGCCGTAAAATCTACAAAACATCATCTCAAAAGAGTCATCGGTGAGACCCGGTTGACCTTCGAGGAAATGAGCACTTTACTCGCTCAAATCGAGGCCTGCCTTAACTCGAGACCGCTGTGCGCCCTCAGCGACGATCCTGAAGACACTTCCGCCCTAACGCCTGGGCATTTCTTGATTGGCGCAGCTATCAACTCTCTTCCCGAACCGACCCTGCTCGACGTCAATCCATCGCGGCTATCTCGATGGCAGCATCTCTCCAAGATGAGGGACGACTTCTGGGTTCGATGGCAACGAGAGTACATCCACAGCTTGACACAGAGACCGAAGTGGAGAGACGCCTGCCAAAACCTCCAAGTTGGCCGCCTCTGCCTCATTCGCACCGAGGTTACCGCACCCTCGAAATGGGCGCTCGGACGAGTTATCAAAACCCATCCCAGCGCTGATGGCCATATCAGGACGGTGACAGTCAAAACCGCCACCGGTGAGCTCACCCGACCAATTGTAAAGCTCGTGGTGCTCCCTGAGTTCAAGCAAGAAGAGAGTACCGAGCAATCATCACCGTGAGTCAACGGCAAGGCGGGCGGGATGTTCGAAGGCGTCGCGTGATTCGAACACACGCCACAGTGTGGCGCTTTCCCACCTTTGCTTTCGCGCGACGTCGTTTAATTCGAACTACCGTCACACTGTGGCGCTTTGCCGCGTTTTCTTTCTCGCGAACGTCGTGATGCCGCGGAATCCGCGGGGTCTCCGCGCTCACGGCCTCACGCTGAGACCACACGAGATCCGCTGAACTTCCCGATCTCGACGCCAGGCGGCTAAACTCTTGATCGGTAGCTCGTCAGCGAAACGCTCTCGAGCGGGTATAAATACGCGACCGATCGAGCCATTATTCGAGCAATATTCTCCACTGGACAGCCACTCCTACCATATCAAGGAATTGGAAACTTTCCGGACCACGTCCAGGTCCACCACAGCCACAGGATTAACCCGCAGCCTCCGGAACACCTCCCGTGGCGCCTCATCCCGCTAGACACTGTGCCGCAGCGGCTGACTCGGCCGCCGACCAGCACCCTCGTACCGAGGGACCCACGCCGACGTCGCTGGACGTCGCCGACTTTTGCGTCGCCACCCCCTCTACTCTCGCCGCTACCTCTCTCCCCTCTGGGGAAACCACCCAAGACGAGGACTATCGGCACCCAGACCACTGGACCGTCTCGAGTGCATCGAGGCGTCCAGACAGCGTTCAACAGCGAGAGCGAGTGGGAGACCGAACAGCCGACGACAGTCACCAGTCGAGATCAAGCGCCACGGGAGCAACCAGGGATTCCCCGAGAGAAGGAGGAGAAGAGTCACTCGCCGCGACCTACGCCGACAGACGCAGTAACATCTCCCCCCCCTCCGACGCGCTGCGAAGATTGCGCCCCCCTTCACAAAACCAAAGCGCTGCCTCGAATCACTTGGCGAAAAACCAACTTATTTTGTTTTTGTAAATAGATGTAAGCAAATAAAATTGAAACTAAAAATACAAAATCTTTCTGAATCAGCCCTCTCTTCTCTGGGCTGACCGATCGTTCCTTCGCCCTACAATTGCGAACACCTACTGAAGTAACTTTTTTTTTTATCGTGTTTGTTTTTTTTTTCAATTAAATCGATACCTCTACAAAATACAATTATTAAAGCGGATTAGAAATCTTGATTGTAGATTTTAAATATCAACATCTCACAGTTATTGTATCATTTTTTTACAATTATCGTGAGGTGATCGTGGAATAGTCCCGGTAGCCACGTGGGCAGCTGACGTCCAGACATCCCGGGTTCAATCCCTACTGGTACAACTTTTTTTTTATCATCGTAGTTGTTTTTTTTTTCAATTAAATCGATCCCTCTACAAATTCAATTATTGAAGCAGATGAAAAAGGAAACAAAGAAAATCCATTCTCAACTGTTTAAGTTGTTCTAATCGCCAAGCTTTGAGTTACGAAGTTATTTAGCTAAATAAAATTGCAAAAATAATATTTTTAATTAAAAATAACCATTTTCTCCTCCAACGGCCTATTTAGAAGAAAAGGGGAAATGCCTTCAATAATTGAATTTTAAAATGGGATTGATTAGATTGAAAAAAAAAACAAATACAATGATGAAAAAAAATTTCTATCATCAAGGTTCGATCCCGGAGCCTGCGGATCGTCAGTTGACGCCGCTTCTACCTAGACTATTCTGCTGTGGGGATGGACAGAGTTGAAAACATAATGCGTTCTTAATGAATCGATTATACTACTTCTCGGGCGTAGCCACAGTTTTTAACAGATATTCCATATAATTTTTTTTTATCGCTCGTAACATTTTTTGGATAATTTTTCATAACAATACATTTAATCTTAAATATGAAAACTTTACTTTACTCTGTATAAGTTGATAACAAAATCGACCAGCTAAATACTACAATACTACATAAAATAGTTCATACAAAAAAATTCATTTCATTTCTGAAGTTTGTTATTGACACACGAATTTTTGCATTTCAGGTGATCCGGGACTGCTATCGAGATTGATGATGATGATGATGATGATGATGATAATGATGATGATGATGATGATGATGATTCATAATTTAGAATATAATTAATTACGTTATATTTCATCGAGTTCATTCACTTATTATACGGAAAAAGTTATGAATAAATAAAACCGATGTTTGTTTTTATCGCAATGTAATGTAATAAAGTTTTGATATCAATCCAACCTGAATCATGGGACGTCGAAAGATAAATCGAACAGCTGAAGAAGAAATTGAATTTCAACGTCTTAAAAGAAAAAGAAAATGTACAGACCAACGTCGTCGACGTAGTCAATTAGAAGCTGCTGCACAAAATATTGAAAATGATCAACCTTTGAACCCATTCGAAAAACGATTGGACGACGTACCAGTGTTCGAAGTGCAGCAAATTGGGGTTATTGCAACATCACAGGTATCCTTAAATCTTGCTAACACACAATCAAAGGGTGTACGTACATTGGCAGTACATTCTGATCAAACTGATAAATTATCAGAAGATATGGAGGTAGTTGATAACCCACCCTTGCAAACACTCAGAGAACATGTGGTAATACGTGAATCCATCAATGAACTTGCAGTTATTGAACAATCCGAGGGTATCTCAGATTTACAACCAGAAGTTATAAGACCGGACGTAGTCGTAGTATCGGGTGATCGAGATAATGAACAAAGAAACAACAGATCACTTAATGCGGAACGGCAGAACCGTTTTCGACAAAGACATAACGAAGAAAGAAACCGAATTTCCGCAGGAACCATTAATAATCTCCAGGAACACTATGGAGGTAGTATGACTGAAATTTGTGTGCATTGTAGTGCTGCACATTCCGTGTCTGAAAGAGTATCGAACAAGAAAAATTCATTCCATGATTGCTGCAGTCACGGTAAAGTTTATCTTGAGTCATTACCGACCATGCCAGAAGAATTGAATTCCTTATTTAAAGGCTCGCATGATAAATCGGGCACTTTTTTTTAACGAATCCGTGATTACAACGCGTCATTTCCATTTGCGTCGTTTAACGCTAATTTGATGAACTTCGACGGAAGACGTCCAGGACCATATTGCTTCAAGATACAAGGCCAGATCTACTATCAAGTAAATACATCATTGTATCCAGTTGATAACGAATTGCCAACTTACGGCCAACTTTTCATCGTTGATTCAGATGAAGCTGTAAATTCTTTATTGCGCCGAAATACAATGCTCGATCATGATCTACTGAGGACAATTGATCGTATTATACGAGATAATAACATTTTTGCTCAGTCATATAAAATGATGAGCGAAGAATTGCATGCTCAACGGCAAATGAACCAATGCAATGATATGCAACCACCTGGTGAGTTACAGTTGTTATTTACATTAAAGCCAGGTATGGATCACCGCCGATTCAACTTTCAACGAAGCAACGAAGTTGCTGCTGTCTTTTCGACTACTGCTGATGGTGAGATTCCCGAATCGTATGTTACTATCCGTAGCAAAAATACCAAGGAACTACAATTTGTTAGTACCATGGATCCCAATGTTGAGCCATGGGTTTATCCATTGTTTTATCCATTTGGTACTCGAGGCTGGCACAAAGATCTAAGGCAAACAGGAAACAATCAAAAACGTGTTTCTAGAGAAGCTTATGTGAGATATCGAATGGCAATACGTGAAAATGATGAAAGCAATGCTATTCTCTTTGGACGTCGGCTATTCCAACAATGGGTGGTTGACCACTACGTGAAAGTTGAGAAAGATCGTATAGAATTTATAAAGAATAATCAAACAAAATGACGTTCTGAAACTTATACTGGTTTGGTCGATTACTTGAACAATGCTGCACATGACGCGGATGCTCGAATCGGAAGAGTTGTTATCCTACCATCAAGCTTTACTGGTTCACCGCGAAATATGATGCAGCACTATCAAGATGCAATGGGAATAGTCCGAAGGTTTGGAAAGCCAGATCTTTTCATAACGATGACATGCAATCCGAATTGGCGTGAGATTAGAGAAAATTTATTTTCAAATCAACAACCATCGGATCGCCCAGATTTAACTGCGCGTGTCTTCGATGTGAAAAAGATACATTTGATTGATCTGATTGTACGACAGAATTTTTTTGGTGAAGTGGAAGCATATATTTATACGATTGAGTCGCAAAAACGTGGCTTATTGCACATTCACTTATTAGTAACGCTGAAGCGCAAAATTACAACCCCAGAAACAGTAGATCAATTCATCTCCGCGGAAATCCCTGACCTTGAATCAAATCCAGAGTTGCACCGAATCGTTATGAGGAATATGATTCATGGACCTTGCGGAGCCTGGTGTGAGTTGAATGGAAAATGCTCCAAACACTTTCCAAAGGTATTCCATGAGGAAACAACATTGGATGCGGATGCTTACCCAAATTATCGTAGAAGAGATACCGGAGTTGTATACGAACGTCGTGGAGGACACGTTGTTGATAATCGATGAGTTGTCCCGTACTGTCCAGCACTATCACTTATATTCAATAGCCACATTAACGTGGAAGTTGTTACAAGTGTAACAGCTCCAAAATATTTGTATAAATACGTTTATAAAGGACATGATGCAGCGGCTATTCAGATAACAAATGGCCAGAACGGAGAGACAGAAACAGTTATTGATCACGACGAAGTCAAGGATCACATAGAAGCTCGCTTACGTTGGTCCGAATGAGGCTATTTGCCGAATCCTTGATAAGAAAATGCAAGAAAAAAGTCATCCTGTGATACGTCTTCCCGTGCATCTGCCCAACGAGCACAATATCTCTATTCCAGTAGATATGAATGAAGAAAGCTTACAAAACGCAAAAAGTCGTGAGTCAATGCTGATGGATTATTTTGCCTTGAACGCTCGCGACCAGTCTGCAAGACAATTTGTTTACCCAGACATTCCATCGCATTATGTATTTAAAAGAACAAATGTTCATGGACGGACCATATGTCAATGGGAAAAACGACAGCGTGGGCATCATGCTATTGGACGAATGTACTCGGTCAATCCAGCACAATCAGAACTGTTTCATCTTCGTTTACTGTTGTTGAAGGTTAAAGGCGCCAAGAGCTTTGAAGATTTAAAGTCCGTGGACGGTCAAGTTTGTGAAAGTTTCGTTGCAGCGTGCTTAGCATTAGGTTTAATTGAAGACGACGATGAGTGGCGAAAAGCAATGAAGGAAGCTGCAATTTGGATGATGCCTGATTTGCTTAGAAGACTATTTGTTAGAATTCTGATCCACTGTCAACCGATTCATCCGAAAGAGCTGTGGGAAGAATTTAAAAAAGCGTTATCGGAGGATTATGCGAGACATACCTCCACGCAACAAGCACAGAATAAAGCGTATAGTCGAATCGCTTCCATGCTCGATCGCGAAGGTTTTAGTCTATCGCGATTTCCAGGTATGGAACAAGTGGAAACTTTTTACCAGGACGAGCCACAGATGCCACCTGCTGGGTTCAATGAAATTGGCATGCAACAGTATAATAAACTCAACAATACCCAAAAGACGTTCGTGGGTGCCGTACTGAATGCAATCGACAACAACGATAACCACAATGGCCTAAAAACTTGCTTCTACATAGATGGTCCTGGCGGATCCGGGAAGACCTATACGTATACAACTCTTTCGAATCTTGTTCGAGGTAGAGACAAGAACGTTAGTGCCATGGCTTTCACCGGAATCGCAGCGATATTACTTCCAGAAGGTAAAACAGTACACAAAACGTTTGGACTCCCAGTACCTTTATTTGCAGATTCTACGTCCAGCATCAAGGTTCAATCGAAACAAGGCGTGTATCTGAAGAACATCGATCTTTTCATCTGGGATGAAGCCCCTATGGCTCCACGTTATGCACTCGAAATAGTGGATCGAACGTTACGAGACATCATGAACAATGACAAACCTTTTGGTGGAAAGATTATCGTTCTCGGAGGAGATTTTCGCCAACTTCTTCCGGTTAAGGTGCGAGGAACTCGTAGTGAAACAGTGAACCTGTCAATTAAATACAGTGCACTGTGGCAACACTTCGAAAAGTACGCTTTGACTCAAAACATGAGAGTGTTACCAAATGAGGTGGAATTCGCTCAATTTTTGCTAAACATTGGTGATGGAATTCTCAATGATTCGAACGACAACATCCAAGTTCCAGTGCGTTGTTTGGCAGCTGCCGATCAAGATATAGTCGAGGACACGTATGGACCATTAGTGAGAGCAAGACAATTCAAAAAAGTATCAAAATGTGCCATCCTATCAGCTCGGAATATTGATGTCCAAGAAATCAATTCAAGGGTTATGGACTTATTTGATAGTAATACTGAAAGACTTTACACAAGCGTTGATAGTACACAAAATTGTGGTGACAATGACCATATAAACGAAACAATCCTGCCCGAATATCTCAACACGTTGTCACCACCCAGTTTGCCACCTCACGAACTACGTCTCCGCAAGTACAGTATTATTATGCTTATACGAAACCTAAGCATCAACGAAGGTTTGTGCAATGGTACAAGACTACTGGTTTTAGAATGAGGCAGCAGAGTTTTACGATGTGAGATTTTGTCCGGTGATAAAACTGGACAAATCATTTTCTTACATCGCATCACTCTCTATTGTGAAAATGAATATGCCTTCGCTTTTAAACGACGCCAGTTTCCAGTAAAGGTAGCTTTTGCGATGACGATAAACAAATCCCAGGGACAAACGTTTGAAAAAATCAGTGTGGACCTTCGTCGAGATGTTTTCAATCACGGACAACTATACGTAGCCTTTTCCCGCGTGCGTTCTTGGGAATCTCTGAAAGTATACCTTAAGCCTCAACACGACGGAAATGTCAAGAATTACGTGTACAAAGAATTGTATCAATAAATAAAAATTTCTTTTTCGTGTCTATAAACATTCCCGTTGAATAGCCCCGAAGGATTTTTTCTCACAAAAAAAATATAGGTTTTTTTTGTGTGAGTACCGTTTTTTCAATAAATTGGCCGCACTTTGAACGAGTGTTTTGGCATTTGATTGCGCGTTCGCTGAAATACAAGTTCAAGGCTCTAAAATATGACTAATATGCTACAGAAACCGTCTCTCCAGAAAAAAAAACAGCGTAATACATATATACTGAAATATAACGGTTTGGAAAAGGTTTGGGGTCAGATTGACCCAGTTTGCACTTATAGATCGGTGGTGGAAATGTAAAGTTGATGAGGCTATGTCATAATTTGGGCGCAGCAGCGCAAATGAACCCCTGTACGCGCGCTTCAGCGCGCGCTGGTAAACCCTAGTCGCTATTAAAAAAAAGCTCACCACATTTATCGATGGCTGGGGAACTAATCGCGCCTGTTGTTTCCGTCGCTGTTGATAATAATAAGCTTTAAAAGTATGGCCTTCGCGTAGCATGATGTGAATATTCATGCAACGATGTACGGAACTAAAATCCATGAGATCTTGAGCACTCGATTCCTCCTCTTTGATCGTCGACGAAGTCGATTGAAGTTTTTGTTTTTTTTTGCGTCCAATAATTCAATAATTTCTGCTTCGCTCACAAGCTGCTCGGCCGTCTGAAAATTTGTTATAAAAATTAACGCAAAAGTTATCCCACAAGTTGCATAAAAACTCATAGAAAAATGATTTTATCCAAAAATAAAAATAAAAAAAAATTTCTTAAATTTTGTAGAAAGATAAGTTGATCGAAAAAATTGTTAAATAATAACTTTACAGAAAAATTAGGTTTTTTCTTTTCAAATGAATGCTTAGAAAAATCCCGTCGATGAAGTGTTTCCTTAACCTTCGTTGCGTAGATATTCAATTCCTCAGCGAGGGAATCAACTCGACGCGAGGGGTTCTTGACACTGGGCCCAGACCTATGAATAATAAAGCAATGTCGCAGTTTGACGGATGGGAAAATCAGGAGCAACAGATTTCTTCGCTTTCCAATGATTATAAACAGCGGTCGAGCGTGCTGTCGTTGTCCTGGTTCTGTACTCGAGCGAGCCAAATCCCTGATTGATATTAGAGTTTTCAAATGACTGAGGAAGTCTGGAGAGTTGTTCATGAAATTTTGTCTGAAAATTATCAAGCGAATACCCCATGCTGACTCGTCGTACCAACGTTTCATGAATCCAAGGGTTACTCGAAACCACTTGATGACAGACTCCGATGAGCTATGTTCGATGGAGAAAAAGCAGATAATACTTATCGAAGGAAGCCCGAAACTGGAAGCAAGACGAAAAACGTACGCGCACTGCAGGTCGACCGAAAAACGGCACAAAAGTGTCCGAAGGAACTCGTACAATACCCAAACCGAGCGAGCACTGAAGGTTATAACCTAAAAGCGGCACGGAACTGTCAAAAATGATCCACGAAAACCGAAAATTCCCTTCACCAACGCGAAGCAAAATTGGAAAACGACACGAAAGTGTCCTTGAACCCGCAGGATGTCGGAAAAACGTACGCGCACTCAAGATCGACTGAAAAACGGCACAAAAGTGTCCAAAGGAACTCGGACAATACCCAAACCGAGCGAGCACTGAAGGTTATAACCTAAAAGCGGCACGGAACTGTCAAAAATAATCCACTTGTTTCTTCGTCTCCAAGTCAGCGACAAACGACTGTTCCTTTGTCGTTGGTATGACGATCAACACGAAAAAAAGAAGACTGGCTCGCTCACTGTCCAACGAACAGTAACGATTGTATTCTTGACGTTACGAATTTATTCTTGCCAAGAAAATCTTCATAATCAAACGAGAGGAGTATTTCACAGAATATACACGATGGACCCGTATAAAACGACCAGGGCATTACTGGATGGTAGATGTAATTACCACAGAAATGGAAAACGAATGAAAGCGGGACAGCAAATTGTCTGGTAAGATTCAACTATTTTTCACTTTTGTGTGACAATACAATAACGGAGAAAAAGCCTGGCCAAGTACATTCGGTGATTTTCGCCCACTCGGTACAGAAGAAAACTTTTGTACCTAGCGGGCAAAATGTCGGTACACAGTAGAGACGTAACGGACGTAACTGAAACCATCGCGTCACTCCTAACCACCGCGACACTCCTAACCGTCGCGACCAATCAAAAAGAGGCTAGCGCCACGGGCCCTTTCTCTGTGTCGTATACATACACGCACGCACACTTCGATCATCGCATAATTCTACCCGTGCAAAGTTTTTTCTCAGCAATTACAGCATCAATCGGGTTGATTTATGGCTTAAACGAGGGGGGATAACGTAATTAGTCTCTAGTTCAAATTTCAGATCATGAAATAACCCCTGAGCTTTGTATTTTAAGAAAGTGTTCACCCCCACCGGCCGAATCGCTTTTCTCAGAGATAATATACTCGAGTGAGTCTCGCGCCAGCAGATGACGCTGTCGATGTACTTGGCCCGAGACTCTCCCGAGTCTCTGGATATAACTGGCAATCGGCACATCGGAATTCATGCACAAATTGTTCTTTTTGCAGGTTTGTGAAATGCAAAAATAGTAAGAGAGGCTGTCCGGTCTCAGGCAGCATTAACAATGACGGTGTACTGGAACAACAAAAGGGAGAACATCTTCCGATGTGCTTTGAGCCATTTTGCCTCCAAAGGGGACTATTCCGTGAAACGATTCACAGAAAAATTACAACACAGCCGAGACCTCTGAAGGAAACTTACGACTCAGCAGCAAGACGGTTAGTTTCGTTCCTTTTAATTTAAGATATGCATGCAAAATTACCCCGACGATAAAACAATGTGTTAGTCAATTTTTTTTTATAACTCTTTATTCATGCGCTCATGTAATTCATGCAATAAATTTTCAAATATTTGGTAATTACCATTTTTTTGAAACGATCGTAAAGTTGTCGATTTTACCCATGAGGAACAGCAATCTTTGTTCCTCGTCAGTAAATTGTACGGGCACGATATTGCCCGGGCTACGCTTCGTGATGGGCTTCTTGGCCAAAACCCAGCCTGCCTCCAGTAGCGTTTTCCACTCTTTAAGTCCCTGTCAAAAACAAACAAGCATGAAAATTGAATTTTTTATCGATTTCAAGCAATAGTCTCTTATAGACAAGAAAAAGCCATAATTTTTTTCAACAAACCTTTTTCCATTGGACTGTGGTCGCTGTGCCTTGGCCCAACGAGTTCAAGCGGACCGTTAATATTCGCCATGATCGCTCGTAGCTGATCAGTGCACTGGCAGAAGTTGGCGCGTCCATTATTATGCAGTTGTCCAGCTCCGCGGTTTCAACTATCATCAACTTCTGTTCTCGCATCACTCGAAAACCCGAGACGACGATTGTATCGAAGATTCCTCTATGCACTGAAAGAAAAAAATAACTCCAATATAGAAAAATGTCGACCTCGCAGTATTAAATACATTAATGATAGGAAAAATTACATACATCCACCAGGGAAAACCATAGCGTAACTGTTCGATATAAGGCAACGACACAAATACACGATTTACACACACTTTACACGGTCATATACTTATTGACACATTCGGCTTAACAGACACACACAAATATACACACACACACACACACAGTCACGCATACACATAATTTAGTAACCGATGTACCCAGTCGTGCTAGAATAAACGTCGAGACAAGACGCGAAAAATCTTCCGGCTCGTTGAAGTTTTCTTTTGCTCTCCTGTTCACTCTTCCCTCCACCTACGCGATTAACCGGTCAACAGGTTATGGGCCCAGTTGGTGGAGTGTGAAGGAGCAAAAAAAAAAAGGAAGGAAGCAAGTTTAAAGTTTTTTTTTGGAAGTACGTGCGCGCGCGAAGGAACATTATGGAAAACGCCCATATTGGCATTGCAAAGCTTAATAGCTCAAATTATCAAATATGGAAATATAAGCTCGAAATGTTGCTGACGAAGGAGGATTTGTGGTGTGTTGTGACCGAGGACGCACCGACCGCGGCGGCCGAAATGGCAGCATGGAGAAAACTGGACGGAAAAGCTCGAGCAATTATCGGTCTATTGGTCGAAGATAGCCAACTAGTGCACATACGCACCAAGACAAGCGCGAAGGATACGTGGAATGCGCTCAAACAATATCACGAGAAGTCTTCCCTCACAAATAAAGTTTTCTTACTAAAAGAGATCTGCAACATGCGCTTGAGTGAGGATGGGGACATGGAAAAGCATTTAGGCACAATGCAAGATCTGGTAGATAAACTAACAGCACTGGGGGAAGATCTTGCAGAAAAATTGATCGTTGCAATGGTGCTATGCAGCTTGCCAGACTCATATAATACGTTAATAACGGCGTTGGAATCGCGGTCCGAGGATGATCTCACACTCGCACTAGTAAAGGGTAAGCTGATAGATGAGGATAAGCGGCGGAAGGGGCAGGCGGCGAACGACTCGTTCGAATCCGCTCTTTGGGCAAACAAAGGCAAAAGCACAACATTATCAAGCACGACAGTTACTTGTTACTTTTGCCAGAAGCCCGGGCACCTAAAGAGAGACTGCTTGAAATACAAAGGCTGGAAAGCAAAACAGGCAGGCAGCAAGGGGCAAGACGGGAGCGCTCGGTTTGCGGACTCACGAGAACGATCGAACGAGGATCATTATGATGATGTTTGTTTCATAGCACGCAATAATAACAAGCCCGCCCGAGGAATAAGAAACGCTTGGTGTTTCGACTCGGGGGCAACCAGTCACATGACGAATGACTCGAAGTTTTTTTCCTCTTTAAATATCAATTATCATTCAAACGTGCGTGTCGCTAATGGGGGAGTGTGCAGAGCCCATGGAATTGGTGAAGGGCGGATAAAGTGCGTGAACAAAAACAACGAAGACGTAGAATTGCATCTACGGGACGTCTTGTATGTGCCGGAATTCGAAGGAAGCTTAATTTCGGTGCGCGCATTGGACGGACTAGGATATCAAGTAGAATTTCGGGCAGGGATGTGTAACTTGTCGAAAGACGATAAAAGTGTCGCGATCGGCGTATTACGCGATGGACTTTACGAGATAAAAACGACAGAGCGTGCGTATGCATCAGCAGAAGGGCACACCGGGAACTGCCTGCATGTTTGGCATCGCAAGTTTGGTCACAGGGATCCTGAGGCGATCAAAAAACTCGCAGATCATGACCTTGCCGAAGGGCTCAAGCTTGTTGAGTGCGGGGTCAAGAGCTTATGCGAAACCTGCGTAAAGGGAAAAATGGCACGCAAGCCATTTCCGCAAAGAACGGACAGCATCACGGAAGCTCGACTGCAACTCGTACACACAGACATATGTGGGCCAATGCAGACAGAAACAGCTCGGGGAAAAAGATACATTATGACCTTGATCGACGACTACAGTCGCTTCACACAAGTATTCCTCTTGAGAGAAAAGTCGGAGGCAGTCGACGTAATTAAAAACTACATCGAGCACGTTAAAACGCAATTTGGCATGAAACCGTGCGTTATCCGGTCGGATCGCGGGGGTGAGTACACGTCGCAAAAGCTGCAAAGCCTATTAAAAAGTGAGGGAATCGACATCCAGCTCACGGCACCGTACTCGCCTCAGCAGAACGGAGTGGCTGAACGCAAAAATAGAACATTGATGGAAGCGGCTCGATGCATGCTTATGGACGCTCAGCTGCCAAATAAATACTGGGGCGAAGCAGTGATTACAGCCAATTATCTGCAGAATCGGCTGCCAACAAGCTGCAGGGATAAAACGCCATTCCAACTATGGCATGGAAAGAAACCGGACGTAAGCAACCAAAAGGCCTTCGGGTGCGAAGCTTATGCTCTGGTACCGAAAGAACTGCGAAGAAAACTAGACGCGAAAGCGCGTAAATATTGCGTCCTTGGATATGCATCGGAGTCAAAGGCATACAGACTCCTGGACCGAAACTCGGGGAAAGTTATTATAAGCAGAGACGTTACGTTTCTCGAAGACTCCGAAAGTCAATACGCGACTCCAAAACGACAACAAGAAAAGGAAACGAACGAAGAACAGAAAGTGATATTTACAAAAGAAAAGGACTTGAACGATGAGCAAGAACCACGCGCAGGAACAAGAGACGAGAATATCGGTCAGGCGAGCCCCACCGTGGGAGGAAACATCAGCGTAAACAGTAATTCCTCCGACAGTACGATTGTGGACGACACCGATGAAGATCCCGACTTTACCGATGCACGAAACTCTGACGAAGATGTTGCAGTCATCAGGGAGCAGCCCGTGCGCACAACCAGAGGCATCCAACCCGACAGATATGCACCAACAGCGAACATTGCTCGCGAAAAAGGGAATGAACCGACCAGCGTCAAGGAAGCGTTATCCGGGCCCGACGCGAATGAATGGAAGACGGCGATGGATGATGAAATGAAATCTCTCGTCGAAAACGGCACTTGGGAACTGACAGAGTCACCGAGCAAAAAACCCATAGGATGCAGATGGGTGTTCAAGCAAAAGAACGGCAGCGATGGGCAACCCGATCGATACAAAGCAAGGTTAGTAGCCCAAGGTTTTTCCCAAAAATATGGCACAGATTTTGATGAAGTATTCGCTCCAGTCGTGAGACACGACACGCTAAGAACCGTGCTATCTATCGCAGGAAGAGAAAAATTCATTGTTAAACACCTAGACGCAAAAACGGCATTTTTGAATGGTGAACTGAAGGAACAGATCTTCATGAAGCAGCCACCCGGATACGAAACAAAAGGAAAAGAACATTATTCGTGTGAATTACGAAAAAGCATATACGGACTCAAACAGGCTGCAAAAGCCTGGAACGACACTCTAAACAAAATCCTGGCGACACACGAATTCGAGCAAAGCAACGCAGATCCCTGTCTGTATGTCAAGGGCGAAGCAGATAAGAAGCTATATCTTGCGGTTTACGTCGACGATATGATTGTGGCCGGGACATCGACAGAACACATCGATAAACTGACGAAAACTCTGGATGTACACTTTCGTATAACGGACATGGGTTTCCTTAAGCACTTTCTCGGAATACAAGCGAGAAGAGACGATGAAGGAAACTTCTACATTAGTCAATCGAATTACATAAACAAAATCCTGAATACATACGGATTAGAGGAATCGAAAGGATCAACAACACCAATGGATACGGGATATTTCAAAACAAGAGGCGACTCTCCCACCATCGAGAACGACGCCTACCGAAAGTTGATTGGCTCACTACTATATGTCGCCGTCAATACACGGCCCGACATATCGGCTAGTGTAGCAATATTGAGCCAACACATTGCAGCACCGACCAAGGTCGACTGGAACGAGACAAAACGCGTTGCACGTTATCTGAAGTCAACCGTCGAATACGAGTTGAAGCTAAGCAGTACAAACCATGTGGAATGTGAATTAAAGGGATTTGCAGATGCCAATTGGGCAGAGGACAGGGAAGATCGAAAATCGAACACCGGATACGTATTCAAGCTGTTCGGAGGAACAATCAGCTGGGCCTGCAGAAAACAGCGGTGTGTAGCGCTGTCCTCTACGGAGGCCGAGTTTGTAGCATTAGCAGTATTAAATACATTAATGATAGGAAAAATTACATACATCCACCAGGGAAAACCATAGCGTAACCTCCTTCGGCACGCGCAACTTCAGCAGTGTTGGACCCTCCGAAACATTCGTGATTCTCCACTGCGGAGAGCAGTATTAGTTCGTCACAAATTCCGCACCGGAACATCGTCTGAAAAACAAAAAACAAAAATATCAATCCATATCTATTTAATATCGTTCACGAATGAAACGAAATTTTTCGGAGCACGAAAGTCTATGAAAAATTTTTTATTAATAGAAATACTCACGTTGACTGCGTCTCGAGGAATACCCGTTTCGGAAAAAATCGCGAGAAATATCGGTGCACTGATCGCGAATTTTTCGATGAATGATGAACGCGATTCGGTTTGAGGACGACGAAGAAGAAACGGCGTGGGATGGATCACGCACGTTGTTGCACGACGCACATGAATTGTTTTGTTTTTTCACACTCGCCGCTACGCGTTTCTTTCGTTTGTTTTTTCATGACCGACTGGACTCCGTGACTTTAGCAGATGACGACATAGGCTCTTCGTACGCCGCATCTTCTGCTCCATTTCAGCTCTTCGCGCATGCGTACACTTTGAGCGCTACCAATTCAAATCTTCCACCATTGCGAATCAACACGAGCAGTTCTGTCTTAATACAATTTTTATGAAATTCGCTTGTAAGCATTTAGTTTCATAATAAACTGTGCGTGGAAGTTAAAAACCGCTAATCGTCCTATTTTTTTTTTTCAACAAAGGACAAGAAATTGCACTTATCCATATTCGACCACAACCCAACGTCCGATGAATCCTTTTAGTAATCCCGTTGCCGCCCAGTTTGAATCCTTCCCGAAAATGAAACCGACTGTGAGCCGTTGGCGTCGAGGGAATAATCTACCTATTGTAACGGCACCGCCTGGCTCGTGAGGCGATGTGGTCGGCTCGGCGGCTGACGCTCGAATAAGCCAGCGCCGAGCGGACGGCGGCGGAACTAATCGCCGGCCCGCGAGTGAAAGTGGGGGTAGCAAGCCTGCTAGCGAGCGCGTCTCGGGACTCTGGGACGTAAGTGGGGGAAATAATAATAACAAAAGTGGCGTACGTGACTTTCGGCACGCGCGCCTCGGGACTCTAGGACGTAAGTGGGGGAAAAGATGATGCAATAAGTGGCGTACGTGACTCTCGGCGAGCGTAGTGCGCAGACGCAAGCCACGCCTAGCGAATTAAAACCAAGCATGAGTGAGTGGGGGAAGCGCGTAGCCAGTGATCTCTAGCCGACGTTCCCACCACAATAAAATAAAGCCAATAGTATTAAGAGTTATTTTTAGAATTCCGCGAAATCCAAGAACAAAGGATTTCGACGGTATAAAAGCCGGTGCCGTCCAGCACTCGGCGCTCATTCTCTCTGGAGACTCCGAGACCTCAGCATACAGTCTGAGTATTAGGCAACGAATTTCTTCACTTCCAAAACCTAACCTAAATTTTCCTGTGCATCGGCCACGGAGCAGTTCGGTTTCGTTCGGCTCCCGCAACCGGTGTGCATTCCTAACCTCATTTTTATTCTTATTCATCGGCCACGGAGTAGTTCGGTTTCGTTCGACTCCCGCAACCGGTGAATATCCTAACCTAAAAAGCATTGGCCACGGAGTAGTTCGGCTCCGTTCGACTCCCGCAACCGTGCTTTCCTTTCCGACCTATAAAATCATCATAACCAAAAAGGAAGTGGAGAAATTCAACGCAAATTTGAATTAAAATTCATAAAATCAATAAATAATCATAAAAGTCACTTGGACTTTTATAACGTCAAAATCCTACACAAAAATTGTCCAAATCAAATAAAATCAATTAAAATTATATCGAGTCAAAGAATAATCGTTATTTTTGTGTTTAATCAAACAAAATTGGACAAGTGAATTATAAAAACGTTAAAATTTCTAATTTCACCGTTATTTTAAGAAAATAATCGTAATCAATTACGAAAATTGTTTTCCCGAAGATCAAATCGATCCTATTTGTGTTTTTGTAACGAAAATAATTTTTAGTTCAAACAAGTTGAATAAATCGTTCACAATTTAACGTTTTACATTAAAAATTCTTGTTTTTCTTCATTGCCTGCTCCTTTTTCACGAAGCTCGAACCGACGCGTAACGCGAGGCGTCTTTGAGCCTATTTCGTACCGTTACACTATACTCCCCAAATCCCTGTCCGACCTTGCGGAATGGCTAAGGAGCGACAGTTTAATGATGAAATTATCGTACGACATGCCACTCGCCGATCGCGAAACTGGCGCAGTCGTCGGTAATTCGCATTATAGCATCGAGCCCTTCGGGGTATTAGTCAGGAAGCCGGGACCGATGGATGGGAATGATAACGAATTCATTGATGAACATCATGTGGTCCTAGGCTGCCCCGAATATGCCGCAAAATTCGAGAACATTGATACGATTTTGATCGATGGTACGTTCGATGTTGTACCATCGATCAAAGGTGTTGTTCAAGTTCTCACGGTCATGGTGGAATGTAAAGGCAAGGTGAATGTTTGTGATGTCCTAAGCCATAAAAGTTAGGGTCCCCAAAACCTTTTTCGTCGTTCACCGTGTACATGTCACATATTAAACAATAAGTTTTCGTAATAAAATGCAATTTGCAGGGTTTCCCGGTAGCCCTAGCTGTGATGGGCCGCAAAACCGAAGAAGCCTACAGAGCAGTTATGCAGTGCGCTTTTTCGACGGTGCTGGTCGGCGTTTGTCCTCAAAAGATAATTACAGACTTCGAACCGGCGCTTCAGAATTCTCTGGCAGCAATTTTTCCAGCAGCAGAAATTCAAGGCTGCTGGTTTCATCACTGTCAAGTAAGTACATAACAAATCATCCCTCTATTATTTACAAAGAGTGTATGCTGTTAAATTGAATGGTTTTTTGGAATCAGTCGGTCATAAAATGACAGTGTTTTAATAACCCAATAATAATAGGCCCTTCTGAAACGCCGGAAGAAAACTGCAATTTCTTCGAGGGTCAAGCGTCACCATCCAGAAAAGCTGAGAATAGCCTATGAATTCGAAGCCAATATCCGAAATTTAGCGCTGTTGCCGCGAGAATACATCTCGGAGGGATTTGACCTGGTGCTCACCGAACTGGCCGATGAGTTCCCTGAAATCGCTGACATCTACAGCGATTTCATCCTCTATTACGAGAGATTTTGGCTCAGCACAAAGGGACCATCGTCGTTTTCGGTGTACCGGCGTTCCACAAGGACGACAAACCCTTTAGAACGGTATCACCGGAGTTCTAAAGCGAAAACAGCGACGAAGCCGCAAATTCTGGCGTTTATTGGTAAGTTTTATTATTACTCTATTACACGTCCGGGCAGTCTTGCTAGCACCCCATTATTTTTGGTTGATGATAGTCTCACCAAAAATCCAATCACGCAATATTTAAATCAAAAATATTTGTCATTTTGTGTTTGTTTGGGAATTGTGCAATAGTAAAAAAAAAAAAAGAAGAATGGCTCAATAGCGATCGATAACATTGAAATTTGAACGTCGATTGTGCTCTCAATCCAAGACTAGCGCATTTAAAAAAAAATCCCTAATTCGGGACACGTAACAAGACCTTCACGATATATGCGTATCAACTATCCGTGGAAAAAACTTTCAAAAAGTAAAAAGAACGCCAAGTATTAAAAGATCGCATCTTGAGTTACAATTTTTTCCTTGCAGGTATCACTTTTCAAAAATAAATCAATCGCACTTACGAAAAAAAGAAATTGAATCGGAAAAAATTTCAATCCCTACAAAGGGCTACTGCAATAATTATCCAGAGAAATTCTTACGCGTAAAGTTCAAAAATTGAACGAGCAAAAAAATTGAAATCATTGGTTTCGGTAGCAGCCAAGAATCGCACGTACCGACCATTATCGGTACTGTAACAATATGTTGTCAAAGGGCACTGAAAAACCAATGCGAAAACTTGGCGTGCATGGTTAAGTGAAAAAGCCCGGGAAGATAAAGATTCTGTTTTCCGGAGGGGGCAAACTTGGAGGTGAAAGTGTATTCAAATATTCTGGCAAAATCGTCTCGTTGATTTCGTCATTATCACCACAATTCTCGGTACTGTCCACGCTAGTATACAGTTTTTCGGTAGTTTCATCGAATAAATCCATGACTCTTGCGTTAATTTCGTCAACGTCGACATTGCGAGCAGAAAGAATAGCACATTTTGCTACGTCTTTGAACCGTTTTGTTCTTACCAAGTGTGCATAGGTATCTCCAACTATATCCTGATCTGCTGTTGCCACGCAACGGTCTGGAATTTCGAGGTTGTCATCTGAATCATTAAGAAGTCCATTACCGACGTCAAGTAAGAAGTTAGCAAATTCAACTTCATTTGGCAAAACTCTCATGTTTTGTGTTAACGCGTATTTGGAGAAATGTCGCCACAATCCACTGTACTTAATCGATAAATTTACAATTTCGCTACGCGTACCTCGTAATTTCACTGGAAGGAATTGGCGAAAATCTCCTCCAAGAACAATAACTTTACCACCGAACGGCTTGTCATTGTTCATTATGTCCTGTAATGTTCGGTTGGCAACTTCCAATGCATGGCGTGGTGCCATAGGTGCTTCGTCCCAAATAAATAGATCGACATTTTTCAAATACTCACCTTGTTTATATTGTACTTTGATGCTGGATGTGGAGTCCTCGTACAACGGAACTGTTTGGGAATTGGCCGTTTAAATTGGCCCGCCAATTGCTAATCCAGGAGCTTTGGCTACACAAAATTGGATGGGATGAACCACTCCCAGCGCTGGTCTCAACAAAATGGCTAGCTGTTAGAGAAGACTTTAACAATGTGTCGGCTCTTTCTATTCCCAGGTGGTTCGGCACGAGTGAAAAGGCTCGTGTGCAGCTCCATGGCTTCTCGGACGCGTCACAGCTTGCCATGGCGGCGGTTATCTACATTACCGTCGAGCTCTCGTCCACAAGGAGGATGACATCGCTGGTCTACTCCAAAACAAAGGTCGCTCCTTTGGAACGCCTGACAATCCCGAGGCTTGAGCTCTCAGGCGCTCTCCTACTGGCCAAGCTCGTCCAACACGTCAAGGACAAGGCGGGGCTTGACGTGGAGGCAACATATTTGTGGACGGACTCACAAGTGGCTTTAACCTGGATAAAGGCTCATCCATCCCGCTGGAAAGACTACGTGAGAAACCGAGTCACGCAGATCCAAGAGCTCACCAAGGACGCACAGTGGATGCACGTACCTGGCACGTGCAATCCAGCTGATTGTGCGTCACGAGGGATGACAACGGCACAGCTCGCCAGTCATCAGCTATGGTGGACGGGACCACCATGGCTCTCCAAAACCTCGGAACACTGGCCTCGTTAGACTGAATTCACTGACGCTGCCAGCTCCTCGGAAGCACGCCCGGGAGTTTCCTTGGTTGGGACGATTCGTCACCAGGTAAACCACTGGGACTTGTTGTTCAGGTATTCCTCGGTCTTCAAACTGTTCCATGTGACAGCTCTATGTTTCAGAGTTCTAGATCGTCTGAAACACAAGCAAAGGACGCCCTCAGGACGAATCGTGACACCACACGACCTCAGGAGAGGTCAAAATTTCTGGGTCAAAGCAACACGGGCCATGTTCTTCGCCCAGGAGATCAAGATTCTGGAGAATGGAAGCCCGCTTCCAGCGTGTCACGCTCTCAGTCGGCTCACCGCCTTTCTCGACTCTGATGGAATTCTCCGAGTCGGGGGTCGACTGGCCAACTCCGCGTTATCCGAGGATGAGAAGCACCCAGCAATTCTTCCCCGAGAAGCGCATCTCTCCGGCCTAATCATTGATGAGGCTCATAGGAAAACGCTCCATGGAGGAACGCGACTTACTCTTGCGTACACGCGGCAGCTCTATTGGATCATCGGAGGACGAGCGCCTGTAAAGACCCACGTGCTCCGGTGTGTGATCTGTGCGCGGCAGAGGGGGATCCGTGCCCATCAATCGATGGGCCAACTACCTCTTTGCCGTGTCACGCCTTCTCGCGCATTCGGGCACACTGGTGTCGATTATGCAGGACCGCTCACATTAAAAACTTGGCAAGGTCGTGGAGCGAAAACACACAAAGGGTGGATCTGTGTGTTTGTCTGTCTCACCACCTCAGCCGTGCATCTGGACGTGGTAACGGACTACTCCTCGGACACATTCCTCGCAGCATACCAAAGGTTTGTCTCCCAGCGAGGAATCCCAACAGCGATGTACTCGGACTGCGGAACCACGTTCATTGGGGCGGACACTGCGCTCAAAAGGATGTTCATCGATGCGACCAAGGAACACGAAACCTTGGCACGTGCGCTCTCCAAGGACGGCACAAACTGGGTGTTTAATCCCCCAGCAACCCCCCACATGGGAGGAAAATGGGAAGCTGTGGTGAAATCAACAAAGCATCACCTTCGGAGGACGGTCGGCGACGCACTGCTCACCTACGAGCAAGCCAGCACTCTCCTGTCTCAGGTTGAGGCAATACTAAATTCGCGTCCGCTCGAGCCACTTAGCGACGACCCAGAGGATGTCTCAGCGTTGACTCCGGGCCACTTTTTAACTGGAGATGCTCTAAACGCCGTGCCTGAGCCATCGCTGCTTGAACTAACGCCAACAAGACTCAACCAGTGGCAATCAATCCAGCAAAGAACGCAGCAATTTTGGAAGACATGGTCGTCGCAATACCTACACCAGCTCCAGGCAATCTCGAAATGGCATCACCCACAGAATGTCATCAAGGTCGGCTCCCTAGTTCTCATCACAGACGAGAGAACTCCTCCCACCAAATGGCCTTTAGCTTGAGTGACTGCTCTCCACCCGGGCTCAGATGGACTGCCTCGGATCGCCACCCTAAGGACAGCACAAACGACGTTGACCCGGCCCTTGGTCAAACTGGCTCCATTCCACGTGGACTCTACCACAGGATAACATCTTCACCCTGTGAAGATGGCGGGCGGAAATGTTTGGGAATTGGCCGTTTAAATTGGCCCGCCCAAACTCGCTCTCAAAGCGCGTCACCACTATCGCGCTCAGGACGACGCTGGCTGGACGCCGCCGAGCTGATCGGTGGCACCGCCAGGATGAAGAACGCGACAACTCAAGCGAAGCCATTTTTCTCGTCCTTCTGCAACCGGCTCTCGACACGAGACAACGTGGGCGCTCCCAAAAATTGTGAAATCTCCACTTTCTTTCCTTAAATTCAAGTCGCGAGTGATAAAGTGTGTTCGGCTTTTCATCGCGAAGCGATCGCTCAATTCAGGCCAACTCGTTTGGGCATTTTGACTCTATTTTTCCCTTTTAATTATAACTTGTGAGATCTCGGCCGGCTCGACCACACGGCGAACACGTGTTGGCGGCACTTGTTGCATTGCGATCGCTCTTACGCGCCTTTATCTTCGACATAAAGTGTGTAACTAGGTAAATAAATCAAATTGTGTACTCTCTATTTTGCTCTCGTGTCGAATTATTTTAATTTCCAGCAAAAATCTCCCGCACGAGTCCATCCCGCTCTTGATCACTTTTCAGCGGCATTTTTCCGGGGCAAATTCCGGAACAGGAACTAGGAGCCCAAAAGTTTTATGCACCGTTTTACCCTCAGGGAGCAATGTTGCTGCAATTCCGGTAAATGCCATAGCGCTCACGCACTTCCCTCTACCTCTAACGAGATTCGAGAGCGTAGTGTAAGTGAAAGTCTTACCAGATCCTCCAGGACCATCGATGTAAAAGCAAGTTTTCTCGTTACTATCGTTGTCAATCGCACTGAGAACAGCATCAACGAACACCTTTTGGGTTTCATTTAACTGCCCATATTGTGCTATTCCAGTTTCAGTAAATTGAGCTGGAAGCATATTAAGTTCATCATCTTCGTTTCCAATCAATACTTGTTCCATTCCTGAGAACTGCGATAGACTTGATCCTTCGTTGATGAGCATTCTACCGATTTGTGAATACGCTTTTCTTTGTGCTTGCTGCATACTCATCCGTCTTGCATAATCCTCCAAAAACTTAACTTTGAATTGCTCCCATAGTTCCTCAGGATGAATTGGTTGGCAATTAATGAGAATGCGGACAAACAAACTGCGAAGAAGGCTGGGCATCATCCAAACAGCTGCTCCTTCGATCGCTTTTTGCCATTCACCGTCATCTTCAATTAACCCGAGTGCCAGGCAGGCTGCTGTAAAAGTCTCGCAGATTTGACCATTTATGGTCCTTAAATCTTCGAAGCTTTTGGCTCCCTTCACTTTTAGCAAGAGCAGTCGAAGATGGAATAATTCAATTTGAGCAGGGCTCACTGAATACATTCGTCCGAATGCATCACGCCTACGCTGTCGTTTTTCCCATTTCGATACAGTTTCTCCATCATTTTTCGACTTTTTGAACACGTAATGGGTCGGGATATCTGGATTAGGGTGCTTTTTTTTTTGGCGACATTTTTTTTTTTCACTCCCATCTCGCATTTTTGTGGGGAATACCTTAAAGAAAATTCCCTGAAAATTTGAGCCCTTAATATTAATTTTAAGTACTCGCCCAAGGCGTCCAATGATTTCCCCTTTAAAATACACGTAAAGTTCGATTTTTCTTCTTAAAAGTTCTACAGATCAGAGGCATTTAAAGGTACGATCTTGGTCGACGAACCGATTTATTCATAATTGAATGCTCTACAAAAGTGTCCATTGTGACGTGATTGTAACTCGAACTGGCGAGGTCGTACGGGTCACTAAACCCAATTTTTTCATGAAATTCTCGTTTTTTTACCTCTATCTCGTAAATGACAAGAGCTACAGAAAAAATAAGAATGACAAACTTGGAGGAAATTCAATTTTCTACAAAAAAGTATTAAAGCACCAAAACGCTAACATCGATGTTTCTTGAGATATTGGGCTTTTAAGTTGAGGTAGTATGGAATTTTCATGGATTATCGAGCTAAACTGTATAAGTTGTTGATTTATTATTCTTTATTGTCATTTCAATCATCAAATATTTATTCGTTAAGTTGCAAATGATTGGAAAGTTGAATAATTGAACGTTTTGAAACTGAAATTCGAGAAAAAAACACATTTTCAAAGTGCTTAAAATTATTTTTTTCACTTTTCACGAATTTTTCAATTGATTTTCTCCCGATTCTTCTAATTTACTTACCAGTAATTGAATACCTCTGAATTTCTAGTTGAAAATATGTTGTAAATTTACAAAATTTTCAACTAGAAATTTACAAATTTTACAAAAATTTTGTAAATTTACAACATATTTGTGACTAGAAATGTATATGTATTCAATTACTGGTAAGTAAATTAGAATAATCAGGGGAAAATCAATCGAAAAATTCATGAAAAGTAAAAAAAACAATTTTGGGCACTTTGAAAATGTGTTTTTTTCTCGAATTCCAGTTTCAAAACGTTCAGTTATTCAACTTTCCAATCATTTGAAACTTAACAAATAAATATTTGATGATTTGAATGACAATAAAGAATCATAAATTAACAACTTATACAATTTAGCTCAATAATCCACGAAAATTCCATACTACCTCAACTCAAAAGCCCAATATCTCAAGAAATATCAATCTTAGCGATTCAGTGCTTTCATACTTTTTTGTAGGAAATTGAATTTCCTTCAAGTTTGTCATTCCTATTTTTCCTGTAGCTCTTGTAATTTACGAGATAGAGATAAAAAAACGAGAATTTCATGAAAAAATTGGGTTCAGTGACCCGTACGACCTCGCCAGTTCGAGTTACAATCACGTCACAATGGATACTTTTGTAGAGCATTCAATTATGAATAAATCGGTTCGTCGACCAAGATCGTACCTTTAAATGCCTCTGATCTGTAGAACTTTTAAGAAGAAAAATCGAACTTTACGTGTATTTTAAAGGGGAAATCATTGGACGCCTTGGGCGAGTACTTAAAATTAATATTAAGGGCTCAAATTTTCAGGGAATTTTCTTTAAGGTGTTCCCTATAAAAATGCGAGATGGGAGTGAAAAAAAAAAATGTCGCCAAAAAAAAAAGCACCCTAATCTGGATATATGAACCGTCTCGCAGATTCATCGCGAGCGTTCAAAGCGAAGTAGTCATTTAGCATACTTACCCGACTCATGGCATTTCTAATGCCATCATCGTTCATGTCTGCTGGAATCGCGACGTTGTGTTCGTTCGGCAGATGTATGGGGAGCCGTATTACAGGATGACTTTTCTCCTGCATCTTCTTGTCACAGATACGCCAAACCGCTTCGTTTGGTCCAACGTAGCGAGCTTCCACATGATCGGTGACTTCATCATGATTAATAACGTGTTCTTCGTTTTCATTATCTTCTCCATTTGTGACCTGGATTGCTGCTGCATCGTGCCCTTTAAATATGTACTTGTACAAATACTTTGGAGCAGTGACGCTTGTTACAATTTCCACATTAATGTGACAATTGAAAATGAGCGATAGTGTCGGACAATATGGTACAACCCATCGATTGTCTACCACATGTCCACCACGACGTTCGTACAAAGCTCCATCATCTCTTCTACGATAGCGCGGGTAAGCGTCTGCATCCATTGTTGTTTCATTCTGGAATGGTTTAGGAAAGTGCTTGCTGCATTTTCCGTTTATTTCGCACCATGCTCCGTAAGGTCCGTGGATCATATTACCCATAATGATTCGATGTAAATTGGGATTCAATTCTGGATCAGGAATCTCAGCAGAAATACATTTATCAACCATTTCTGGCGTCGACAATTTGTGTTTCAATGTCACCAGCAGATGAATGTGCAGCAAACCACGCTTTTGCGACTCAATTGTGTATACAAATGCTTGTGTCTCCCCGAAGAATTTTTGACGAACGATCAAATCAAGCAAATGCTTCTTTTTCATGTCAAAAACACGTGCTGTGAGATCCGGTCGGTCCGACGGTTGCTGATCAGGAAAAAGATTGTCTCTTATTTCTCGCCAATTCGGATTGCAGGTCATAGTAATGAAAAGATCTGGCTGTCCGAATTTCCTTACAATTCCCATAGCATCTTGGTAATGCTGCATCATATTTCGAGGTGAGCCACTAAAACTCGAAGGTAAAATGACTATTCTTCCAACACGGGCATCCGCATTCTGTGCTGCAGTGTTCATATAGTCTACGAGCCCAGAGTACGTTTCAGCGCGTATCTTATGCTGATTCTCTTTAATGAATTCTATACGATCTTTTTCAATTTTGACATAATTATCCACTACCCATTGTTGAAAGAGACGGCGTCCTCGAAGAATGACATTTTGGGGATCATTTTCACGAACAGCCATTCGATATCGCGTATAAGCCTCTCTTGACACTCGTTTGTGAATGATGCCTGTTTGTTGAAGATCCCGATGCCAGCCTCGAGTACCCAAGGGATAAAACAGTGGGTACACCCAAGGTTCAACATTGGGATCCATAGTACTTACCAATTGTAGTTTTCTCGTGTTTTTGTTACATATAGTGACATAAGATTCTGGAATTTCTCCATCGGCAGTTGTTGAAAAAACGGCAGCAACTTCGTTGCTGCGTTGAAAATTAAATCTGCGGCGATCCATACCTGGTTTTAACGTAAAGAGCAACTGCAATTCACTGGGTGGTTGTGCGTTGTCAAATCGATTGTTTTGCTGAGCTTGTAACTCCTCGCCCATCATTTGATACGATTGAGCGAAGACATTATTTTCGCGCATAATGCGATCAAGTATTTTCAATATACCTCGATCGAGAGCAGTATTTTGTCGGTGCAGGGAATCGACTGCTTCGTTCGAATCGACGATAAATAGCTGACCGTAGGTTGGCAGTTTGTCTGGCTCTGGGTATAGCGCAGTATTTACTTGATAGTAAATTTGGCCCTGTATTTTGAAACAGTACGGCCCAGGGCGCCTTCCTTCAAAGTTCAATAAATTGGCGTTGAACGAAGCAAAAGAGAAAGACGCGTTGTAATTTCGAATTCGCTCAAAAAATGATTGTGACAGTTCGTGAGTACCATTGAACAAAAGTTGCAATTCTTGTGGCATTTCTGGTAAGGGTTCAAGCTGTACTTTTCCGTGGCTACAACAATCGTGAAAAGAATTTCGCCTGTTGGACACTTTTTCTGAAACGAAATGTCCAGCACCGCAGTGCGTGCAGATCTCGGTCATGCCTCCACCATAATGCTCTTGAACATTGGCAATCTGTCCTGCAGAAAATCTGTTTATTTCCTCATTAGCTATTTGTCGTTGACGGTATAAATTCCGACGTCGTGCATCAGCTAATCTGTTGTTTCTTTCGTGGTCACGATCATTATATATATCAATAATTTCAGATTGTTGCTGTACTTCGAGAACCACCATTGGGGGCTCATTCTGTCCAGTGGAAATTTGATTATTGCTGCAGTGGTGGTCGTGATTTTCGGCAGTTATTTCTTTTTCGGTGCGTTGGATCCCATCTCCTCGATCGGCTGTTCTATTAACGGGGTCGCATTGCAGAATCTCTCCACATGCACTTTCGATAGAGCTACTTGAAGATTCTCCTACTGACTGAAATTGTTCTGAAACACTATGCAAACGACGCCGTTTACGCTGATTTTCAGCTTTTCGTTCTCGATTAATGCGCTGAAGCTTTGCTTCTTCTTCAGGCGTCCGAAGGACCTTTTTCCGTCCCATAGCAGTGTTCGTCAAGAGATTAATCGCAAGATTTACCAAACTATTCTAGACGTGTACCAATTACAAGAGTTTTCAGCACAATAAATTTATTGATTTATCCTAATAAAAAATCAAATATTAACTTGATATAGAAGTAGAATTAATACATGATAATTCAATCCAATGAAATTCGATTTCGTGCAATTAGTTAAGTTTTATTTAGTTCAATTCTACTTGACACAGTCCAAATCGGTTCACATATACCGTTCAAATATAATCCATTCAGTTCACTCCAATTCAGCTCAAGTCAATTCAGTTCAGTTCAATTCACTCGAAATCGGTTCAGTTTAATTCAATTCAATTCAGTTTTATTCATTCCAAATCGGTTCAGTTCACTTCAATCCAAATCGGTGTTTAGTTCAATTCAATTCAATTCAGTTCAATTCAGTTCAATCCAAATCGGTTCAGTTACAATTCAATTCAGTTCAATCCAAATCGGTTCAGTTCAATTCAATTCAGTTAACTTTGATTCGATTCGGTTCAATTCACTTTAATTAAATTCAATCAGTTGAAGTCGGTTTAATTAATTCAATTCAATATAATTCAGTTTAAATTTTTTAGTAGGGTTCAATTCATCAATTTGTCCATCGTCATCTTCATCATCACCATAAACAAAAATCTTCATGACCAACTCGAGGTCACAAATTTCTGGGGGACGATTCATCGGTGTAGTCGGCACACTCACGTACACGAGGTCACAAATTTCTGGGGGACGATTCATCAGTGTAGTCGGCACACTCACGTACACAAATTACGCGAAACGTAGATTTCGAGATAGTGTATGAAATATGGTGAATTGATCAATATAAAAGTTGATTGGAAATAGGAATTGATTCTTATTGAGTTCTTATACGGCTTTCAAGATGTGGTGAAAACGCTGCACCTCAGTGTCTCACTAACCCTCGGGCAGTGATGCTTGATCGCGAAGAATCGAAGACGCGTGATCGGAACTATCTTGCAAAGACCGGAATAAGGCTCGATCTCCAAGCAGCTAGTACTTAGAGGAGGTCTGCTTGAGTTGGCGATGGAGGAAAGACTAATTAAACATTTTGGTTGCTTCTCTTTCGTGAATGATTCCGTTAGGGGATATTTGATGAGTCGGCAACTGTGATGGTGAAATGTCATGCAGTGCATTGGCCTGAGCGGTGAAGCAATATTCCGATTTCTGCAAGATTGTCTTTTGCAAGTCTTAGCATTTTGAATGCTTCGTGCATTTCACAATCTCGGTTCACTGTCCGAGAATTCATTGGCATTGGGCGATGACCTTCGTTACTATTATTTCCTTAAGTTTCTAGTTTATAATTATTTTTAAATAAATGGCTCGGCCATAACATCCCCCTCCTGAGATTGAAGCGCGGTATTCGAATCATGTGCTTCAACAGACTCGTCCTCGAGTCAATAAAACGTCTATAAGGAATAATAGTTTTATGAAATTGTGAAAAATTGTGAAAATTCGGATTCAACATCCCCCTCTTTAGGTTGAAGCACGGGATTCGGATCATGCGCTTCAACCGACTCGTATCTGAGTCGAATTTTACGTTATTAAGGAAATTTCGGGTCCACGGGGTTCGGGTCTGGGTTGTTGTTACAATACGGGGAGGTTGTTGCCGTAAGGCTGGGGGGCGCATCGCCAGAGGTAGTCCGATGTCCTCAAGATGGATTTGAGGGCGACGATGTGGTCTGCAACATTGCGTACCGCAAGTTATAAGCGTGGAAAATAGGTTGTTCCGCAACACGTATACCAGTAGGCCGGTTATGGTAGCAACCGATAATCCTATGCCTCCGAAAGTCCAGGTTTCGGCTTTGTGGTACCAAGGGATGGTGTTGATCTTGGCTAGCGCTCTTAGATGGGATTCGGCTGCTTGAAGACTCACGTCAGCTTTATGTATTCGTCCGTCGAGTGGGGTGGCCGGTTCTGTTAACAGTAGGGGTGCCAATGTTTCAGTCGCGTCAGTGATGTTTGGTAATAACTCGCTGATGTTGAGTGCGGTTGGTGGGTGACTGACGGCATAAATCGATGATGAGATGGTGGTCGTGGCTGGTAAAGTCACGCGGGCGGAGTAAGCTGTACAGCCAGCATCCAACTGGAGTACTCCGGTGTTTTGGAGAACTACGGTGGTGAGTCCTTCACGGCACTGGATATGCATCGTTTCGGGGTCGACTAGTAAGAATAGCCAACCATGGGTATTTTCTAGGTATATCCACTGGGGCCGCGGGTTCTGAGAATGTCGCATTTCTTGAGGACCGTAGTCGTTGGAGACAGGAGTAGTTGTGCCTCGCATGTTTCTTCAGGCAATGCGTCGTGCAAAGCGGTTCTCAGGGGGCATACGTAGAAATTTGTTAAATGACTACATTTTCTCAGGTATTCTTCATCAAAAGAGAAGAATTTATTTCTCTCGTGGCCCCAGCTGAGGTATGGTTGGTCGGGTTGTACGTAGGCTGTTCCTTATTTTTTAGATGTTGATTTCAGCCGTCTGAAGATGTTCTCCCAAGTCGTTGACTGCGCCACGGATAATGTGTGTGGCATTTTCCATCAGGTGGGCGAGGTTTCCTTTATCCTTTTCTAGTTGTTCGATCCGATTCTCGTAGAGGTTCGCTTCGGTTTCTGAGATGGTACCGAAAAGAGCATGGGAGATGGTTCCGATGAACGCGAAAGGGGCCCCTCGACGTCGGGGAGGACTAGGTGATTCAGGAGGAGCTGAGATAACTGCGAGGATTTCTTTCTTAAGGTTGGTGAATTTTTCTCGGCGACCTGCTAGTCTCGTCGAAGCGATGTAGCTTTCGCATTGGTCGAAAGGAAGATGGCTGCGGCAGCTATCTACGAGTTGGTATATGTACGAAGGTGTCCAGGGCTCGTAGTCGAGAAGAGAACGAATGTCGATATACGAGATGATTTTCCACGTTGTAGTGGTGATTTTTAGGTCTGGAAGCCGTTCATAGAAAAGACCTGGATGATCGGACATTTCTTGTAGTTGGTAACCTGGTCCAGCATAATTCGGTAAGATGACTACCGAGAACACCATAAAAATCAAGTACCACAGGTGCATGGTTCGGACCTGTAACAGATTCTTGGGTCGTGATTATTAGTAAGCCAATTTGATTTTGTTGGGATGTTTCATTTCAGGCTTGCCACGATCATTAAGATACATTATGTTCCCCTTTTCCGTGATTTCCGTTATTTCGTACGGACCACGGTACTGGGCGTCTAACTTGCTCTTACGAGGTTCTTGTAACACATACACATCGTCGCCTATTTGGAAAGAAACAGGGTCATATTTATGTGTCGGTCATATTGTTCTTTAGATAGTCGTTTTGCCCTGTCGAGATTTTTCGTCGCGGTTCGTCGGATTTCGTCGAGTCGAGTTACAAAGTCTGTCGTGTATTCGGTATATGTGTCAATTCTTTCTGGGGACGGGAATGCGGAAATCGGTCGCGAAATTTTTCCGTACATGAGTTCGTAAGGGCTGAAATTTGTTCCCGAATGAACTGAGGTGTTATAAGCAAACATTGCGAATGGAAGAAGGTCATCCCAGTCGTCAAAACGATCATGGAAGGCTCTCAAATATTCAGCCAGGACGGCGTGACTTCGTTCTAGCGATCCGTTTGACTGAGGGCGGTACGCGGTGATCGTCACTCTTTGGACCTTAAAAATCTCAGCTAAATGCTCGAAGAGCTTACTGGTGAACGCGGTGCCACGATCGGTCAAGATGGTTCGTGGTGGACCGTACAAGGCGATCCAGTTTTTGGATAACGCTAACGCTAAAGTCTCAGCTTTGATGTTCGGTACGGGTATAGCTGCACAGAATTTGGAGAGGTTATCTTGGATAGTTAGGATGTGTCTATTTCCTTTGGGCGTAATGCGAAGAGGACCAACGGTGTCTAGGGCGATTTTCTCCAAAATTTCGGAAGGTGTGTCCGTGATGAGCATCGGTTCTCGAGTTTTGATCCTCACGAGTTTTTCTTGTTGGCATACTTTGCATTGACGTACGAAATTTTCGGTGTCAACTTTCAATCCCTTCCATTGATAACGTTCACGCAATCGTCGGTGGGTTTTAGTTATTCCTTTGTGACCTCCCGCGAGACTTTCGTGTGCCTCACGGATTATGGCCTCACGTTGTTCTGGCGGTGGATCGATTTGGATTACTCCGTTACAGATCGTGATATTTATGTTTAATCCGTGGAACGTGCATTCGAGTAGTTGTTTGAGAACGTCGTATGGTATGGGTTCTAAGTCGTCGCCAGGTTTGGATATCCGTAATGACTGGATGTTGTAATGTTCCAATGCAACGCGTAGCTGTTGCAGCGACTGGACGATGTCTTGAAACGTTGGTTTGACAGAGTCGTGTTGTTTGTTGACGACACTAAAAATTTTGAAGTTTCCTATCGGGGTCACAGCTACTTGACCCTTGACTAGGTTTTGGTCGCATAGGCTTGCCGTGTCTATTTTCCCCAGATCAGAGAGCAAGGTGGTGATTGGGTTGGGAGACTGGCAATTCGTGCTGATGAAATGGGCGATATTATCTTTGTGATAAGTCAGACCTTCGCGACACTGTTTTATCTTACAGTTTGCTGTGGTTTCAGGAGGGCTGTCATAGTTCTCCGTGTCACTTGAGTCTGCATCAATAAACGATGTCTTCGAGGAGCAGTCGTCGACGCGTCGTTCGGACGACTGGGTTTCTCGTTTTAAGACAATTTTTCCATTTTGTCATCGAGTCTAGGTGATGGAGAATTGTTTCTATCTCGGGAAGAATTTCGCGGCGATTCCGATCTACGTCTGTCTGATGGTTTTCTGTCTCGTCGGCGTTCGCGTGAGAATTTATCTCGATCGTCATAACGGGTTTCGCGTCTCAGTATACTCTTAGGGGGAGTAGGACTTCGGTCGCGTGTAGTCGTATTCGGATCTTTGAGTCGTCGGGAATAGTTCAAGGGTTTTTGACAGTCTGTGCATTGTCCGTCAATGTAGATTGTATAAGCGCGACGATGCGGCGAGAAATCTCGACTGTCTCGGGAGCGAGATCGACTGTCATCATCATCAGATGAACTATCGCGGTGATATTTGTTCCGTCGGGACTCTCTATAATCTTTACGAGCAGTTATTCGGCTACGTGAACGCCGAATTCGAAAAATGAACAACGGTTCATTTTTCTGGGCTAGTTCTAGAGCAGCATGAAAGGTCGCGGGGTCACGACTTAAAACATAACTTCTTATGGAGTCGGGCAATCCGTCTATGTAAACATCGAGGGCACGGGACTCAAGTCTGCGTTTTGTAGAAACTGCGACCGTTTCACCCTCGGTTTCCTCGATTTCGCTGACTGCTTGTCGAATATAGCGCTGAAGACGGGAATAGAAATCTGATACGTCTTCATCGGTTCTCATACGTGCATCGAGAAGACGACTGCGATAATACTCGTAATCTAAACCGGGGGAGAATTTTTCTTTAAGTGTTTTCAAAAGCTGTTTTACGGAAGTGGATGTTTTTCCTTCCACATGACTTCGGGCTTTGCCTCGAAGTCGTGCTAGAATTCCATTGATAAGTCTAGTTTCACTTCCTTCGGGAAGTCCTTGTTGTAATGATTTTATTTCGGTTTTGTAATCCGAAAATTTACTATCTTTCCCATCGTATTTGGGAATTTTGTCAACTGCATCTTTAACGGCAAGATAATCTAAATAAGCCGAACTGTCGAGTAAGGTTTGATTATGTGCGGTGGTTTCGTCAGGCATTTTGAGACGATAAAAATACTTTTTTCTAAAATTTTGAATTTTGGAGAATTTTGAATTTTAATTTAAGTCGAAAAGACAAGTCTGACCAGAATAGTTGTAGCTATCCCACCGCTGCCACCAATTTGTTAAGCCCGAACGTATCGTGAGAAGGCGGAGAGGAACTCTCAAACAAATAAATAAAATAAGAATGTGGAATAGCTATCAAAGCGCTAGGCGCACCTATTATGGTCAGTTTGGATATAGATTAGTTAGGAAGAGAATTAGGAGTTTAAATGAGATAGAAAGAAGTGATAGAGTAACACTCGGTATATTTTAGGGTTTATAAAAGGTCGTACAAAGTATCGAGCCGAAACGAGTAGTATCGTAGTCTTCTTTCGTTCGGTTGACAGTTTTAATTACAATTGTAGTCGAAAATAATATAGGTCGGACTTACGTTAGTGTTCGAACGCAATTTGAGTCGTGCTGACGCAGCGCGTAGCGGGTCTCCTCGAAGACAGTGTAGTCGGCACACTCACGTACACAAATTACGCGAAACGTAGATTTCGAGATAGTGTATGAAATATGGTGAATTGATAAATATAAAAGTTGATCGGAAATAGGAATTGATTCTTATTGAGTTCTTATACGGCTTTCAAGATGTGGTGAAAACGCTGCATCTCAGTGTCTCACTAACCCTCGGGCAGTGATGCTTGATCGCGAAGAATCGAAGACGCGTAATCGGAACTATCTTGCAAAGACCGGAATAAGGCTCGATCTCCAAGCAGCTAGTACTTGGAGGAGGTCTGCTTGAGTCGGCGATGGAGGAAAGACTAATTAAACATTTTGGTTGCTTCTCTTTCGTGAATGATTCCGTTAGGGGATATTTGATGAGTCGGCAACTGTGATGGTGAAATGTCATGCAGTGCATTGGCCTGAGCGGCGAAGCAATATTCCGATTTCTGCAAGATTGTCTTTTGCAAGTCTTAGCATTTTGAATGCGTTGTGCATTTCGCAATCTCGGTTCACTGTCCGAGAGTTCATTGGCATTGGGCGATGACCTTTGTTACTATTATTTCCTTAAGTTTCTAGTTTATAATTATTTTTAAATAAATGGCTCGGCCATAACACGATTTTTACTCGGAAAAGAGCGATTTTCGTTTGAAAATTGAGCAAATTTTTGCTTTTCAAGCAAAAATCCTGCTCGTCAGCAAAAAATCATATCTCGATGAAAAATCGAGATAGATTCATGACTCTGGGCTTAAATTGAGCTCCACAGAGTATATTTGAAGGGAGAAAATCAGCATCTCATTCGCATGGAGCCAAGAAGAAAAATTCTTGGCAACAAATTCATGTTAAAACTGATTTTTTCCAACTCGTGATCAAAAATCGAAAATTGCATTCACGCTGTAAATTGGGACTTTGACGCGTGTTTTCTCTTCCTTTCAGCGTATCAAACTGAGTGGCTGGAAAAAAATGCATAATTTATGCGATTTTTACTCGGAGAAGAGCGATTTTCGTTTGAAAATTGTCGAAAAATCGACATTTTCAAGCAAAAATCATGCTCGTGAGCAAAAAATCATATCTCGATGAAAAATTGAGATAGAGACATGACTCTGGGCTTAAATTGAGTTCCACAGAGTATATTTGAAGGAAAGAAATCAGCAGTCCATTCTCATGGAGCCGAAAATATAAATTCTTCGCGACAAATTCATGTTAAAATATTGATTTTTTCGTGGACTCGTGGTCAAAAGTTGAAAATTGCATTCCCGCGATAAATTGAGACTTTGGCACGTGTTTTCTCTTCTTTTCAGCGCATTAAACTAAGCGGCTGGAAAAAAATGCATAATTTATGCGATTTTTACTCGGAGAAGAGCGATATTCGTTTGAAAATTGACGAAAAATCGTCATTTTCAAGCGAAAATCATGCTCGTGAGCAAAAAATCATATCTCGATGAAAAATCGACATACAGATACGACTCTGGGCTTAAATTGAGCTCCACAGAGTATATTTGACAGGCAAAAATCAGCATCTCATTCGCATGGAGCCAAGGAGAAAAATTCTTGGCAACAAATTCATGTTAAAACTCTGATTTTTTTTCAACTCATGATCAAAAATCGAAAATTGCATTCACGCGGTAAATTGAGACTTTGGCGCGTGTTTTCCCTTATTTTCAGCGTATCAAACTGAAAGGCTGGAAAAAAAGTCATAATTTATACGATTTTTACTCGGAGAAAAGCGATTTCCGTTTGAAAATTGTTGAAAAATCGTCATTTTCAAGCAAAAATCATGGTTATGGGCAAAAAATCATATCTTGGTGGAAAATTCAGATAGAGACATGACTTTGGGCTTAAATTAAGCTCCACAGAGTAAATTCCTGGAATAAAAATCAGCAATTTATTCCCATAAAGCCAACTAAATAAAATCTTCATTCTCAAGTCATGTAAAAATGGCGTTTTTTTTCTTAGCTGATGGTGAAAATGCGAAAATACCATTCTCGAGAAAATATAACATTGTGGCACGCGTTCACGTTCCCTTTTAGCTCAGCAAACCACGTGGACGAAAAAAAAACATGATTTCACCGTCGTTGCTCGGAGAAGAGCGATTTTCATTTGAAAATTGATGAAAATCGTCATTTTCGAGCAAAAATGATGGAAATGGGCAAAAAATCATATCTCGGTGAAAAATTGAGATAGAGACATGATTCTTGGCTCAAAATGACCACAGAGTACACTTCTAGGGAAAAATCAGCAAATTATTCCCACTGAACTGAAAAAATTGGAGACTTCCAATCAGAAAAAAGAAGTGATATCCTAGCCAAAAATCCCCTCCCGGGGAAAAAAGCCTGGACAAGTCCATTTGTACGTGACCCCCGTTTCCAATCGTTTTCACAGACAAATCCAACCCCCCTAAAAAAGAATTGAAATAAAATGAAGAATAGAAAAAACCCTCGGAAAAAATGGAGAAAAACCCTCAAAAAAAATCAAAACAATTGAAAAAAATACAATGAATGTAAAAAAAACATTGATTATTTTCGCTTAGCACGAAAAATTCTTGATATCCATGAAAAGACAAGTATTCCATTGATGGCTGAAAATCAATTAACAAGAAAAAGGGAAAAGTTCCAAAAAAACACGGCACAAAAAAAAAGAAACCCCTAAATACACAATAGCGAATCGACAGAAAAACTTGCGCGACGTGATGGAAAACTAGAGATTGCCATCGCATGTTGAGCAGTTGAGCGGATGCGCACAGAGTACTTGTCCGGCCCGAAAATTTTTGTATTAGCTTCCGCTATTTTTAGATAGATAGAACAACTCGGTTGTATTCATGAGAAAAATGATGGGCGTTATACAATGTGACGTGACATTTTTCGCCCCGCCACTCGCACGGAAGTTTGTCGACCAGTGGACCGGATTTACGGTCCATTTTTCGGTCAACCCGTCTACTCCCTGGGCGATACGATGGCGGAGACTCTACCTGCGTAGTTCTAAGTATCGCGCTTCCCTTTATTTCCTTAAATTAAGCACCACCGATTATTTTGTGCAAGGCCATCGAGGCGAGCAATTCGCGCCGAGAGCGATCTCGCGTAATTAAAATCTTTACCATTGCGAGTTTGTTCGTCCGCGATCTCACGGGCGAACTCGTGTTGGCGACTGTGGGCGCGAAGCCCTGTTACCTCTTGCATTACTTCTTTACCTAGGCATCGCTAGTGCCTCTTACCGACCTGGGTTTCCCGCATTTAATAATTTTGTTTCTTTATTTTTTTATTTTGCCTCTCTCGTGCGCTTCGGCCCGCGAGGAACTCGCGTTCCTCTCTTTCCGCGGCCAAGGCCTTCATTGGCTCGCGGAGTGGACGGTCGGAGACCACGCTGGATCAGGGCCATTCGTTGAACGCCTTCCGTGGTCTCCTCACCGTAGTAGCCGAGAGCTGCACCGTCCACGGCGGCGAACTCGTGCATCACGGTCCGTTAACCGCGGCGCCTCGTCAAGTGGAGTCCGGGATCAGTCTGGGGTTGGCGGTGCTGTGTAGCCTGGTGGCTTTGTGGGCCCACCGCGACGCGATGGGACGCCTCGATTCGCGAGGGAGGCCTCCCCGCCACCCTTTCAGTAACGTCGGCCGGATTCCCGAGAGGAAAGATGCACGAGTCGCCACCCACTCAACGAGGGACGCGATGACTGAGCGAGTAGAGGCGTGCGAGATTTGAGTTATGCTGTTCCTCGCGCGTGTCCGGGAAAGCAATTTCCCCGACGCGCGCTCATTCGAATTTGCCGCGAGAAATCGCGTGCGGAGCGCGGCAGAGGCGATAGTACGCGCGAAGAGCGCGGTCGCGCTGCCCGCGGGAGGCCCAGCGTGGTGGGGGGTCGCTGGCGTGTGGTTCGCAAGGCGACTTCCGGGGTATGCCAAGTTAGTCTCTGTTCGTCGAGCGCCCCGGGAGGATCGTTTCGCTGCCGGCCTGCTACCTCTCACGCGCCGTGGCCAGAGTCAGCTTCCTCGGTAAGTCCCAGCCTCTTGACTCTCACACCGGTTCGGACAATGGCTTATTTAATGTTTTATCCCGGAATAACGAATCTTGGTGGTTATTCCGTGGATCTTTTTCCGCTTAGTGGGTCGAGGGGGGGATTGTTCGGGTCGAGAGCTTCGGGCTACTGTTAGCCGTCGTCTCCCCGAAACTCCCCGCTTGATCGCGGGTTTTGCTTTGTGCCAATTTCGATTAATTCCTTTTTGTCTTCGCCATTGCCCGGGCCGGCCTCAGCGATCGGTTTTTTCCCGCGAGTTTAGTTTTGTGTTTCGCCAACGCGACCCCTCGTCTCGTTCGAGGATCGCGGTTCTGCCCCATTTTTGCCTGTGATCGGGCGTATTATTTCGATTTTATCTGCGAGCCCGCGGCGTAATTTTTGAGTCTCGAGGATTCGAATTGCGTCGCGGGGCGCTCGAGTTTTTCCTTGTTCGTCGCTGCCTCTCACGAGTTACGGCGCCGCACCGCGCGCGCGCTTGTTTTCGTTGCCTCTCTCTCGCTCGCGTGGTCGCTCCTTGGCTTTGCCAGAGCCCGGCGAGCGAGCCTACCTACCGCGCCTCGCCGCGTTGTTTACCTCGGTGGCCTTCGTATTTTCGTCGCGTTGACTTGCGTCGTTCTTCAAACCGTTTGTAATTTTTGCGTATTATTTTATGATTCCCTATCGCGCTTCGGCGTGGCTCGATTGTTGCCTTTCGTTACCGGCTCCGCCGTGATACCTCGGTCGCGAGTAAATTACCTCGACGGACGTTCGCGTCCGCGTTACCTCCGGCCTCGGCCGTGGCATTACCTCCCGCGGGTGCGCTTGCCGCACCCCGGGGCCGCTCGCGACCGTTACCTTCGGTCCAACCTGCGTTCCTACGATCGCTTTGTAAACGCGACCGAAACTCTCTGTTCCGAGCTGTACTGCGTTATTTTCCATTGTTTTACTGACAAGGAAACGTTTTCAGGTGTCCCCCTCCGATTTCGATGAAACTCTGGTATGTTATAGAGGGTCAAAATCGATGACATACGTATTTTTTTTTATCGGCCCTAACTCATTTTAAAGGGGTGAAACACCCCTCCAAAGTTGACCACCTCCCAAGATGATTTTTCTGTTTTGCATACAAGGAGGGGATTTTGATAACTAATAATGATAGTAATAAATACCTTGTCAAAAGTGATGAAAAACACACTTCGAATATTCTCAAGAACTCTTTACTTTAGGGGTTAACTTGTATATACAAAGTTCATTTTTTACATTAGAAACAAGATGTTCATCGGCGCTCAATGAATCCAACAGCACTGTGAAGAGCATGCAAGAATACAGAATACGTGCTTTCGATTTTTTCCCAAAAACTGAATTCTTATCGACTTTTTTCCCAATATTGCGGATTATGTCTAGTATTTAGCCATGAATCATTGAATAACATTTTTTGAGGCTCGCATTCATTCTGGCATCGCTCTCTTATCATTTTACTGTTTTATCATTTTTTTTTCAAGAAACGTGAATATTTCTCATTTCAAGCAGACTATCAACTACTCGTAAGAATTCAGTTTTTGGGAAAAAATCGAAAGCACGTATTCTGTATTCTTGCATGCTCTTAACAGTGCTGTTGGATTCATTGAGCGCCGATGAACATCTTGTTTCTAATGTAAAAAATGAACTTTGTATATACAAGTTAACCCCTAAAGTAAAGAGTTCTTGAGAATATTCGAAGTGTGTTTTTCATCACTTTTGACAAGGTATTTATTACTATCATTATTAGTTATTAAAATCCCCTCCTTGTATGCAAAACAGAAAAATCATCTTGGGAGGTGGTCAACTTTGGAGGGGTGTTTCACCCCTTTAAAATGAGTTAGGGCCGATAAAAAAAAATACGTATGTCATCGATTTTGACCCTCTATAACATACCAGAGTTTCATCGAAATCGGAGGGGGACACCTGAAAACGTTTCCTTGTGAATAAAACTCGTTCAAATGTTAAGCCTCTCGTTTTGCCGTCGTCATTATTTTATTGTTCGTGATGTTGCTCTCTCACCCCAAGAACCCTCCCCCTCTACCTCTTTGTATCTCAGCTATTGAGCTGAGTGGCCGGACCGCCTCGGTCGCGTCATTCCGCGCGTCCCCGGCCAAATCTGATCGTCGGAGCGGGCGAACAAAAAGTCGACGCTAGTCGACGGCACGGTGTGCCTGGCGCCCAGCCCGCTCTCGCGGCCTTGGGGCGACGCGAGGAGTGTCGCGAGCCGAGAAGGGACGAGATGGACCCTCCCGGGAAAATCTTCGTTACAAATGGCGCCCAACGTGGGGCCCGAGAGAGTAATCATTTCTTAATTTGAGTCGTTTGATTAATCGTGATCTTAATCGAGATTTCGTGCTTTTGATTCCCGTTCGTCGTTACCTTTTTTTTTCTCTTCGAGTTCCTCGACGCCGCGCGAATTCCGCGAAGCCACCGAGGGCGAAATACCTCGACGCACTCGGATTATGTTGTTGTTCCGACGCGTTTCCTTTTTTGCCTTGTATCTTAGAGTTCGATTGTGAGTGGCAGCGAGAACTCGAACGATTTATGGCCCTACGTTTTTCTGAGTATCGTGAATATCAACGCGCGGTATTAAGCAGAAGCGCTTCGGAGAAGCCAGGCTTTGTCCGGAGAAATCGCACGTGTTGTTTTGATTTTTTTTTCTGTGTGTGATTGCGATCTTCCCTTGCTACCGCGTCCCTTTGTTCGCAACTAACTACTATTTCTTACATATTATTGCTAGTCATAAAATTCTCCTCGTTATTATTGTCATTATTATCGTAATCCTCCATTCCCATGCTAACTGTGTCTCTGTGCTTCCTATTGTCCTACGCTTCCTTAATCCCCTGTTGACATCGGCGGATATCGTCGGCTTGTACGTTTTCGGGGAAGTACACGTGTTCGCGCTCGTCGCTCATTATCTTCGTTCCCCCCCTGCGGTCCCAATACGATTCGCCGAAACCGCGCTCACCTAGAAATTGTCAACAAGGAGGACAAAGGAGAGTGGCCTCGCCCGGATTCGCGGAACGCGCTAATCCCTTGATTACATCGGCCTGAGCTGCGTAGTCGATTCCTTTGTCGCCGAAGTCCGAAAGGAGGGGGTAACCCCCCACACGGACACCGATCGGAGGAAGGAGGTGGCTCACCCGACGCGAACCCGATCAGTCTTCGAGAATTCGCGAAAAGCTAACGGTCAGTTTTTTTTGAACGCCTCGGCCCCTAGCCTTACGCAACTTACTCAACGTTTATCAGTGTTCACAATTCAATAGTTCCTCTGGGAAAATATCTCTGCCATTCGCAGAAGTGTTCGATCATTCCCCGCTGGGATTTCCTCCTTGCTTACCGTTTTACCTACCGTACGGAAAGGGTTGTCTCGAGCCTTACCTTCGCGATTACCTTTGCCGAGATTAATCGAATTACCTTCAACTACCTAGGCCGAGTGGGACTGGACGGCTTGGCTCGTAAAGTACCCGGCCACCGGCGCGCGGCGATCAGCCTCGCGACGTTTGCCTGAGTACCCGATTACCTGTTACCGGGATACCCTGATACCTGCAATTGATCTCGCAATTACCTCGCGCTCGAAATAATTCCCCCGGCTTAACGCGGAACGAACTACCTACGCTCCGCGTGCCCCCCTGCGCGACTATGGCCGACGCGGACCCAAATAGCCCTCCCGGTTCTCAACCGGGGCCGCCTCGAGCGTCTTCCCCGTCGGGTGCAGCCGCGGTTTTGGAACCGGACTCCGCGATCGAAAAAGAGTCTCGCGTATCGAGAGGCAGGCAGCTCCCGGCTGGCGTGCCTTGGGACTCCGGCGTCGAACCGACGTGGCCGACCGACGATACGAACGGTTCCTGGCAAGCGTCCTCCGGAGTGGCGACTCGAACCACGGATACCCGGAGAGGACCCCTGATGGTATCCACCCTGGCCGGCGGAATGGCACCCCAATCTCAACATCGAGCAGGACCCCTCGTTTTCCCCGAGCCGTGGCCGTACTGCCCGGGGCCAGAGGTAAACGGGAGTATGGGCCCACCCGGGAACCAATCCTGGGCCAGCCTACCTGTCCATGGGCCCGCGGCCCGGTCGAGCGGGTATCCGTACTATGCCACCGCCCCAACCGGAACGATCCCCAGGCATGCACCACCGCCTCACCGAGAGGATCTTCGCGGGTACCCCGCACGGCCACAGCGACCCGCCGTGAGCTACGACAGGTCAGTACACGATAACCACGCGCAACAACCCCGCGAACCGCCGCACCCTCGCGCTAACGCCCCCGCGTCCTCCGTCCTCCATTTAATGAGGAAATGGAATTTTTCTTTCTCCGGGAGTAAAGGAGAAGATGTCGATGCTTTCCTGATCCGCATCGCGGAGGGCCGAGCGTTAATGCACGTCGCGGAGAGCGACCTGATTGATTGCATTCCGTTCTTCCTAACGGGAGTCGCCCTCCAATGGTTCCGTAACGACAGTAATCGGTGGGCGAATTGGCGCCAATTCGAGGCTGCTTGTCGCCTAAGGTTTGGCGACCCCGATTACCAGTACGCCTTACGGGAAGAGATTATGCGGCGAACGCAAGGCCTAGACGAACCAGTAGCCGACTACCTAACGTGCCTGCGCGGATTATTCGCTCGTCTCCAACCTCCCTGGGACGAGGCGCGACAAATCCAATACGCGCATCGCAATTTGATTCCGCGACTTCACATCGCCATCCACCGCGACGACGTGTTCGATTTTGATTCCTTTGAGCACATCGCGGTGCGTATTGAGAAAAGTTTCCTATCCGTTCGCACCTACCGGGCTCCGCCCCCGCCGAATCAGTCTCTGTGCCCCGATCTCGCTTACCGAGGGACGAAAACGCCAGCACCGGTACGCCGAGCGTGCGCCGCCCTTGAGACGTGGCCAGAGGTAATCGGCACCGACCCTACACCCTCTGGGGAAGGAAGTGCCACCGATACCGCGGAAACGGAGCCAGCAATACCGGCGACGGAGAGCGCGAAGGCGGTGCAACCGCCCGCCGATACACGCCGTCGGCGGAAGCCGCAAAAGAAGGGACCCGCCACGGTCGCCCCCACACCGAATCTAGACGCCTCCGCAGAACCGCTTAACGCGATGAACCCGTTCCCTGCTGCGGCCCCAAACACCACTGCCGCGACCCCAGCACCCAATTTCCCTAGACCACCGAACTGCTGGAACTGCGGTGAGCCCGGGCACCGTTTCAACACGTGTCCGGACCCGCGGAATACCTTCTGCTACCGTTGCGGCCGGGCCGGAATACGATCACCGGAGTGCACGTGCACGGGAAACCGTTAAAGGCGGGCCCGGAAATCATCACCGTGGTGCCCGCCGAGTCGTTACCTGGGGAGCCTACTCCTCCTACCTCGCCTCGCGGAGACGAGCCTATCTGGTGTGGCACGGTCCAAACCGAGGAAAGCCCCACCGCCTTTTTCGTGACTTTCACCTTCCAAGGCCAACCGCTACGCGCCTTGTTCGATTCAGGTTCGAGCCGTACCTTCCTGGGACCCGCCGCAATCCGTTGGGCCGATAATCTCGCGATGCCACGCACGCGATGTAAGCCGCGCGGAGTCGAAATGGCCGGTGGCCAGAGGGCCATCGCGGAAGAATTCGTAAACCCGGTCGTACACCTCAACGGGAGCCCCTTCCGTCTGAAGGCCTACCTTTTACCTGCCTTGGTCCTGCCGTGCATATTGGGGTTAGATTTCCTGCGAGCGGCCCATTGGGTCGTCGATTTCGCGAGCGCGAGATGGTTCAGTTGGTTCGAGCCCTAACGAATCCATACCTTCGAAACCGAAATGGGACCTTCCACCGCGCATTACCTATGTCGAGGACTCAGGGAATTGACACCTGCGCAGTCGCAGACGCTCAAGGACCTGGTTCGCTCGATAATACCTCCAGCCCCGGATAAACCGGGCTGCACTACCTTGACCGAGCATCGGATCGATGTGGGCGGTCACGCCGCGATTAAACAACGCTATTACGCGGTTTCACCGGCAATAGAGAAGGCCATCCATGACTCGGTCCGGCAAATGCTCGCGGACGAGGTGATAGAGCCCTCGGCCAGCGACTGGTCGAGCCCTATTGTCATGGTTAAGAAAGCCAACGGGAAACTCCGTTTCTGCTTAGACTTCCGTAAAGTCAACGAGGTCACGAAGAAAGACGCGTATCCGATTCCCCTCATGAACAGCATCTTGGACCGCCTACGCCAGGCCAATTACATAACAACTGTCGACCTCAGCCAGGCATATTTCCAAATCCCTTTAGCGCCCGAGAGCCGCGAGATAACGGCCTTCACGGTCCCTGGGATGGGCCTGTACCAGTTTCGGCGCATGCCTTTTGGGCTAACTAACGCACCCGCGACCTTTCAGCGTTTGCTGGACCGGTTGATCCGGCCGGAGATGCAGCCGCACGTGTACGTGTACCTCGACGATATAATAATCGTCACGCCTACCTTCGACGAGCACGTGCTCTGGCTGAAACGCGTCCTAATCAAGATCCGTGACGCGGGCCTAACAATCAACCCCGATAAGAGCGAATTCTGTCGCGCCGAGGTCAAGTACCTCGGGTTCCTCGTCAATCGGGAAGGGTTACAGGTAGACCCCGAGAAAGTTTCGCCGGTGGTGAACTATCCGGCACCTCGAAACATAAAACAACTACGACGCTTCCTGGGCATGGCCTCGTGGTACCGGCGTTTCATCCCGGCTTTCGCCACGCTGGCCAGCCCCCTCACCTCCCTGCTCAAGAAAACAGTTACCTGGACCTGGGATCTACCTCAGCGCAAGGCTTTCGACGAGATTCGCAAGCGCCTCGCTACCTCCCCAACCTTGAGTTGCCCGGACTTCGAAATACCTTTCGTGTTGCAAACGGACGCGAGTAGTGTCGGCCTCGGCGCCGTGCTCACTCACAAGGAAACGTTTTCAGGTGTCCCCCTCCGATTTCGATGAAACTCTGGTATGTTATAGAGGGTCAAAATCGATGACATACGTATTTTTTTTTATCGGCCCTAACTCATTTTAAAGGGGTGAAACACCCCTCCAAAGTTGACCACCTCCCAAGATGATTTTTCTGTTTTGCATACAAGGAGGGGATTTTGATAACTAATAATGATAGTAATAAATACCTTGTCAAAAGTGATGAAAAACACACTTCGAATATTCTCAAGAACTCTTTACTTTAGGGGTTAACTTGTATATACAAAGTTCATTTTTTACATTAGAAACAAGATGTTCATCGGCGCTCAATGAATCCAACAGCACTGTGAAGAGCATGCAAGAATACAGAATACGTGCTTTCGATTTTTTCCCAAAAACTGAATTCTTATCGACTTTTTTCCCAATATTGCGGATTATGTCTAGTATTTAGCCATGAATCATTGAATAACATTTTTTGAGGCTCGCATTCATTCTGGCATCGCTCTCTTATCATTTTACTGTTTTATCATTTTTTTTTCAAGAAACGTGAATATTTCTCATTTCAAGCAGACTATCAACTACTCGTAAGAATTCAGTTTTTGGGAAAAAATCGAAAGCACGTATTCTGTATTCTTGCATGCTCTTAACAGTGCTGTTGGATTCATTGAGCGCCGATGAACATCTTGTTTCTAATGTAAAAAATGAACTTTGTATATACAAGTTAACCCCTAAAGTAAAGAGTTCTTGAGAATATTCGAAGTGTGTTTTTCATCACTTTTGACAAGGTATTTATTACTATCATTATTAGTTATTAAAATCCCCTCCTTGTATGCAAAACAGAAAAATCATCTTGGGAGGTGGTCAACTTTGGAGGGGTGTTTCACCCCTTTAAAATGAGTTAGGGCCGATAAAAAAAAATACGTATGTCATCGATTTTGACCCTCTATAACATACCAGAGTTTCATCGAAATCGGAGGGGGACACCTGAAAACGTTTCCTTGTCAGACCATCGACGACGTCGAACACGTAATTGCCTACGCCAGTCGAGCGTTAATCGCCGCGGAGCGAAATTATACAACCACCGAGCAGGAATGCCTCGCCGTGATCTGGGCGATACGAAAATTCCGTTGCTACTTGGAAGGTTATCACTTCACCGTGATAACCGACCACTCCAGCTTGCGGTGGTTGCATAATCTAAAGAACCCCTCGGGCAGACTCGGCCGCTGGGCGTTGGAAATGCAGGAGTACGATTACGTAATCGTACATCGGAAGGGCGCGCTCCATCACGTGCCCGACGCTCTGTCCCGCATCCCGGAGGACACCTGTGCCGCGATCGTACCTCCGCTGATTAGCAAGGATCGTTGGTACAACAAAAAGCTCCGTTCCGTGCGTCGCAACCCGGACCAACACCCCGATTGGCGCTGCCTCGACGGTAATCTGTACCACTACCGACCCCCGCGTTTCCCTGCCCTCGAAGTCGGTGATTTGGAAGCGTGGAAACAAGTATTACCCCGGGAGCTCCGCGACCAAGCGCTATTTAACTCCCACGACGTGCCGCAGGCCGGACACCTAGGCATAGAGAAGACTTTCCGTCGCCTCAGCCTCCGTTATTACTGGCCCAACATGTTCCGCGAAGTCACGTCGTACGTCCGAAAATGCCCCACTTGCCAGCGTTGTAAAATCGAGCAGGCAGTCCCCGTGGGATTAATGGGCAAGCGCACCCTCGAGCAACCATGGGACACGGTCGCCGGAGATATAATGGGGCCCTTACCTACCAGCAAGAGTGGTTTTGCCTACGTCCTTGTCCTCCAGGACCTCTTCACCAAGTGGATCGAGGTCATACCTTTGCGGAAAGCCACAGGCAAAAAGATCGCCGAGGCTGTTGAGGACTTGATCGCGTGTCGTTGGGGTTCTCCACGCGTATTCCTGACCGACAATGGTACGGAGTTTGTGAATCGCGACATCCGCGCGCTAACCGAACGACTAGGCATCCGGCACCATACGATCGCGCCCTACCACCCCCAGGCGAACCCTGTGGAGCGAGTAAATCGAGTGATTAAAACAATGATCGTGTCGTACCTTGGTCCCGACCATCGCGAATGGGATCTGCACCTTCCTGCATTACGCTTTGCCTACAACACTGCCTGCCACAGCTCCACGCAATCGAGCCCGGCCTACCTCAACTTCGGGCGCGAGCCATTGCCTTCGCATTGCCTCGACCCGCAGAAAGCGCGCGAAGTTATACCTAACACTCCACACGCCTGGAGCGAGCGGATGAAGCGGATGGAGAGCTTACGCGGACTCACGACCCTCGCGATCGACGAAGCGCAGCAACGCCAAGCCGAATATTACAACCGTAAGCACCGAGAACGGGATTATCATACGGGGGACCTCGTCCTAAAGAGACAACGCGTACTATCCTCCGCGGCCCAAAACATGGCCGCGAAACTAGCCACGAAGTACCACGGCCCATTCGTGATTAAGAAAAAGCTCTCGCCCGTCGTGGTCGAGTTATCGAACTTGGAGGGGACGTGGACCGGGAAGGTCCATGTACAAGACCTGAAACCCCACATTGTCTAGCCGCGTCGACAGGTTACCCTTCTCCCTTCCTTACCTCCTCCCCGCTACCGGAACGACACTAGGGGCTCGCCCCGTAACGTACAACGCGCCTACCGGCTCGCCATATTACCTCCCCCGCTTGTGCACGCAGCTAACAACATTGCATGGCTTGTCGTTTTCTTTTGTCTTTCCAGAACGTTGTATTGTTTCTCGCCTTATCTTACCTACGCGATCTGGCCCTCTGCCTACCAGCCACGGTCGGCCTTTTACCTGCGATTCCCTCGATCCTTACCTTTACCTGGCGTGGCAATCATGAGCCACTCAGCCGCCAGGGCCAGGGACACGGAGACGCCAGCATCCCCGGACACCAGCTGGGACGCGAGGAACGCGCGAGGGATTCGGACAGACGCGCCAATAGAAGTCATCGATCTGGACAGCGACACCGCCAGCCCGAGAGAGTCCATGGACGGCCGTGATCGGTCTAGGTCTCCGCCCGCGTGGGATCAACCCACACCGACCCTGAGACACCCTCGCTCTCCCCGGTTCAGACGCCGCTCGCCCTCCCCGCGCACTCCGAGTCGGTCAACTTCTCCATCCTCGTCGGCGCGCAGCGAGTGCAGCACGCCCCCGGTCCGTGGCGACTCCCCCTCCTCGCTGCTTGAGGAGGTGCGAAATGAGCTCGAGGATTACGAGCCATTCGAGGTGGACGATAACCCGATATTCGACGGAATCCGACCTTATATGGATTGCGTGGTCGCCTGCAATCAGCTACGTCCTGGGTTTTGCCACGCGCTTGCCGGGGTAGTGCGAGCCTTGACCCATCGTGCCAGTGGCTACTGTCCGATCTTCGAAGGACTCCGATGTCCAAGGGCCTCAACGGCCTCCGCGGTAGTCCGCGAATTCCCTGTGGTACACGAGGTTGCGACACAGACGGACCTACCGCCACCTCGGCCCGTGGTACCGCCGCCGGAGCCAGCACCCACGCAGCCACCAACCCCGCCACCGGAAGCAACACCAGGCCAGCCACCCGCAACGCAGCCCGGAATACCGCCGCCTCGGCCCGTGGTACCGCCGCCGGAGCCAGCACCTACGCGGCCACCAACCCCGCCACCGGAAGCAACACCAGGCCAGCCACCCGCAACGCGGCCCGGAATACCGCCACCTCGGCCCGCGGTACCGCCACCGGAAGCAACGCCAGCCCAGCCACCCGCAACGCGGCCCGGAACGTCGCCACCTGGGCCCGCTCGCCCGACTCCGACACACGCCACCGCCGCCTCAGCTCCCGGACCCTCCCACAGGAAGGGGCAGCCGGGACAGCCATCACGACCGGCAGGCACGGGCCAGGCGAGACCCTCCGCCGCCCGAAGACGACGGCGTGCCGCTAGAAGGCCCCGTGAGGAACTCCCTGAAGAGCGCGAAGGTCCCGTGAAGGGCGCGGAATGTGACCCGAGACTTGGCACATGCTACAACTGCGGGAGCAGTGGCCACCACTATCAGGAATGCCCACGACCACCGGGGCGCTTCTGCTTCCGCTGCGGGGAACTGAACGTGACGGTGCGTACGTGCTCGGTTCACGGACCCATCTACGCCCAGGAAATGGAGGAACGACGCCGTGCGTCGAAAACGAGGAAGTAACGGGTCGTCCCCGTGACCTAAACACCAACCACGCCTGGTTTTTCTGTCAACGGACCAGCGGCTCTCCTGGCGACCACTCTAACCCCTATCGCCCTACCGAGCTATCGCTTCCCCGCGGTGCGTTGAGTGCGCTCCCACGCAACTACCGTTGTTTTTTTTGTTCATCTGGTAGCTGGTCCTCTTCACCCCTCCCTTTATTTTTTTCTCTCTCTTACCTTTTTCATTTCTCTATAATAACATTAATAACCACTGATACCGCCAGCACTCCGTGCATTAACCGCTGTCTGACGACCTTAAGTACACTTGTCACCAAATTTTGATTTTGTTTTATTACCTTTTGTTTGTAACGTGTCAGACACTGGCATCCAGTTGTCCTGGCCACAGGTCTCGTCGGTGTCGACGTACCTGGTGTACTCATGTTTGTAATTAAATATGGAAACTATCTTCTCCCTAGCACTGTGTTTCGTTCGTTATGCTTGTTCTTCCCTTCCCCCCTGGCTCGGCGTTGAACCGATTCTGCTATTTCGACGTCCTGTCTTTTCTTCTTGCTCTCTTACGACTGACTGTGTTTCGAGACCCGCGTCAAGCCTCGGTCTTGTCCTATTTTTGACTTGGAACCGATCGTGTGGGAGTTGGAGCACGCGAAAGCGTGGAGGGTGGGACTAACTGGGCTCCGAGGTGGACAAACCGAGGGACCGTCTCTGTTGCAGGCATTACCTTCGACCGCCGGGAAGCTGGAAGACACTTTCGTGCGAGGAACCACCGAGCCAACCGACTGAAGGATGTTGGACGACTACAGCCCCAGGGTCGCAGCCGAGCCTCGACCGACGTCAGACCATACGCAAATTCTGGGGTGGGGATTTGTGACGTGACATTTTTCGCCCCACCACTCGCACGGAAGTTTGTCGACCAGTGGACCGGATTTACGGTCCATTTTTCGGTCAACCCGTCTACTCCCTGGGCGATACGATGGCGGAGACTCTACCTGCGTAGTTCTAAGTATCGCGCTTCCCTTTATTTCCTTAAATTAAGCACCACCGATTATTTTGTGCAAGGCCATCGAGGCGAGCAATTCGCGCCGAGAGCGATCTCGCGTAATTAAAATCTTTACCATTGCGAGTTTGTTCGTCCGCGATCTCACGGGCGAACTCGTGTTGGCGACTGTGGGCGCGAAGCCCTGTTACCTCTTGCATTACTTCTTTACCTAGGCATCGCTAGTGCCTCTTACCGACCTGGGTTTCCCGCATTTAATAATTTTGTTTCTTTATTTTTTTATTTTGCCTCTCTCGTGCGCTTCGGCCCGCGAGGAACTCGCGTTCCTCTCTTTCCGCGGCCAAGGCCTTCATTGGCTCGCGGAGTGGACGGTCGGAGACCACGGTGGATCAGGGCCATTTGTTGAACGCCTTCCGTGGTCTCCTCACCGTAGTAGCCGAGAGCTGCACCGTCCACGGCGGCGAACTCGTGCATCACGGTCCGTTAACCGCGGCGCCTCGTCAAGTGGAGTCCGGGATCAGTCTGGGGTTGGCGGTGCTGTGTAGCCTGGTGGCTTTGTGGGCCCACCGCGACGCGATGGGACGCCTCGATTCGCGAGGAAGGCCTCCCCGCCACCCTTTCAGTAACGTCGGCCGGATTCCCGAGAGGAAAGATGCACGAGTCGCCACCCACTCAACGAGGGACGCGAGGACTGAGCGAGTAGAGGCGTGCGAGATTTGAGTTATGCTGTTCCTCGCGCGTGTCCGGGAAAGCAATTTCCCCGACGCGCGCTCATTTGAATTTGCCGCGAGAAATCGCGTGCGGAGCGCGGCAGAGGCGATAGTACGCGCGAAGAGCGCGGTCGCGCTGCCCGCGGGAGGCCCAGCGTGGTGGGGGGTCGCTGGCGTGTGGTTCGCAAGGCGACTTCCGGGGTATGCCAAGTTAGTCTCTGTTCGTCGAGCGCCCCGGGAGGATCGTTTCGCTGCCGGCCTGCTACCTCTCACGCGCCGTGGCCAGAGTCAGCTTCCTCGGTAAGTCCCAGCCTCTTGACTCTCACACCGGTTCGGACAATGGCTTATTTAATGTTTTATCCCGGAATAACGAATCTTGGTGGTTATTCCGTGGATCTTTTTCCCCTTAGTGGGTCGAGGGGGGGATTGTTCGGGTCGAGAGCTTCGGGCTACTGTTAGCCGTCGTCTCCCCGAAACTCCCCGCTTGATCGCGGGTTTTGCTTTGTGCCAATTTCGATTAATTCCTTTTTGTCTTCGCCATTGCCCGGGCCGGCCTCAGCGATCGGTTTTTTCCCGCGAGTTTAGTTTTGTGTTTCGCCAACGCGACCCCTCGTCTCGTTCGAGGATCGCGGTTCTGCCCCATTTTTGCCTGTGATCGGGCGTATTATTTCGATTTTATCTGCGAGCCCGCGGCGTAATTTTTGAGTCTCGAGGATTCGAATTGCGTCGCGGGGCGCTCGAGTTTTTCCTTGTTCGTCGCTGCCTCTCACGAGTTACGGCGCCGCACCGCGCGCGCGCTTGTTTTCGTTGCCTCTCTCTCGCTCGCGTGGTCGCTCCTTGGCTTTGCCAGAGCCCGGCGAGCGAGCCTACCTACCGCGCCTCGCCGCGTTGTTTACCTCGGTGGCCTTCGTATTTTCGTCGCGTTGACTTGCGTCGTTCTTCAAACCGTTTGTAATTTTTGCGTATTATTTTATGATTCCCTATCGCGCTTCGGCGTGGCTCGATTGTTGCCTTTCGTTACCGGCTCCGCCGTGATACCTCGGTCGCGAGTAAATTACCTCGACGGACGTTCGCGTCCGCGTTACCTCCGGCCTCGGCCGTGGCATTACCTCCCGCGGGTGCGCTTGCCGCACCCCGGGGCCGCTCGCGACCGTTACCTTCGGTCCAACCTGCGTTCCTACGATCGCTTTGTAAACGCGACCGAAACTCTCTGTTCCGAGCTGTACTGCGTTATTTTCCATTGTTTTACTGAATAAAACTCGTTCAAATGTTAAGCCTCTCGTTTTGCCGTCGTCATTATTTTATTGTTCGTGATGTTGCTCTCTCACCCCAAGAACCCTCCCCCTCTACCTCGTTGTATCTCAGCTATTGAGCTGAGTGGCCGGACCGCCTCGGTCGCGTCATTCCGCGCGTCCCCGGCCAAATCTGATCGTCGGAGCGGGCGAACAAAAAGTCGACGCTAGTCGACGGCACGGTGTGCCTGGCGCCCAGCCCGCTCTCGCGGCCTTGGGGCGACGCGAGGAGTGTCGCGAGCCGAGAAGGGACGAGATGGACCCTCCCGGGAAAATCTTCGTTACAACAAACATCACTGAACTTTATACATTCAGATGCATTGGTACAAATTCAAAGTTTTCTCTCGATTTGATATACAATTATTTAAGAGAAACGCAGTGGCTAGTCGTCCGGATAGCCGGACGAATAATATTCGTCCGGACACGCTTTATCCAATGATTTCCGCTTTATCCGTACGATTAAGGGTTGCTTATTCGTCCGACAATGCTTTTTAGTGTATGAAATATCCGGACGAATAGCCACAGCCATTTATAAATAAATTGTTTGTGCAATATTTTACACGAGTATGGATACATAGAAAAATAAAAATTAATGAATAATTAAGGTGCAGCTAGTTAAATTCAATGACCCGTAATGCATCGGAAAAAATTGCACTCCTAGCCATTTTTTATATTATTCACTTGAAATGTAAATCGGTTTTGGAAAGAACCTTGATTGACTCGAGATTTTCACTGACCATTCACGTGTCTTTTCTAAAAAGCTTTCTGAAACCAAACAATTACGTTATGTCAAGTTCAAAACCTATGAGCACTTCTAATAGAAAAAAATTTCGGGCCGGACAAGTACTCTGTGCGCATCCGCTCAACTGCTCAACATGCGATGGCAAACTTTAGTTTTCCATCACGTCGCGCACGTTTTTCTGTTGATTCGCTATTGTGTATTTAGGGGTTTCTTTTTTTTGTGCCGTGTTTTTTTGGAACTTTTCCCTTTTTCTTGTTAATTGATTTTCAGCCATCAATGGAATACTTGTCTTTTCATGGATATCAAGAATTTTTCGTGCTGAGCGAAAATAATCAATTTTTTTTTACCATTTTTACATTCATTGTATTTTTTTCAATTGTTTTGATTTTTTTTTGGGGTTTTTCTCCATTTTTTTAGGAGCCATTTTTTCCGAGGGTTTTTTCTATTCTTCATTTTATTTCAATTCTTTTTTAGGGGGGTTGGATTTGTCTGTGAAAACGATTGGAAACGGGGGTCACGTACAAATGGACTTGTCCAGGCTTTTTTCCCGGGGAGGGGATTTTTGGCTAGGTTAAACGATATTCGGACGAAAAAGAAACTTTCAATTGTCCGACCATGTGTTCCGAAACCGTCCAACAAAGCTTCCGAGCAGAAAACTGATATTTTCGAACATATCCGGATGAATAATATCACGTAATTCACCCGGACATATATTTCCCAATGCTTCCAAGTTATATCCCGATGGATAAGGCCCAGTGATTTATCCAGACGTACGTTTTGTAACATCATCAAATCGTATCCGGACGAATAACGTCGAATTATTAATCCGAACATACTTTTCGAAATAGATAAAAAATGTATACGGATTAGTAATGCAACGCAATTAATCCGGTTATACAATTGTGAACGTGTTTCAAATGGGTCCAGACGAACAACAAATACGCCGTGTATTTGCCATCTCAATTTTTCTTAAATATACGGACGAATAGAGTCATGAATTTCCTCCGAACATAAATGAATTGATAGTTCCTTAATGTATACAGATTTATCACTGTACGTATCATTAAATTGTATCCGGATGAACAACGTCGAATTATTGATCCGAACATACTTTCCGAAATAGATTAAAAATGTATACGGATTAGTAATGCAACGCAATTAATCCGGTTATACAATTGTGAACGTCTTTTAAATGAGTCCAGACGAACAACAAACACGCCGTGTATCTGAATTTGCCATTTCAATTTCTTTTTAAATATCCGGACGAATAGAGTCATGCAATTCCTCGGAACATAAATGAATTGATGGTTCCTTTATGTATCCAGATTTTTAACTTTACGTAATGCATCTGGTGTTCAATTTAAAATGTTTCGGTCGTATCCGGACGATGAACGACACGTTATTCATCCGAGAATGACATAACTGATATTTTTAAACATATCCGGATAAATAATATCGCGTAATTTACCCGGACATATATTTCCCAATGCTTCCAAGTTGTATCAAGATGGATAATGCCCAGTAATTTATCCAGACATACGTTTTGTGATGTCATTAAATTGTATCCGGACGAGTAACGTCGAATTTATAATACGAACATACTTTTCGAAATAGATAAAAAATGTATACGGATTAGTGATGCGACGCAATTAATCCGGTTATACAACTGTGAACGTGTTTTGAATGGGTCCAGACGAACAACAAATACGCCGTGTACTTGCCATCTCGATTTTTCTTAAATAGTATACGGACGAATAGAGTCATGCAATTTCTCCGAACATGAATGAATTGATGGTTCCTTAATGTATACAGATTTATAATTTTACGTGTTGCATCCGGTGCCCAATTCGAAATGCTTCCATCGTATCCGGACGATGAACGACATGTTGTTCGCCCGAGAACGACATGATATTTTCGAACATATCCGGACGAATAATATCACGTAATTCACTCAGACATATATTTCCTAATTTTTCCAAATTGTATTCGGAGGAACAATGTCAAGTAATTCATTCGGATATATATTTCCTTATGCTTTCAAGTTTTATCGTTATGAATAATGCCAAGTAATTTATCCGGACGTGCATTTTGTAATATTATCGAATTGTAAACGGAAGAATTATATGAAATGATTTGGATAAATATACTTTTTGAAATGAATAGAAAATGTGTCCGGATTAATAATGCAATCAGCAAGGACGTACAATTTCAATCATGTTTTGGATAAATCTAGGGGAACAACGTAGCACATCCGGATATCGACTTGAAACATTTTTTCCTACATTGGACACAAAAAAAAAGATACGGTGAATGGGCTACTGAACAAACAGTGGCGTAAGGTCAACAAAATAAACATATCCAGACGTAATTACTTGATTCGGGACTTCGCTTTATTAGAATCCAAAAAAGAAAACAAAAGACAATCATCGAAGGATCAAGGCGACGCAGCAGCCTTTATTAGAATCCGAAAAAAGAAAAAAAGATAATTATCAAAGGATTAAAGGCGACGCAGCAGCCTTCGAACTGTAACAGATACATTTTTAAGGAAAAAAAACCACTTTATAAGAAATTTTTTCTTTTTGACTTATTATTAAATTCTTATTTGATTAAATTCTTATTATTTCCTTGAATCTTATCAATCAAATAAATTAAAATCTTATGAAAATAAGATCACAGCGGCAACAGCCTTTAAAGTACAGCCTTCATTAGAATACGAAAAAGGAAAAAAAGAACTATCGAAGGATTAAAGGCGACGCAGCAGCCTTTGAAGTGCATCAAAAACATTTTTAAGAAAAATAATCATTTCATTTTGTAAGAAATTTTTTCTTTTCAACTTATTATTAAATTCTTATGTTAATAATCTCTTATTATTTTCTTGAATCTTATCAATAAAATAAATTGAAATCTTATGAAAATGAGATCACAGCGGCAGCAACCTTTAAAGTACAGCCTTCATTAGAATACGAAAAAGGAAAAAAAGACAATTATCGAAGGATTAAAGGCGACGCAGCAGCCTTTGAAGTGCATCAGAAACATTTTTAAGAAAAATAATCATTTCATTTTATAAGAAATTTTTTCTTTTCGACTTATTATTAAATTCTTGTTAATACATTCTTATTATTTTCTTGAATCTTATCAATTAAATAAATTAAAATCTTAAAAAATGAGACCACAGCGGCAGCAACCTTCAAAGTACAGCCTTCATTAGAATACGGAAAAGGAAAAAAAGAATTATCGAAGGATTAAAGGCGACGCAGCAGCCTTTGAAGTGCATCAGAAACATTTTTAAGAAAAATAATCATTTCATTTTATAAGAAATTCTTTCTTTTCGACTCATTATTAAATTCTTATGTTAAGGTACTAGTACCTATTAGAATGCAAAAAAAACTACAAATGTTCAAATTAGAGTATCTCAGCTTCTTTATTAGTTATCGATATGTTTTTTTTTTAAACACCAAGTATTTTATGGACAATAAAGAGAAACCCGAGTCATTGACTATCAATTCTGTCTGTGATAGGTAAGGGGCGCCAAAGTACGGTCCTCGAAAAAAAAAGTAGTCTCATGGTGGACAGATAATCTCCGGATTCACTGGGCCGATCATCCCCGGGTTTTTTTCCCTCGATTATTCAGGTAGCCTGCGCAGGAATCCACCACTTTTTTGCCAAAAAGTAATCAACCAAAAATTTGGCAACACAGAAAAGATTTAAAAAAAAATCATTTCCTTGCACTTTTTTTTCAAGCATAGGCCACTTTTTTAATTTTTCTACTTCTTTGCGTATCGGTGGTGGATTCCTATGTGAAAAACCTTCCTCTTCAACGTGCTTTTTCCTGATTTTTTTTCAGACTTGGCAATCCGGAGATTATCTGTCCGCCATAAGACTACTTTTTATTTCGGGGACCGTACGTTGGCGCCCCTTACCTATCACAGACAGAATTGATAGTCAATGACTCGGGGTTCCCTTTATTGTCCATAAAATACTTAGTGTTTGAAAAAAAAAATATCGATAACTAATAAAGAAGCTGAGATACTCTATTTTGAACATTTGTTGTTTATTTTTGCATTCTAATAGGTACTAGTACCTTAATAAATTCTTATTATTGTCTTGAATCTTATCAATTAAATGAATTAAAATCTTATGAAACAGAGATCACAGCTCCATCTTAGTGATAAATATTTTTTAAATCAAGAGGAACAAGTTGGACATTTCCAAAATTTTGATTTTGGTTTTTTTTTCAAAGAGACGCACGACAAATGGAACCAAGTCAAGCAATAATCGCAACCGATTGACGTTTTTTTATCAATGATGCTACCATCGGCGGTGCTGTCGATAGTATCAACGGTATCTTCCAGATTAACAGTGCATTTACCACAATAAAAAATATTTCTTTTTTTTTTAATCGATTACTTTTTTAACGACCTGCCAAGCGTCTTTTTCGAAAAATTTTGAAACAATTTCTACGTTAACTTCGTCGTCAATTAGACCATCAGCCAATTTCTCGGGTCGAGTTTCCAACCAAGCTGACCAACCAAGACAAAATTGTTTTTAGTTTCGCATAGCCTCTTCGTTTTTTGAATGGCAAGCTCAAGCTGGTCTTCTTCAATGGCTTTTTTCTTGGAAGACCGATCAACGTTTTCTCTGAACCCTTTGGACGACCCCGGCGTTTGATGACTGGAGGCATCTTGATGCTACTGAGCTCCGACGCGGATGTTTTAGTGTGCAGGCTAACAGGAGGATTCGCTCCAAGCGAATTTTGTGATTCCATGTTCACGGAATCCACAACGTCTCGTCGATTCGGACACGTGTTTTCACAATTAATCGCTTCTTGCTCTTCCGGAGCCTCGCCTATCGGAGTCATTTTCGCAACGTTGTTATTGTTGAAATTCCGAGTCAGGGCAACGGGATCGTTAGCCATTGACGAAAGCGCAAAATTCATACCAGCGTCATTATCTAAGACATTATTGTTCGAGTCGTTCATTAAACCATCTGGGTTATCAAAGCCTGAAGACAAATTTCCGACCGGTAAGAGCAAATCCAAAACCTCCAAAGAATTGTCTTGCGGAATATTCGGTTCTTCTAACTCGTCTCGTAACGACGTGATCTCCTAAAGCGCCGTTGAAAACTTCGATGTCCAAATTTTGAGCCCATGCCGTTTTGATGTCCGTCAATTGTTGCAACCGGCGAAGATACGTGTCGCCTGTCACTTCTGATGCCAAACTCGCCAGATCCCTCGTAATTAGGAAGACTTTCCGATAGCGATCATTTTGAGATGGAATGCGACGTCTCAAAATATTTTGAGTCACTACCGAAGGAGCTGGAACGTCGATGTTATCGTCGATGTTATCGTCGATATCGTTGAAAACTCGCTGCTTCCGAAAATAATATTCGCGCGTCCATCGCTCATCGCAAAGTTCAGCGACACGAAGCGACAAACTTGATTTTTCTCTGGCTTCGAAAATATGCCTATGTAGGAGAAAAAACATAATTAAAGGATTGCAAAAAAGACATTATTAGGAAAAGGATAGAATTAAAAGTAAAAAATTATTTTCATTCAATACTTTGTCAGAGTTTCATCAGAACAGTTGGACGACGTGACGGCGATTCACCTACTTCCAGGATTTATTTTAATTTTTCCGTTTCCATGAGAAAATATAACTTTTCTTGACAAAACTTTAACAAAACAATGTATTAAATGAATATAAATGGAGGAATATTGGAAAAACTTGTTAGTAACCGGCATAGTACTTCATTGCAACGAAGAATGGACAGTCGCACAACACCGCATTGGTACGGATCAATGTCCCATCAATCCGGGTTACGAAACCATCATCTTCTACAGTCATAATAAAATCTTTTCGATTCTTCACAAGAAGTTCTTTTTCAACCAAGTGGAAGGCATAGTTGGTTAGCAGGTTGGAGAAGAAATATTGCGGGCTGTTTGTATCAAACGCGAGGACCGAAGTTTTCTGGTACGAGTACGCCGCTTTGTGATCTCGTTCGACATTGAAACATGTCACTAATTCTAAAAAGTTCTTAACGAATTCTTTGAGTGTGCTGTACCGCTTGACGACGCTTTTAACTTTGGCGTTGAGCGACTCAATCCTGTTATTTGTCGTGTTAAGGAAGTTGTTCCGCATGAAATGCTGAGACATCGACCACTCCTGTCGGATGAGATGCCAATTCGTGTTGAAATATTCCATGATCGATTCCGGAAGTGGCAGACATTCTTGATAAAGCAGCATATATTGTTCTTCACTGGAAGCGTAGACCATCTTTTGGAACAGCTCTTTAGCCTGATCCCTTTGCCCAGGCGTTATTTCGAGTTTGTCACAGGCTATCTCCCGATGGAACGTTCTCAAGGAGTGAAAAACGCAGATTAGCACGTTTGCACAAGGTATCTCCTCTTTCAAAATTCTTCGCTCAAGGAGGTCTTTGTCCGCCATGATACATTTTATTTTCGACCAAGAAGGATGAACTTGTTTGAACGATTGAATCGTCCATCGTACGCTATCAGCATCTTCAGCGATCAGAATGCAGACGCCGACAATTTCCGTTGAACCTTCGGAATCTTCGACAATCATCAGATAGACCGGTGCTCGAATATCCAACAACTTGAAGGTCGCATCGATACCGACAAATTCCGGAAATGCGTCCATCGATTTTTTCATATTCGGGGTTGCGAAAAACAAACCCTTGAATACTTCAGCCTCTTCGTATACAAAACACTCAGCATCTGAAAAGAATACAGGAAAAAATTAAATATTGAAAACCGTGAAGCTGTTATTTTGCAAAATTGAATTCAACTATATAAAGACAAAAATAATCAATAAAAATGGAATATCAAAACGTGCTGGTCAGCCAGAACAACAATTAAAATGAACTCACCGTAGTCTTCTCGCAAAGTGTTGACCGTTTCTTGGTGATGACCGCGAATTTGTGATGACCTGAAACAAAAAAAAATTGTTTTAATATCTACTGTTAACAACAATAATATCACATCAAATAAGTGATAAACGCGTTTTAAAACATTTTAATTCCCATATTGGAAATGTGGAATGAGGGATTTGTTAAAAAAGATCTCTTTAACGTATAACTATCACAAAGTGACTTCATTGAGGACTCTTTAATAATTTCGTAGGAATATTCTTGACGACAATACTAACCATTTTTGTCCTATGAAGAAAAATTTGCTGACGTCATGAACTTGAGATATTCAATTTCCAATTTGTAACTTTTCCCATCTAAACGTATGTAAATTCAAGTCGCGTATTGTTTACCAATTTTAAAAGATCGCAACCTCAGTAGAAAAATAATTACTCAATTTTCTTCATATCACTTTGACATAAAAAACAATTTAGATTTACAAAATGTAATGCATTTTTCCTTCCCCACGAACGATATTTTGAAATTCCCCAAAATTTTCTCAAAAACTCTCAAGCTCAATCGACAAAAAGAAATGAAATCATTGCAACATAGCCAAGAATTAAAAAAATAATGAATAGCTACATTTCACAGGGAAACATGTGCACCCTCAATACATTTTGTGTATTTAAGGGTCTGCAAAGGCTCTACAAAAAAATGCAAAAAATTGGCGTGCATGGTTAACTAAAAAAGTTCGGCGAAGGTCTGCGTCACTGTTCTTATTAGAAGTTTCCGCATGCACGCGCAAAGTAGCATTATGACGTCATGTAATGAGGAATGGAACATCCTCCGAAATTCTAAATGTTCGCTGTTTTTTCTGTTCTCTTTCCGCGATGATAATTCCATATTATTCCAAATGTTCGCTGTTTATCCTATTCCTCTTTCTGCGATGATATTTCCTATTTCCATATTAAACAAAAATCTCTCCTCTTTGCACAATTAATAATCATTTTTCAAAGTCTGGAGAGCCAAGGGGAACGAAACTTTTAAAAAATTTCATTCCATGCAATCTGATAAATGTTTTTTTATCTTGACGAGATTTGAATGAAAACGATTTCGATTTTTCAGATGAAAAACGGAAATTCTATTTTAGGCAGTTGTTCAAGTTTGTCCGCCTCTCCCTTAAATTGATTCTTTATCTTTCCGGGCTTTTTTAGTTAACCATGCACGCCAATTTTTTGCATTTTTTTGTAGAGCCTTTGCAGACCCTTAAATACACAAAATGTATTGAGGGTGCACATGTTTCCCTGTGAAATGTAGCTATTCATTATTTTTTTAATTCTTGGCTATGTTGCAATGATTTCATTTCTTTTTGTCGATTGAGCTTGAGAGTTTTTGAGAAAATTTTGGGGAATTTCAAAATATCGTTCGTGGGGAAGGAAAAATGCATTACATTTTGTAAATCTAAATTGTTTTTTATGTCAAAGTGATATGAAGAAAATTGAGTAATTATTTTTCTACTGAGGTTGCGATCTTTTAAAATTGGCGTTCTTTTTTTACTTTTCAAAAGTATTTTTCCACGGATTTCTCTTCTTTTTGAAAAGCGGGATATTCATCAACATTTTTTTGTAATTATAGAGGCATTATTTGTTCTGGTTGGTTATTCTTGAAATAAAATAAATCTCTTCAAAAACTTCTGTCGACACCCCTGGTAAATTCCTTTAAATATCTCGACAACAGTCATGATCAAAGACTTCAAAAACTCTCATCGAGAACCTTGTTCAATCCCTCAAGGAAACCACGAAGAGACTCGTGGTCAATCTCTCAATGAAACCTCAGTGAGGCCCTTAGTCAATCCCTTAAAAAAGCTCGTCTACCCTTGGCTAGTCTGTTGCAAAAATCTCGTCAAGACTTTTTGTCGACTCTTTAAAAAATCCCATCCAGACTCTTGACTAATCCCTTAAAAAAGTCTTGGCACGATTCTTGGTCGATCTGTTGAAACAAGTCTCGACCAGAATCTCGATGAATCTTTTGAAAAAGTCGCGGCGAGATTCTTTATGAATCCCATAAAAAAAGTCTCTGGACGCTTCCACTCAATGCCTTGAAAAACTTCCGTCGACACCGCTTCCGCAAATCCCTTCAAAATATATCGGCGAGGGTCATGATAAACCCCTTCAAAATTCTAGTCCAGACTCTTGACCAATCCCTTAAAAAAGTCCTGGCGAGATTCGTGCTTAATCCCTTAAAAACTCCCATTAAGAGCCTTGGTTAACCCTTTCGAAATTGTCGTCCAGACTCTTCGTTAATCCCTTAAAACCATAGTGACGAGACTCTGAGTTTAGTAAATATTAACTAACTCTTAAGAAACCACGTTCGAGACCACTGGTGAGCGCCTTAAAAAATTCCGTCAAGACTCTTCGTCAATCCCTCAAAAAAGTCCTGACGAGACTTCACCCTTCTCCCTCGTGCCCTTTCTCCCTTCGTTCTCCCGTTTTTTAATCGTTTTATTGCATTTTTGGCTTATTTTTTGACTCCGAGCGAAATTGCCCCAGGCTCACGTGATCCTGCATTAAAAAACGAAAAGAATAAGCCCAAGGTGGATCATTTTCATTGAATTTCAGAAGAGACAGGGAGTTTTTAAAACTGGGGTGATTTATGACCCCACGTCACCGGAAAGTTTTAATAAAATAAGGTTACCGTGCAAAGGTCAAAAACTTCCGTGGCAACCCCCGGTCAACCCCTTCAATCATAAAGTCTGATAAATATTTTTTATGTTGCCGAAATTTGAATGAAGAAGATTTTGATTTTTGAGATGAAAAACAAATGACATCAAAAACCATGGAGCCGTGGACCTAGACACCGAAACCCATGAAGGAATGGACCTAGACATCAAAAACCATGGAGCCGTGGACCTAGACATCGAAAACCATGGAAAAATATACCTAGACATCAAAAACCATGGAGCCGTGGACCTAGACATCGAAAACCATGGGGAAATATACCTAGACATCGGAAACAATGGAGAAATATACCTTGACATCGAAAACTATAGAGCCGTGGACCTAGACATCGAAAACCATGGAGAAATATACAGAGACAACTAAAACCATGGAGAAATATGCCTAGACAGCAAAAACCATGAATAAATATACCTAGACATCGAAAACCATGAAGAAATATACCTTGTGACGTTGTCACTTTTGTTGCCAGCTGTCGAGCCGCGGCGAGAGCTACCGGATCCCAGTCTGGGACCGGCCTTTTCTTTTTTTATCTGATTTCAGCCCCCCCCAGGATCGAGGAGGACTGAACGAGCCGACGAACTCGGAGAAAACACCACGAACTTCCCTGAACATTCCCGCGAGCGCGAGCGAGCGACCCACCGACCGAGCGAACGGCTGATTCGCCCTAAAACTCGCGCACTTGACCCACTTACGAATTTCTCCCTCCCTCCCCCGCGTGTCAATTTTCGTGTTCTCCCCTTAGCCCCACTCACTTTAGCCCGCACACACTCGTTTTTCGCGACAAGCGTCGAGTCGCGGAAACCGTGTCACCCATCGTCCCTCCGACAAGGCTTGTCCGTCGAGTCGGAGGAAACTCAACGGTTTCCGCGGCGTCCAGGCGCGTTTTCGACAATACGACCGCGACTCTGCCACGGCTGTTTTGACAGCCGTGGGCGCCGCCATCTTGCTCGAGCCTCGGTCTCGCGAGGCAGGCAGCGTGGCGCCAGCGCCCGGTCGCGAGACCGACGTAGGCGCCACCTGTGTGCGATCTCGCGAGACCGACGCTCGATAAGCGGATCAATAATTGGTCGGCTCTAAAGCCGCGTTTCGATTGGCTATCGGAACGTTCGCGAAGCTTCGCGAGCGTCCCGAGGGGCTGGAGGTGACGCTCGAGCTCTCTCTCTTCCGCTTCGGACTCGACACGGTCAACATCGTGTCCCGTTTTTTGTGCCCTTTTCGAGTCTTTCCGTGTTCAATTTGTGATCAAAAATATCTACGACGACCCGGCTTCCCGAAGGACCACTCTCTGAGCATTTTCTGGATTACGTCGGCATAGCGTTCTCGTGTTTCTTCTCAAAACCGAGACAGCAAGTAAGTCCTTCGATTTTTGCCGGGCGTGCGACGCCATTTTTCCCTTGTCGTTTGACTCTTCCCAAACACCCAAGTTTTCGTCATTTTCGTTCGCTTTCTCGAATTTTTCGTTCGAGAAAGCTTTATTTCGTCGATCAGTCGACGCGACGAGTGTTGTGCCATCGAGTTTGCCCCTGTTAATTATTCGTGAAATCGTTTTTGCCCCTTTTTGCCCGTCATTCCCTCCCGTGATTTTTCGAGTCAGTGTTTCGCGTTTTCGAGCCCCGTCGCGATATTTATTTGCATATTCTTTTCGCCTCCCATCGTCGATCGCCCCCCCTCGCGTCCCTTTGTCATTAATTTAGCCCTATTTTTCGCGTTTTCGTGTGTGACGCGAGTGAGATTTCGCTCGATTCATTCAATCGGGTTCCGCCGACGCGGCCCGGTTCGAGCGTCCGCGTGGTTCGTTCGATCGCGTGGCTCGCTCGCGCGTCGTTCCCCTTTTTGTCGCTGGTATTGTAAGACGCCTGAGTTTCAGGGACCCTCTGTCCTTGCGTTTAAGTTTTTCTTGATTCTCCCTGAGCCAGTCCAATTTATTTTCATTAATACAACTCATTTATTATTGTTTTCGTTCAATTTTTGGCCATTTTTTTTTGTAACGGTTGCTGGACCGATTTAACCAGCTGGCGCCCCTTATTTTTCTCATATAAATTCCCTTATTTTCGTTGTATAAATTCGCTTAAATAAATCCAAAACTTGTTTTTATTATTTTAATTCATTTTTCGCAGCGTTTATTTATTTTTCCCCCACAATTTCTCTTGCGCTTGTGTCGAACCCGTCACAACCTAAGCATCGAAAACCATGGAAAAATATACAAAGCCGACGAAAACCATGGAGAAATATACCTAGACATCAAAAACCGTGAAGAAATATACCTAGAAATCGAAAACCATGGGGAAATATACCTAGACATCGAAAACCATGGAGCCGTGGACCTAGACACCGAAAACCATGAAGCCGTGGACCTAGACACCGAAAACCATGAAGCCATGGACCTAGACACCGAAAACCATGGAGCCGTGGACCTAGACACCGAAAACCATGGAGCCGACGACCTAGACATCGAAAACCATGGAGAAATATACTTAGACATCGAAAACCATGAAGAAATATACTTAGACATCGAAAACCATGAAGAAATATACCTAGGCATCGAAAACCATGGAGAAATATACAGAGACAACAAAAACCATGGAGCCGTGGACCTAGACACCGAAAACCATGGAGAAATATACCTAGGCATCGAAAACCATGGAGAAATATACCTAGACAGCAAAAACCTTGAAGAAATATACCTAGACATCGAAAACCATGAAGAAATATACCTAGGCATCGAAAACCATGGAGAAATATACCTAAACATCGAAAACCATGAAGCCGTCGACCTAGACATCGAAAACCATGGAGAAATATACCTAGACGTCGAAAACCATGAAGCCGTCGACCTAGACATCGAAAACCATGGAGCCATGAACCTAGCGATCAAAAACCATGGAGAAACATACCTAGACATAAAAAACCATGGAGCCGTGTACCTTGACAACGAAAACCATGGAGCCGTCGACCTAGACATCGAAAACCATGAAGAAATATACCTAGGCATCGAAAACCATGGAGAAATATACAGAGACAACGAAAACCATGGAGAAATATACCCAGACAACAAAAACCATACCTACACGTCGAAAACCATGGAGAAATACACCTAGACAACAAAAACCATGGAGCCGTGGACCTAGACACCGAAAACCATGAAGCCATGGACCTAGACACCGAAAACCATGGAACCGTGGACCTAGACACCGAAAACCATGGAGCCGACGACCTAGACATCGAAAACCATGGAGAAATATACCTAGGCATCGAAAACCATGGAGAAATATACCTAGACAGCAAAAACCTTGAAGAAATATACCTAGACATCGAAAACCATGAAGAAATATACCTAGGCATCGAAAACCATGGAGAAATATACCTAGACATCGAGAACCATGAAGCCGTCGACCTAGACATCGAAAACCATGGAGAAATATACCTAGACGTCGAAAACCATGAAGCCGTCGACGTCGACCTAGACATCGAAAACCATGGAGCCATGCACCTAGCGATCAAAAACCATGGAGAAACATACCTAGACATAAAAAACCATGGAGCCGTGTACCTTGACAACGAAAACCATGGAGCCGTCGACCTAGACATCGAAAACCATGAAGAAATATACCTAGGCATCGAAAACCATGGAGAAATATACAGAGACAACAAAAACCATGGAGAAATATACCCAGACAACAAAAACCATACCTACACGTCGAAAACCATGGAGAAATATACCTAGACAACAAAAACCATGGAGCCGTGGACCTAGACACCGAAAACCATGAAGCCGACGACCTAGACATCGAAAACCATGGAGAAATATACCTAGACATCAAAAACCATGGAGCCGTGGACCTGGACACCGAAAACCATGGAGCCGACGACCTAGACATCGAAAACTATGGAGAAACATTCCTAGCTATCGAAAACCATGGAGAAATATACTTAGACATCGAAAACCATGGAGAAATATACAGAGACAACGAAAACCATGGAGAAATATACCTACACATCGAAAACCATCGAGAAATATACCTAGACATCAGAAACCATGGAGCCGTGTACCTCGACAACGAGAACCATGGAGCCGTCGACCTAGACATCGAAAACCATGGAGAAATATACAGAGACAACAAAAACCATGGAGAAATATACCTACACATCGAAAACCATGGAGAAATATACCTAGACAACAAAAACCATGGAGCCGTGTACCTTGACAACAAAAACCATGATAGCTAGACAACGAAAACCATGGTAGCTAAACAACGAAAACCATACGGAAAGAGAGGCCCGATATAGTCTGTCTCTCTCGCTCAGTGGCGCGCAAAGAGTGGGGATACCACGTTTAGCGGGGCGGGTGACGTCACGGGCCGAAAATGTCCACCAGGCACGTAAGGGCGTATGTCCAAGCGCCTGCGCACATAACTTACGCCTTTCTGACTCTAAGAAACAGAAGGGATCCCAAACCTCGCGTCCAAAATCTTCAATGTTAGATTTCTCTGGATTGGCTGAACGGATTTTGTTCTACCAAGAACCATTCGAAAGATAAAAAATCATAGAAAATTCAAATCTAATATGAGATTTTTCCCTCAACCCGTTCTCCTGTGAGAACGATTTAAAGTTTCTGTGACGTCATAAAATGCCTATTTTACTGTATATAAGAGTACGGCCGGCTCGCGCGCTACGCTTTTCTTTTAAACTTGGCGTCGAGCCGCTGCCGCGACTCTTGATAAGTTGCAAAACAATGTGTTCAAGATTTTTCTTTCAAAAATTCGGCTCATGGCCTCTCTGGCTATCTACAAAAAACAAATCTTAAATACTTTTTTTTTTACAACTCGATTTTTGCATTTTTTTAACAATATTAAGATTCGCGGTAGCGAATCAAGACAAGTACGTTTTCGTTAGAAAATGACGTCTCGAGCTACCGCGTATCATATTCACGAAACATCGCGTTTTGACACTTATCGAAATTTTGTTTATTTTTTTTACCTCCATTCCGGGATCTGGTCGAATTATGAAGCGTACCATTATTTTTTATTTATTTTTCTCTTCAATTTAAAAAAAAAATCAATGCACTGGTTTAATCCATCGCTGAGATATCGTTTTTTTTTTTACACGGCTTCTAGCAGCCTGTCCGTCATTTCGCGATCCCTGAACATAGCGTTTTTTCGCGATTTTCGCGATCCCTGAACATAGCGCTTTTTCGCGATTTTCGCGATCCCTGAACATAGCGCTTTTGTTTGATGAAAATCGCGATTCCTGAACATGGTATTTTTGAAAAATAAAAAAAAGTGTGACATTCAAGTCAGCGGTGACAGCCAGAAGCGAAAACGTAAGTATATTTTTGTAATATTATATATAATTGACAGATGTTAAAAATTTGATAATTAATTTTTTTTTCCACTACAGGTTGCAGAAATGGACCAACAAGCAGTCGATGAACAGCGACAGGGAGACGGGGAAGGCGGTATTGATGAACCGCCTTCTCCTCAAAATTCACCGGCTCGCGGGGCAGAAGATCGGCCTGCCCTGTCGCCATCATCGGAACCGCCGCGAGCTCCGACCCCGGTGGATGATGCCCCGGTGCCGGTTCTTCCAATGGAAGAAATCGAGAACCGGGGACCATATCTGCGGCGAAATTTTCGGCAGCGTACAAGAGGTTAGTATTCTCTCTTTTTCTTTTCTGCGCTCTCTTGGTTTCGCGCTTTTTTGCTGTTTACTTTCGCTTTCTTTCGCTTCTTATCTTTTTCACTTTTTCGCTTATTTCCTCTCTCTTCTTTGCCTCATTCTCTCGATTTCTCGCATTTCATTCCCCTCTTTCTCGTTTTCTCAGTCTCGACTCACTTTTTCGTTCTCTTATTTTCTTCCTTTTTTCTCTCTAATGCTTTCGCTTTTTCTTATCTTTGCTATCTTTCGCTTTTTCGCTCATTCCCGTTCATCGCTTTTCCTCATTTTCTCAATTCTTCACGTTTCATTTCTCTCTTTCTCAATTTCTTACTTTTTCGCTCTTTTTCTTTCTAATGCTTCCTAATTTTCCGCTTTCAATCATTCGCCTATTCTTTCACGTTCTGCCGCCTTTCCTCATTTCCGCGTTTTCTCGTGTTCCCACGTTCTCTTCTGCTTTTTCGCTTTCATTCCTCCCCTCGTTTTTTATTTTTCGCTCATTCCCTCTCTCCGCTTTTCCTCATTTTCCCAATTTATCACATTTCATTTTCCTCTTTCTCATTTTCTCAGTTTCTCACTTTTTCGCTCGCTTATTTTCTCTCTAATGCTTTTGCTTTTTCCTATCTTTGCTATCTTTTGGTTTTGCACTCTCACTTTCTTTCTTTCGCTGTTTCGCTCATTCCCTCTCGCCGCTCTTCATCATTTTCTTAATTTCTCACGTTTCATTTCCCATTTTCTCACTTTTTTGCTCCCTTATTTTCTCTTTTTTAGCTAATGCTTCCCAATCTTTTGCTTTTCAATAATTCGCTCATTGTCTTCTGCTATTTGTCGCCTTTCCTTATTTCCGCGTTTTCTTGCACTCTCACGTTCTCTTTTTTTTCTCTTATTCTCTGTCCCTGCTTTTTCTCTTTTTCTACATTTCTCACTTTTCGCTCTCTTATTTGCTCTCTAATGCTTTCGCTTTTCGTATCTTATGCTATCTTTCGCTTTTTAGATTATTTGCTTACTGTCTTTTGCATTCTCACTTTCTTTTTTTCGTTTTTTCGCTTATTTTCTGTCCCACCTTTTCCTCATTTTCCTAATTCGTCACGTTTCATTTCTCTCTTTCTCATTTTATCATTTTTTCGCTCGCTTATTTTCTCTCTTCTTCTTTCTAAGAAAAAGGTGCTTCTCAATCTTTCGCTTTTCAAACATTCGCTTATTGTCTTTTACGTTCTGTTGCTTTCCCTCATTTTCGCGTTTTCTCGAGCGCTCATTCTGTCTCGTTCGCTGTTTCACTCTTTCGCTTTCCTTCTTTTATTTTTTATTGCTCTCTCGTTTTTTCTATTTCATATTTTTACTCTTGCTTTCTGACCTTTTCCGCTTTTTTCGTTTTTTTCATTCTTTCATTCATTCATCCTCTCTGTCAAACAACAATCCATGTTCTCTTCCCTTCTAATCCTTCCAATTAATCTGTTTTTAGGAAATGGACGACGCGAATGGATCCGCCGCGAGCACGCGCATTTTAATGCAATGGCCCGGCTCGTGGACACGTTATACGCTATCTCCAACCCGTACCGTGGGCGATCCCGGTCCCGAGCTCGGAGATGATTTAGAAAATTATTTGGATAAATTTAGAAATTTCGAAAAAGAAAAGGAAAAAGAAAGAAAAAAATTAGAGATATAAATTAGTTGTATGTTAAATATTTGAATAAATAAGGAAGTTAATAAATTCGATGACAATATTCTCTTTATTTATATTATGTATAAATATTTATTTGTATAAATTATTGTATGAATTGTATAAATTGTATAAATTATTTGTATGAATTCAAGTACTGTGTGCCCAAAGGGTAATAAGTGCTTTAATTTATATAAATAGGCAATAAAACATGTGCAGGGCAGGGAATATACGCATTTCTCTTATTATTACACTGAAAATGAAATTTTGTTGAAAAAGATCGATATTTCGTTGGATACGTTCAACTAAATGTTTTTTCGAAAATTCACGAAAATTTCGTCATTCGATCAAAAAACATTCTGGAAAATCTTTTCGGAAAGTAAATTTTTGTCATTCCAATCGTAAATTTTGCTGACAGTTTCATTACAATGAAAAATATTGTCGAAATAAGGAAAATTTTGAAATCATCCCAAAATATTAAACAAATATAAGTATAGTGGGGCTACGCCGTCCATCACGTGCACTTAAAAAAGCGCCACAGAACCTGCACGGGTTTATGAAGTCTAATATTTTATTGTATTTGCAAAAAGTAGGCAAATCAGTACAAAAGACAGCACGTATGTGCTGTAAAAAAAGTCGAGACAAGTACGTTTTCAGTGATCCAAACAGAATACCCCACAAAAAAGTAAAGTAAAAAATTGAAAATAAATTCAATCTTTCTGATAATTTATCGACCCACAAAAAATATTATCGAACGACGTCAAATCTAGCGAAAGAACTGCTCACAAAAAATTTGTTTTCTTACAAAAAATTAAATCCACCAAAAAATTTGAAATATATTCCATCTTTCAGAAAACTTATAATAACCCCACTAAAATGGTTATCAAATTAATTCAAATTGCAAAAATTCACTTTTCCCAAAGAGTGAATAAGACTTCACAAAAAGTTACTAAATAAACTAGTAAAAATAGCCAAGTACGTCTAGCTTTGTAATATTCAGTCAAAATACATTTTATCTTTCTGACAATGACTTGACCCACTATAATAATAATCGAACAACGTTAAACGCCACAGAAGCAGCTGTGTTCTCACAAAAAATTGAACCAACGAACATTTTTTGCGCATATTCCACCTTTCAAAAAGTGACTAACACCCAAATACGTCGCATCGTGAGCGGATATGCGCAGAGTACTTGACCGGCCCGAAAATTTGAGTATAAAACTGTAGCATGAGTGAAAAAAGAAAGTGAGAACTTGTATTTTTAGATATCTTTTCCATCCTGCACATGGATTATTGTCTTGAAACTTAACAAGATCACATAGTTATCCTTTTCATGTACGACATTGTACGGAATTGACCTTTGAAAAATGCTCGCTCGCCGCAGATTTGGGATATTTATTAGTCATTCAGGAATTAACAGAAAAGTTCTACAACAGTGCTTTGTTTGTTAGACATGGCAAATGTACGATATTGGCCATCGTAAAACGGTCGCCGCAAATTTGAGATCATCACTCATTGATAAATCAACACAACATTACTGTGATTGAGCTTTCTTTGGTAGACTTTGCAGTTTTACGATATTTTGGCCTCCGTAAAACAGTCCTCAGAAATTTTTCTGAGCATTTTTTGTATCAGAAATTTAAAAATCAAGCACATTTCGTATCAGAAATTTAAAAATCAAGCACATTTTGTATCAGAAATTTAAAAATTCCTCTTAAAACTTGGTGACGCTGAGGACCAATTTGATTAGTAATTAAGGAATCACCTCAAAAATTTTGCGATAGTCCCTTTTTTTATACACCTCGTGATTGTACGAGATTCATTTTTGTAGAACAGCCGCCGCAAATTAGATATTATTAGCAATTAAGAAACCAACTTAAAAATGTTGTAATGATGCTTTTTTTTACACGTTGCGAATGTACCTTTGTACAATTTGCACATTTTATATCAGTAATTTAAAAATTCGTTCTAAAACTCGGTGACGCTGAAGACCAATTTGATAAACACGTCGAGAATGTACAGAAAATATGGACTGGTAGAGGTGAATTCTGCATGAATTCATCGCGAAAAACAGAAAGTATTTGCAGCCACACGTAGTCCGAAAATTTTCGGGCCGGACAAGTACTCTGCGCATATCCGCTCACGATGCGACGTATTTGGGTGTTAGTCACTTTTTGAAAGGTGGAATATGCGCAAAAAATGTTCGTTGGTTCAATTTTTTGTGAGAACACAGCTGCTTCTGTGGCGTTTAACGTTGTTTGATTATTATTATAGTGGGTCAAGTCATTTTCAGAAAGATAAAATGTATTTTGACTGAATATTACAAAGCTAGACGTACTTGGCTATTTTTACTAGTTTATTTAGTAACTTTTTGTGAAGTCTTATTCACTCTTTGGGAAAAGTGAATTTTTGCAATTTGAATTAATTTTATAACCATTTTAGTGGGGTTATTATAAGTTTTCTGAAAGATGGAATATATTTCAAATTTTTTGGTGGATTTAATTTTTTGTAAGAAAACAAATTTTTTGTGAGCAGTTCTTTCGCTAGATTTGACGTCGTTCGATAATATTTTTTGTGGGTCGATAAATTATCAGAAAGATTGAATTTATTTTCAATTTTTTACTTTACTTTTTTGTGGGGTATTCTGTTTGGATCACTGAAAACGTACTTGTCTCGACTTTTTTTACAGCACATACGTGCTGTCTTTTGTACTGATGTGACTTTAATTTACACACGTTTGGATGGAGTAAACATGGGGTTCCTTTTCGCGCTCGACAACGCCACACTGCCCTGGGCATTTCTGCTGGACCGGAACCATCGTGTATATATAGATATCAGCCCTTTTTCGTAAGCCTTTAGAATATGGATATAGGGGAGAGGCGGGCAAAGTGGGACAGTGGGGCAAAGTGGGACACCCGTTGAAAAAATGGTTTTTTTTCGGAAAAATTCAAAAATTTCCCCGTGCACCCCAGGACACGTGTTTCGCGCAATATTCATCGACGCGAGTCATTTTTTCAATGGGAAAAATTATGGGAAACAGGCCATGCGTAGAAATACCGTACCAGCTCAAAATGACTCCAATTTTTTTTCTATCTTCTCTTACTATTCATCAATGGTGTGAAGTACAATAATATGGTGGCGCATCATATTTAACACCATAAAAATTCATTGAAATACCATAAATTCGAAATCAATGAAAAAAGAAACAAATGTTTAGCTAATATTTTTTAACGACCAACAGTGGTGTAACATCCGATAATATGATGGCGAATGATTTTGAATGCCATAAAATTTATTTTATTGATTAAAAATCTCAATATTTGACTATTTTCTCCCATTGGGGAAAATTTATGTCAACTTTGCAGCTATTGCGAAGATGACTCATATTTCTAGTTTTTTTTCAAACTTAATAAATGCTTAAAGACCCCACAGTATTTAAAATTGATCGGCCAAATCGTTATTTTTGGTTGAAGCGTTAAAGTTTCAAAAAAAAAAAAAAATGGAGGAACCTTATGATTGTTTCTTAAATGGTCATTATTAATGATTAACCCTCAGTAGACAAACATGGGTGTGGCCTGAGATTTTTCTGATCTTTTAAACGAGTCCAAGTACAGTAAAAAACGGTAAGACGTTCCAGACCCATGTGTGTCTAGGGAGGTGCACGAATTGCAGTGTGTCTACGGAGGGTTTAATTGAAAAACCGACTCATTCGTATTTTTTCTCACGGTTTTGCAAAAACGACTATTTTAATCTTGCAATGGACGAAGAAAAAAATTTTAATTCTGATTTTTTTTTCTTCTTTTCCGGAATTCAAAATATTTTCTCTTTGCATTCAACTCTAGAACGGCAACCTTATTTTGTTTTTTTTTTACTGATTCCGGTAACCTGGAGTCATCAATGACCCCAATTTAAAAAAAATTCATGTCTCCGTTAAAATTTAACGAAAAGGGTTCAACTTCAGCTCATTCTTTTCGTTTTTTAATGCAGAATCATGTGCACTCGGGCCAATTTTGCTTGAAATCAAATATTGTGTCGAAAAGCGGTAAAACCATAAAAAATAAGAGAACGAAGGGAGAAAGAGCTCGGAATTTTGGGTCGTGGGGGGCGTTTTTAACCCCAGGTTACCAGGTTTGAATTGTGAAAAACAAGAAAAAAAATTGAAATTTTGCATTTTTCTTTTTCCAAGAGTTAAAGAATAGTTGTTGCGGAAACGTGGAGAAAAAAGGGTAAAGATGTTTATTTTTTCAGTTCAATGATCAATAATTGTCATTTTTGGAACATTGAAAGCTGTTCATTTAATTTTTTAAGAAATTTTCAAATTTTGGTAAAAAAATGACGGTGTTCGGGAGATGACAAAAAGATAAAAAATACCCATATACGCATAAATCCATGCAAAAAAAAACAATCACGAGCGATCGCCATCGGTTGACAGTGGTGCTGCTATCACGTCTTCCGTGGACTGATCGATTCGATATTATTCTCATTTTGACAGTCTCGCGTTGGGTATCGACTAGTGCGTGTGAAAAAGGGTTAATTCGCTCAGTGCGCATTGCGATTCAACAGAATCGGCTACGATCAATCTCATCAAACACAAAAACGCGCTAAACGCGTCATGGGCAATGGGTAAATCGCGCAACGTGCAACCCCTAAACCATCATTCACACACACACACACACACACACACACCCTGATCCTTATGTAAACAAAATATAGTGGGTTTTTATGCCGTCAAGGCTTTTCCCACACGAGCCATTAAAGAATCATTTGTTGGGCTCAATCAAGCATCAATTTATTCCTCCATCCCTGTCTCATCCAATTCCCTCCATTTAAAAAATTAAAAAATCAAAACTACGGGGAAACTTCATGTAGAAGAATCCTCCACAATACAAAATGGTGTCAGAAGTGGGATTTTGGAAAACACAAAAAAAATAACACATGACATAAAATAAGTAATTTCATGAACGAGTGCATCACATCAATCACGGGCTCTTTACGACCAATCGCCATCGCTTCCGGATTCGCCACGTCCAGCTCGCCATTGGAACCAACATCATCAAACACAGCTAAGTATTTTTTTATTTCAAACATAGTACGCTTGGTCGCTAGAGCTCTCGGACTCCCGTGGCAACGACTTTGTCTTAGCAACGCCTGTTTATAAAAAAGGGAAAAACGCCGAGACATCGCGGGCCATAAAACAAATAATTTTTAATCTTGGTTTGACCTCTCAATCAAAAGCATAAAAGATTAAAGAAGTCTCGTTACGTCAGTGCAATCTTTATCGATCAAGTAACATTGAGTGTTCATTGGGACAAGTCGAGCCAGTGCCATGGCAAATCGCGTAAAATTAATTAATCAAAAACGCGCGACTTTAAAGGCACAAATCACCAAACTCGAGAGACTCGCGGACGATGACGAGTTAGACGCGATAAACGTAAAAATGCGCATGGACCGCGTGAAAGAACAATTCCGGTTATACGAACATTTACATGACGAAGTCGCGGTGTTAATCGAACCCGAAACTGAATCGCTTAATGAATTTGACGAATTAGAGAATCGTTTCTACGCGCTCGTGACAAAACTCGAATCGAATCGATCAAGAGCACCGTCGCCGTCAATCGACAGAGCAGCAATCGCAACAGCGTTGACAAGCGATAGCACACGTCGGCTTAAACTTCCCGTCGCGGATCTTCCCAAATTTAACGGTGATATCAGCAAATGGTTATCGTTCAAAAATATATTCCTCACGATGATCGATTCACGAGAAGACATTACGAACGTGCAGAAATTCCTGTATCTAAAAAATTGCCTTGAAGGGGACGCGTTAAACAAAATTCTTATTTACAACGTTAGCGAGGAAAATCATCCAACAGCGTGGAAACTCTTGCTCGATTCCTACGATAAATTTCGCGTTTTAATTGTAAAACATCTCGACGCGATTCTTGAGCTACCGATACAAACGAAGGCAAGCCACAAAGGCTTAACGAGACTCGTCGACGATATGCGTCAACATATTAACATGCTCGCGTCCCTAAACGTGCAACCGGACGAGCATTTATTGATACGCATAATCGAACGCGCGTTACCGAACGACATTCGCGCAAAATGGGAAGAAACCCTTAACTTAGATGAGGCACCGGCGCTCGAGCAAATTTATAAATTCGTGTCCGAAACCGCGTTTCGCTATCTCGCGGTCGAACAAGAGGCGATATCAATGAAACAAGTAACGAGCAATGAGCGATCGTACAGCGGTAGAGATCTGCGCGGATTAAAAACGCGAAAGGCAGAAGACGGTGCGCGTACGCTCATGACGAGCACCTCGTCCAATTGCATCGTATGCAAAAGGGAAAAGCATTCCGTGTATCAGTGTCGCGAATTTCGAAACATGCCAGTGCAACAACGGTGGAACGTTATCAAAAAATCATCCCTGTGCAGAAACTGCCTGCAACCACACAGCGGGAAATGCCGCGCATCTCACTGCAAAATGTGCACGAAATACCATAACACGCTTCTCCACAGCGAATCAACACCAGACAACACGAATCGAGCTCTGGCCAGGTCGGACGGCGCAAGCGGTTCAACCTCACAGGTGAATTCAATCGTTTCTGAGAAAATGCAGCTTGCTTTCGCGTCTCAAACTTTACAATCGCAACTCATGCTAAGCGCTCAGATACGCGTCAAGGGGGCAAACGGCCAATTCATAAAATGTCGCGCTCTCTTGGATACGTGCGCAACAGCACATTTCATAACGCAAGATCTCGTTAAAAAATTGCAATTACCAACACGCGTGTGTTCACTCCCCGTCGGAATGATCAACGAAACAAGCACTATTGCCAAGGGTGCAGTTGAATGCACGTTTTACTCAATACATAATAACTTCAACAAAACTCTTACGTTCTTAATTATTCCCAAAATCGCGGATACTGTTCCAAACGAAGTCTTCCCTCGCAGCTCGATCGATTTACCGAGTAATATAAAATTAGCCGATCCAGATTTCCATTTGCCGCAAAGAGTCGACATGCTTTTCGGCTCGGGAACCACGTTATCATTATTATCAATCGGACAATGCGATTTATCACGCGACGGCGTCGATCTTTTCTTATAAAAAACGCAGCTCGGTTGGGTTGTCGCCGGGGGAAAAACAGACGCAAGGGCCGGAGGACGTGCAACGTGTCAATTGATCGAGTTGAAAGAACAGATCGAAAAATTTTGTCTTCTAGACGACGCGACTGCAAATCAATTCAAGTTATCCGAGAACACAAATTGCGAAATTCACTTCACAGAAAACGTGAAACGCGAAGCGACGGGACGTTACACCGTACGTCTACCATTCCGAAGCGCTTCTCACGATCTCGGCGACTCGAGATCAATAGCGTTGCGACGCTTCGTGGGTCTACAAAAAAGATTGAATCAGGATTCTGTTTTCAAACAAGAATACGAACGAGTCCTGAACGAATATATAGAATTAGGGCACATGACAATGATCAAGGACGACTCACAACCAGGATATTATCTTCCACACCACGCGGTCGTAAAGGCAACTAGCGTAACGACTAAAACGCGCGTTGTTTTCGATACTTCGGCCAAAACAAACAAGGGCATTTCTCTCAATGACATCCTCATGGTTGGCCCGACGATTCAATAAAAACTTTTCGAACATCTCGTGCGATTTCGCGGTCACAGATACGTAATTACCGCGGACATTGCAAAAATGTATAGACAAATCTGGATACACCCAGACGACCGTCGATATCAACGGATCTTTTGGAGGCACAACGGCAAAACGCGAGTATTCGAACTCAACACGGTCACCTTCAGCGTATCCGCGGCACCTTTTCTCGCAATTCGAACGATTCACAAACTGGCATCCGACGAGAGCGTTGAATTTCCAATCGGAGCCGAAGCTCTGACGCGCGATCTATACGTAGATGATTTATTAACGGGAGCGGAGACGATTGAAAAATTGACGCTAATTCGGGACGAAGCAATCGAAATATTGAAACGCGGCGGTTTCGATATACGCCAATGGGCGTCAAACCACCCCGATGCGCTTGAAAACTTGGCGGAAAAAACGGCAAACATAGAATTTCTTACCGACGAAAATCCGGTACGAAAAACACTCGGTGTTTCGTGGAACGCGAAACAAGACAAATTATTATACAGCGTTAAACCCATCAAACCGGCCGAACGAGTCACGAAACGGTACATCTTATCAGAAATTGCCAAAATCTTCGATCCCCTTGGTCTTCTCGGTCCGGTCATACTCGTATGCAAAGTTCTCATGCAACAATGCTGGAAAACTAAAGCGACTTGGGACGAATCCGTACCCAGCGCTCTACATACCGCGTGGCGATCATTTGCGGAACAATTAACACTAATCAATGATTTGCCGTTCAAACGAGGCGTGTTAATAAACGAGCCAGTCGAAATCGAAATACACGGGTTTTGCGACGCAAGCAAAACTGGATACGGAGCGTGTCTGTACGTACGATCGCGCAACGAAACGGGTAATGTTCACGTTCAATTGCTCTGTTCAAAGGGTCGCGTCGCGCCACTAAAAGAACAAACGATCCCTCGACTCGAGCTCTGCGGAGCATTGACACTCGCGCGATTATACAACGAAATTCGCGCGATATTGACATTTCCCGTTCACACAGTAATTTTCTGGTCAGACTCAACCATAGTTCTACAATGGCTCAAAAAGAATCCGAGCGAATTAAAAATATTCGAATCAAATCGCGTTGCGGAAATACAAGCCCACGGTAAAGGCGTCGAATGGCGACACGTCCGAACCGAACAAAATCCCGCAGACGCGTTATATCTCGAGGTCAACTCCCTCAGGAATTTTTGAAAAACGATTCCTGGCTCCAGAGACCCTCATGGTTAGCACAGCCTAAATCCACGTGGCCAATCACGACCGAAATTCCTTGTGACGATTTACCGGGAATTAAAAAATCCCTTTGCATGGCCGCGCAAGTACAACCGCAGTCCATATTCGAAAGATTCTCGTCGTACATAAAATTAATTCGCGTCGTTGCGTACTGTTTGCGCTTCTCCACCCCTAAAAGGGAAAAGAGTGACTTAACGACATCAGAAATTAACAACGCGGAACGTCGCGTCATTCGATTGATTCAACAAGCAAGTTTTCAAGAGGAAATAGATCGTCTATCGACCAACGGCCGCGTCAAATGCGCGAAACTCGGATCCTTGAATCCAATAATCGATGAAAACGGTCTACTCCGCGTCGGCGGCCGAATTAACAACGCGAATATTTTTCCGGATCAAAAGAATCCGATTCTTCTTCCGTCGCGTCACCACGTGACAGATCTTCTAATTCGACACACTCACGAAAAATTTCACCACACTGGTATACAATCGACTCTGTATCATATCCGTCAACGTTTTTGGATATTGGACGGTCGAAATCAGGTCCGAAAAATCGTTCAACGCTGCACAAGATGCATACGGTTTCGGCCAGTGCCGATTGAGTATCAAATGGCTGATTTACCGAAATCTAGAGTGGATATCGCGCCTGCGTTTTATCACGCGGGCGTCGATTATTTCGGTCCCATGCTCGTGAAGGAAAAGAGACATCGAAATCGCGGTAGCGTCAAAGTCTATGGTTGCATATTCATTTGCATGTCCATCAAGGCAATTCATATCGAAATCGTAAGCGATTTAACGACAGACGCGTTCATCGCGGCCTTGCGCCGATTCACAAGCCGACGAGGCATTCCCGCGCATATTTACTCCGATAATGGGACAAATTTTTCTGGAGCAAACAGTCAATTTCGCGAATTCTACGCATTACACGAATCAGGCGAATTCAAATCAAAACTCTACGCGTTCACCACGCGAGAAAAAATCAGTTGGCACTTTAATCCTCCCAGATCACCTCATTTCGGAGGGATCTGGGAAGCGGCTGTCAAGTCGTGCAAGCACCATCTGAAGCGCGTCATGCGTGATCATCTTTCACCTACGAAGAGTTACACACGCTCGCGATCGAAATCGAATCGATATTAAATTCTCGTCCCTTGTGTCCAATCAGCGCAGATCCTAACGATCCCGTTGCTCTAACACCCGCGCATTTATTGATTGGCAGGCCACTCACAATGCTGCCGGAAAATGAATTCTTGCATGTTTCAGACAACCGTTTGTCCGCCTGGGAACTAATCACGAAAATCCGACAAGAATTCTGGCGAAGGTGGCAACTCGAGTACCTTAGCGAATTACAAAAGCGACAAAAATGGATCAATCCAAGCGCAAACATACAGCAAGACGCAGTCGTGCTCTTGATCGACAAACAACTACCATGCATGCAGTGGCGTTTGGGACGAGTGGTCGAGCTGCATCCGGGGAGCGATGGCGTGGTCAGGGTAGTCACCGTCAAAACAGCGCAAGGAACGTACCAACGCAATACGAAATCCATTTGTCCATTACCAATTAACGTATAAGAAAATTGTATCTTGGTCTGTAAAATTCATACTTCTCACTCTTGAAATACACACAACATACAGTTTCTCGAATCACTTGCTCGCTAACACTCCCAAGGGGGGCGGCGTGTTCGGGAGATAACGAAAGGATAAAAAATACCCATATACGCATAAATCCATGCAAGAAAAAAAAACAATCACGAGCGATCGCCATCGGCTGCTATCACGTCTTCCGTAGACTGATCGATTCGATATTATTCTCATTTTGACAGTCTCGCGTTGGGTATCGACTAGTGCGTGTGAAAAAGGGTTAATTCGCTCAGTGCGCATTGCGATTCAACAGAATCGGCTACGATCAATCTCATCAAACACAAAAACGCGCTAAACGCGTCATGGGCAATGGGCAATCACGACATGCGAATTCCGACTCAACAGAGTCGAAGGATCGAAAACGCGCTAAACGCGTCATGGGCAATGGGTAAATCGCGCAACGTGCAACTCCTAAACCATCATTCACACACACACACACACACCCTGATCCTTATGTAAACAAAATATAGTGGGTTTTTATGCCGTCAAGGCTTTTCCCACACGAGCCATTAAGGTATTCCTTTCGCGGAGGGCCGCATTTTGTAGGCGCATAAGTGGGGCACTCGTCTTTTGTTTGAAAATTAGACGAACTCTCAATAAAAATGAATTGTTACCAATTATTTATCCTAACAACAACCAGGATTCAAATATTTTTCATAAATGAAGGAATTTATAAATTGAAAAAATTTTTCGTATATTGGCTGAAATACCGATCTGACAACGCAACAGCAGCGCCCTGCGAATCGCCATGATGCGACGGTCCTGCGCGATATGAGTATACGCACGCAGCCACAAACGTCAATGTTGTCGACGATTTTCGTTCATAATTGTTGAATGTGTCTCAAATTATGAGTGGTGAAAAACATGCAGTGCGGAGTGACGTGGGTAAAAACAGGGGGAAATTCGTCAAAAGAAAAAGAAAAGAGCGCATGGAAAGCGTTATCATCGCGACCAAAAAACGATTCAACAAGGTTAGAAAAACCTAAATATAACCTCACTAAATAATTAAAAGCACGTTAATGAAATTGGGATTTTCAACTTTAATTAATTTTTTTTCAGGAGTGTCATATTCCAAGTGAGCCAGTTGTTGACGGACGTCGACTTGTGGAAATAGGGACACTTGCAGCTGAACTGTGGTGTGAAGAGTGCAACACAACGTTATCGCTCAGACACATCAAGTCGGAGCAACAATTTGGTCTTGCGAGCATCTTCAAAATTCAATGCCAATCGTGTAATGGACTTCACCTCGTCCATACCAATCATCACAGCCGTAATGCGCCAAGGTTGTTCGACATCAACTGCAAAGTAGCCGTTGGTAAGAGCAACAAATAATGTTTAACAATTAACAAATTTAAAAGAAATACATAAATATTTTCATATTGCAGCTCTATTTGATGCTGGTATTGGTGAAGCCCACATCAATATGATTTTATCAGCCCTCAATGTCCCAACCATCTCGACAGCTACGTTGAAGCGGTATGAGCGTATCGTAGGTCCAGCCATTGAGGCTGTCGCACGTGATAGCTGCGAGGAAAGTGTTCGGCAGGAAATTGCAATCGCAATATCTCACGATTTAGAGTTTGTGTAAGTTGCAAACGCAAAATTTTTTCTTTAAAAATATATCAGAATTAGTAATTGACTAACAATTTATTATTCCACGTTTGAAAAAATAATTAATCAATGAAATGCTTCGCTCAATAATTATTCACACGAAATCCAATCTTTTAATCTTAAATTTTATCATAGAAATACTGGCACCATTTTTTAAATACCAATAAAAAAAAACTTCACTACGAAACGTCTTGTTTTCTACCTTGAATATGTATCACATCCAATTTCCTGAGTTATTATCCTTCCATATAGTGAACATTCTTCATATTATTTTTTCAAGAGGTCCATTAGTATCGTAGATCAGGAAAATTATGTTAGAATACCCCACGTTGTTTATTATATCCGTAGTCGAACGGAAAATGAAAATGATACGGTTCCAATGGAGTCGAATAATAATCTCCTCGAGTGCACAAACGCGAATGCAGAACCCCCAGTTAAGCTGAAAGCGTCATTTGACGCTGGATGGCAACGGAGAGGAACTGGCCACGCATATAATAGTTTATCTGGTACGTATGATTATGTTTTACGATAATGCCTGTCTGCGATATTTTTCGTCGAACGGAATGCCTAAATGGATCTTGTTTCTGACGTAGGCCACAGTTCGTTGATAGGCTTCCACACGGGAAAAATTTTATCCTACGCCACACGGAGTAAGCGATGTGCACAATGTGAACATGGTCATAAACCAGAGGATCACGATTGCAGAAAAAACTTTTCGGGATCTGCCAAAGCAATGGAGAGTCATATGGCAATCGAACTTGTCAATCGTAATCCCATTCTTCAAGAGCAGAATTGCTATATTTCTGTATTAATAGGCGATGATGACTGCAGCACAATTTCTGCAGTACGTAGGGAATCGCCAACAGAAATTGAAAAATGGTCTGACTTAAATCATGCCAGAAAAGGATTGACAAGCGCGTTATACGCACACCGTATATCACCGAAATTGATAGAGTACTTCAGCAAATGCTTTTCTTTTGCCCTGAATCAAAATCGCAATGACGCACAAAAAGTCAAAGAATCCTTACTCAATATTGTTCCTCACGCTTATGGTGAACACGAAGGATGTGGGGAATGGTGTCGACATCGCAATCGTGAAGAACAAATTCCCCATTCGCGTTTACCAAATCAAGAACCCCTATCTGATCCCGATGAACGTGTTGCGCTGACGCAGATTTTCTCACGATTTGCCAATAACGCTGATAAATTAGCGCCCTGTGCTTCGAGTCAAGGAAATGAATCCTTTAATAATACCGTCGCCAGCAAACATCCGAAGAATCGTCATTATGCGTCATCACAATCATTAGATTACAGAGTGGCTCTGGCTGTTTGTCAAAAAAATCTCGGATTTCAGCATATTTTGAAAATCTATGAAAAAGCGCTTCTTTCACCCGGTCGAGAAACAAAAAAATTCCGTGAAGCGAAAGACAGAACTCTAGACCAGAAATTGAAACGACTAAAGACCATCGAAATTAAACGACGGAGGCTATTTGCCAAAAAAAAAAGATCCAGCAAAGTCATTTCTACAGAAAACCGAGAAGGAATTACATACCAATCAAATTGTGGGTTCAGTTCAATCTCGGAGTTGTTAGGTAACAGTAAATACTCTGAACAATTACAATTTTCTTTTCTTTGTACGTCACAATTACTGATATTGTCCACTGAATATATTTCTTTTCGTAGACAAAACCGGACCACCGATGGATTTTAGTAATAGTATTGTGGTACTTTTCGATCTTGAAACCACTGGATTTTCCAAATTAGCAGAGATCGTCCAGGTAACGACAAAAATGCTTGCCACCCGAATTAATTTGACCGCCTACACCGATAAATTGACAACTCTCTTTATATGTAACGTTGTAGATTGCTGCTTGCTGTGGCGAAAATATGTTCAATGCATATATCGTGCCGTCAAAAGGTATGTCCCCTGGAGCATCGCTAGTAACAGGCCTACAAGTTACGAATGGTGAACTGTTTTTGCATGACAAACGTCTTGACACTGTTCCTCCTAGCATGGCTTTTCGAAAATTTCTCGACTTTCTCCGTTCCCAAATGGGTAGCGTGATTCTGGTTGCACACAACGGGTTCAGGTTCATTTTAATACCAGGGAGCAAAAGCTTTCGAACCATAATTTATTTAGGCGCACGCTACTTTTTTTACTATAGAAACACGTCAATTTATTTCACAATAGCTTCTTTTGATTAGGTTTGATGCACCCCTGTTAATTCGTCACCTGAAGAAATTTGACCTGCTGGACGAATTTCAACGCGTCGTCAAAGGGTTTTCCGATACCCTCGAAATATTCCGGGAAAAACTTCCAGATCGGAAAAAAGAAAAGAAGAAATTCAGCCAAGAAGCCCTTGCTCTCGATTTTCTTGGTGACAACTCCGTCAACGGAGTTCATAATGCCGTTAACGATGTCTCGTTATTAGGCAAACTTCTCACCACAATCGGCATTGACGTTAACACGATCAGAACCTGTGCGAGAAGTGTTAACGACATACTGCGATCCGAGATGCTGGCTGCGAAATGCGCCATAAATAAAACATCGTTGGAAATGTTTGACGCTGTTTCGTCGGGCATGAAAATTAAAATTGCCAAAGCAGGCATAGATGCCGAAATGTTGAAAAAAGCCTACGCTCAAGATGGTGACGAAGGTGTTCGGTTGTTGCTCGGGGAAGACGTACAAGGCAAACCTCGCGTGACGAAGAGCATGAAAATTGTGCGCTGCATCTCGAACCACCTCGCGATATTGAAAAATAAATAAAATAAAAACGATGTAGATTTTCAATAAACATTTTTTTCAGATAAAAGCTATGAATTGTTTATTCAATATCAATTAAAAAGTAATAAGAATATTTTTTTCAATATTCATGCTAACCGCTATATTTGAGGACGTTGTATGCAAAATTTGCAAAATTTTCTATCGATAGACTTCCTTTCAATTTGCACCACACAAAGAGAAAAGTTTAATTTAATAGCTCGCGCAATTTGAGGTTTCACCCTATGCAGAAGTCAAGATATTTATCAATCAATCCACAGTCCTTGATGTATATATAGTCGTCAGTCAGCCGCCAGCTGTTTCGAAGCGAACGCAGCCAATTTACCGTGTTGCCGGACCTAACCTCTCGACTGTCTCGGTTACGAAAAGCGTTCTGCTTGCGCTATTTTTCTGAGTTTAATCGTGAATATTTCCTTTAAAACTTCGACTACCCCATATTTTTATCGCCCATACGGATTCTTTATGATTTTTTCTGTAAGTGACGCAGTTTGTATCGGACATTTAGAGATCCGAAGTCTATTGATAATTAAATAGAAATGTGATTATGACCTAATCTCCGTAAGCTCCCATGTAAATTTGACGATTTTCAAAATTGAAATTCTTCGTTAAATGTTCGATAACGTGGCTCGAAATTTTTGCAAAATAATGAGATGCACTTTTACTTTACAGTAAATAAAAATCAGTTAGCTGTAGAGTAGTGAGGTTCGTGAAAGGAATACCTTAAAGAATCATTTGTTGGGCTCAATCAAGCATCAATTTATTCCTCCATCCCTGTCTCATCCAATTCCCTCCATTTAAAAAATTAAAAAATCAAAACTACGGGAAAACTTCATGTAGAAGAATCCTCGACAATACAGACGGTTTGGCCGATCAATTTGAAATATTCGGGGTCTTCGGGCATGTATAGAGTTGAAAAAAAACTTTAAAACGTAATAAGTCACTTTTGCAATATCTGCAAAGTTGACGTGGATTTTCCCAAATCGGAAAAAAAGTTAAATGTTGAAATTTTTTATTAATAAAATGAAATTATTCTTCATATTGAAAAAATTATTCATTTCGACGAATTTTGCCATAAACTCGAGTCCTGGCTACTATTGAGGGGTGATGAGAAGCGTAAATTTTTCATTTTTTAATAAATTTCCACAATTTACAAAGTTTCTATAAATTTTTATGGCATTCAATACCATATTATCGAACGTTACACCACTGTTGGTTGTTAAAAAACATTATCTGAAACTTTGTTCCTTTTTCCATTAATTTTCTAATTTATGGTGTTTTAATGGATTTCTATGGTGTTAAATATGATTCGCCACCATATTATTGTACGTTACACCATTCATGAATAAAAAAGGAAAATAGAACAAAAAATTCGAGCCGTTTTGAGGTGCCGTGTTTCGACGTATTACCCGCTTCCCATAATTTTTCCCATTAAAAAAATTACTCGCGTCGATGAATATTGCGCGAAACACGTGTCCTGGGGTGCATGGGGAAATTTTTGAATTTTTCCGAAAAAAAAAAACATTTTTTCGACGGGTGTCCCACTTTGCCCCACTGTCCCACTTTGCCCGCCTCTCCCCTACATTTGTAGGTTTTTTTTCTCCTTTTTACTTCATGCTTTTTTTCATCATTTTTATAAACAATTTTTTTCGCTTTTCGACCGACCATCGACAATGAGATCTTTGTGCTGGACTCGCCCTGCCCACGCTTCGACATCCGATTTTGTGGCCATTTTTTTCTCTTTGTCTTCCTTTTTATTATTCTCTCATTCAACCAAAAGAAAGAGCCGGTAAAAAGGAGAAAAAACCAACATTCAGACACAAAAATTCAATTTATGTTGCTTCACGAGTCCCAGATCACGCCAGATTTTTTGAAAACTTCTTGCCTCACGAATGCCCATTCAGAAAAAATGCTTAGCTCGGTTTTATAAATTGCCGCAGGTCCTGGACGTGTCATGAAATATTTTCATTTCACCTCCCCGTGTCATGCCTTATGTACCGAAGATCCTAATCCCCAGAACCGGAATTCTTTCTCCTTGTCAAAACGTTTCGCCGAAGCCCGAATGCAAGCCAATTCCTCGCTACGCGACGCTTTTTTGGCGATAACAGGAAGCTCAATTTTTATACCGCAGGATCATTCAAAAATACGACACACGGCGATAACGAAGTCGAAAATTATTAAGAAATATACTATGAATCCAGTTACTTATTGTTGAAAATTATAGTATTCTGAGGCCAGTTCGGAAATTACAGCAAGATATCTCGAATGGCAGTGCGACAAATCGTTCTAAACAGCATAGTAAAACGTGATCATCAGATTAAAACCGATTTTACAATTGAGCATAGCAATTAAAGAAAATCGCAATGGGTATGGTAAACGAAACAATACGAGTGATTAAATTCCACACATGTTCGATATGTATTCATATTGTGATAATATAATTTCACTATGTCGACGTTTAAAATTCGAGATATTCACACTCAAAACTAAACTCTTATCTGACATGGTAAATTGTTCATGAAAACAAACCTGAAATTCATAATCGCGCGCATTACTGTTTCTTATTCATATAGAACTGTTTATAATTGATGCTAAGAAAAATTGTAAGTGTTAAAAAATACTATCCTGTTTTGCAATTGGTACTACGATTCTTTTGCTTCTTGAACTTCGTATAGGACATTTTCCCAAAAAATTTTATTTCATACTAAACAAAACGAATCTGTTTTCTCCGTGCACTTTTTGCTTTGCAGTCGTAATTTCTGAGACAAGGCCCTCGCACTTGGTATTCAAAACTTGGCGAAAATGTGTCGTGTAATTGCGAGGAAGCAAATCAGTGGCTCTGGTTCGTGTTAACGATCAATTTGGCACGTCCTCGTGGGTTTTCCACCGAAGGTATCGCGTAACAGGGTCTTGATCAAATTTAAGATTTTAGGAATATCTAAGCGACGAAAATAATCGAGATCAGTCGCGCTTTCAAGCCCAACGCCATTTCAAACACTTCTCTGACGAGACATCGTCCAATACAATTTATACAGTAGGCAGAAAAAAGGGCGAGAGAAAGGGAAAGAGCGACTTGGCTTTGAGATTTAGAACGTGTATGATTTCTTGAATGGATCAAACGTAAGCAGGATTGGCATAAAACGAGTGTGTTGTGCTCGCTCGCCCACGCGAGCCAACGATCGCTCACGTGTCACTTCTTACAGTGCCTGAGCTCGATACAAACGTGTATCTCGTCATCAAAAAAACATCAACACTCGAACCTCTATTGCATCGTTTTTTTCGTGCATTATCACAGCTATAAAAAAAAGTCTTACTGTATTTGGTGACATGGAAAAACGTAACGTTGGTCATTTCAGCTGCTCATTGACTTTGTTCGAAATGTTGTTTGTTTATACTCTGAGATAAAAATAAAGAACGTTTTTTTATCATATTTGATCGAAAAAAATATTTCGGTCGGTTTATAATCGGAGACGGTGAATAAATTTTTCCGAACGTTCTAAATAGTCAAAATTCCTGATTTTCCTCATAACTATAACTTTTTCATACATTCCTGTGTGTGTTTGCGAAAAAAATAGTAAGAAAGCGGCAAAAAAAAAACGCAATGTAAAATTCTGCCATGGAAGATTCTCAAAATATCTCGGAAATGACATGATAAACCTTTTGGAAATTTTGTTCTAAAGTCTGTTCGAAATTTCAGAGAATTCTGTGGGAAAAGGCTTCGAAAAATATTTTCAAATTATCCCATTTGATTCATTTTTCTTATGGACCAATTTTCATTGAATAATTCCGTAAGTTTCGTTATTTCACGATAGATTGTTGAATAAACAGAAAAGCCTACGTTACGAATCGATTAAAAATGTATTTAAAGAAAAAGCTGCAAATTAAAATTTGCAAATTGCTTCCTCAAGTTGCTCAAGTTGCACAATGCTCAAAGCTTTCTCCGTGAGAAAGCCTGTATTTTTCATTCCAGCAATATTTTTGATCTTGGCTTCCTCATAGAGGAAGCTTTGGGCATCGTGCAACTTGAGCAACTCGAGGAAGCAATTTGCAAATTTTAATTTGCAGCTTTTCTTGTATTTGCATTTGAATGATAAAATTTTGACAGCCTTTTTAGAAAGAAATACAGTTTCTAGTAAAAAAAAGTACAGATTTATTCACAATATCTTACAACATTTGCAAAATCGGTTAAACGATTTTTTGAAAAACGCAGATTTTCGTAAAATTAGAAAACCCATAAAATTTAAACCGTTCCACCGATTATTCCGAAAGTCAATACCAACCTTCCTATCATAATACTCTAATTATAAAAAAAAATTAACAATAAATCTTGAAATTTGCGGAAGCTAGACCGAATACACCCTTTTTTTTAATTTCGAAATGCCGTAAAATTCCTAGTTTTCTATCAATTGCAACAAAATTGAACGAACGCAGAGCCAGTGTAGCTTAACATCTGTGCAAAACGGGAACCCTGTAGCTCAAACCGTTTTCGAGTTATGACCGTTTGAATTTTATAGTGCCAGAACATACACACACACATCTGGACATTTTTTGTAGATATGATTTTTCGACGTTTTTGGGACATTTTAAACATATTGACATTGAAAACTGGGGAAAAAAAATTTTTCACTGTCACACAGCTTGCTCTATGAGGAAGCAAAAAAAAGAATGTTTATGCAAAATTTAGCAAGGCCCCTACAGGAAGTCGTTTTGTGATAGTAATATGTGACGAGGCACGGTCCAGCAATAATGAGCGAATAAAAAGGTGATCCGAGTGGGACTCGATCCCGGGACCCACGGAGTCGTAGTCCGGAGCGCTAACCACTGCGCTAGGGCCACCTCTAGATCTCTCATTATTGCCAGACCGTCACACTCCCCCTCTTACAGTGTTCGACGTCCTCGTCGACTAACGTCACATTTTTAATTCATTTTTCGAAGATTCATTTTTCTGCCGCGTTGGGCTTTTCGTAGATTCTGCCGCTCTGGGCTTGTATTTGCCGCTGTGGGCCGTAGTATGTGCCGCTTGGGCCGTAGTATGTGCCGCTTTGGGCTGTAGTATGTGTGAACGTGTTGTCGGTCCGAGAAACTTCTGACACCATTTTGTGACGATGCACGGTCCAGCAATAATGAGCGAATAAAACGGTGATCCGAGTGGGACTCGATCCCGGGACCCACGGAGTCGTAGTCCGGAGCGCTAACCACTGCGCTAGGGCCACCTCTAGATCTCTCATTATTGCCAGACCGTCACAAATACCTTAATACGATGCTGAAAAGTGACCGGTGCGGACAAAATATTCGATACACTTAAGTATATATACTGAAAAGTTTTGTCAGCGAACATGGTTCCTCTGTTCTTTTCTGTATTCTTATTGCGACGCACCTTTTTATTTAGACTGAGCTTGTCTTGATATTCAGCGACTCTTGGCTTTTTTTCTTCTATTCAACTTGTTTTAGGTCCACGACAGACGTAGAGGGACCAATCTATGCAATTGTCTGGCCAATGCGTGGTTATTGAAGAAATCTGTGAAATTTTGAGTAGAAATAAAATACCAAAAGAATCATGTAGAAGAAACCGGGACAAAATAAGATGCGCAAACAAATCGAGAAACATATTTTTTTTCCAAATTTCCCTTTTTTTAATTATTTAATACTTGAATCACTCGAATAGTATTAAAGCTTGCAAACGAAAAAATAAATATGGTTCATTAATATTGATAAAAATTTGTATGCCTATTCATGCATAGTAAACATTTTTGGACAATTATTCAATAAAAAAGAGTAATGTGTATGTGTTGTGAAAAAGCGGAAATATATTACAATTAAATAGGATTCATTATGTTAGGTTAATAATGTCATACTGTGACTTGACTTACTCGATTTTTATTCTAAGCTGCTTGATTCAGCGGAATCACTTATTCTGACGATTCGCTGCCAAATCACCACCAATTCTTTGAAAATTTGCGATTTTTGTTGTTGTTATTAGTTTTTGGTTTTCTAATTGTCCAATTTTAAGGATTAATAGACGTCAATTGACCCTCTGAACTTCGTAAATTCATTTCATTTGTCGATAATACACCGTGTTTCAAATCTCGCTATCAGCTCCACAGTTCCAGCCGGGCTGTCAGTTTGACAGTTGCGCATATACAGGTGCATATGGTTATTACACGTTTTCGTTTATGATAACCGTTCGCGGAGGATACGTTGTTGGAGTTTAACTAAAATTTTTACCGCAGGTTAGTCGACCGAATAAATTATCTCGTTATTTTTTCATTAATAAACCAAAATATATGAATTTGTTTCGCTTCCGCTCTCTTTCTCTCTATTTCTCTGCGCTCACCATAAGAAACACATGATCCTCATGGAATAAATATGAAGAATCAATTTTTTCGCAGTCCTGGCTGGACAACAAACAACCGGTTTTTGGCAGAGTCGTTAAGGGCATAGAAGTTGTAAGCATAAGTCAAGTTCAAAGTAATCCAAAAACCGACAAACCTTACGACAACGTATGAGTTGTTAGCGTTACAGTTAAATAATTATATAAGCGATAAATTCATCAATTTATTTCTCCATCCGCTCGATTACCCTCAAATCCTCGCGGAGCTCGAAAATTGTGATTATTCTTTCTACCTCTTCACGTCGATCGAAAAAGCTGTAGGTCGAACGACCAACTTCACTGCCTTCCTCCATTTTCCAACTCTCCACTTCGTCTATTTTGCCCATTTCCCAAACGTCCCTTCGCCAAATTTACAAGTTCGAACTTTAGCCCCTTTTTATTCTCAAAAATAATAAACCACGTAATTCGTGACAATGTGCAGCGACAACTACAACAAAAATCTACTATGAAAGAGGAAGGATGGAATGAGCTCGAAGAATCAAAATATCTCATCCGCGCCATCGATTATTGGTTGTAAAATTTTCATTTTTTTCCTCTCGCTTCTTCACTCAAGTCATGTTTTTTCTCAAAATCCAAACGAACCAATCATCGAACTGGCGAAGGATGATTTTTTTTCGCCAATCAACTGTTCCATAAAAGAAAATTCCATAAAATAATTAAGGAACAGTTTCCGTTAAACTTTCAATATAATTGCGGAATTTTATTTTCACAACCGGAATATTCCACAGGAAATGCCCACACGTGCAACCTCCGCTTTCCTGTTCGGTGATGCTCCCTCCGAGAATCCAAGTTTCTGGTATCCCGACTCATCGGAGACCTTCTTGCCCGATTCTTCCGCCTTGTTGTCCTCCGATAGCTCCGAGTCCTTGTTGCCCTTGTCCATTGCCGAAAGTAAAACCGTCAGAAAAAAAAGAAAGGAGGGCACCCGCGGCTCCGAAATGTTGTCCATCATCCGATTCTTTGCCTTGTTACGCAAGTAAGAAACCGACGATTCTTATATTTTTTATTATTCTATAAAAAAAAGGAGAAAAGAAAGAAACAACGACGAAAACGACAAATCTTGTGGAAAATATATATCTATTTTTTTCGTTTATAGTTTCGAACACACAAAAATTGCACGTGATGACGAGGAAATTATTTATTTGCAGGTCCCCACTGCGTCTGACAATGGATTCTGGAATAAAAACGGAATTATGATGTGTGTAAAATGATGTGAAAAAAAAGTGTAATTCATAATGAGGATTAAAAAAAAAGAAATGTAGAAACCAGTGCATAGGTGTTTGGGTGCTGCTTGTTTTTCAGGACAAAAGAACTGAGCTTGCATTCCTTCACAGTTCTATACCTGCGAATGACTGATGAAAATAAAAGGAAAGCGAGGAAGATGAGACGCGCCGCATTTAAAAAAATGCAAAAAGGCTATCTGGAAAATTTTTGACCAGCACTATGAATGCGAACGAAAAAAATTATGGAAAAATCCACGGAAGGACCGTTCTGTCTTTTCCCTCAACCCCGCATACTACTTCCGACTACTTGCATTTTTTCTCGATTTTCTAAATATAAACTATGAATTCGAACGAAAAAAATTCTGAAAAAATCCACGGAAAGACAGTTCTGTCTTTTCCCTCATTCCTGCATACTACTTCCGACTACTTGCATTTTTTCTCGATCTTCTAAATATAAATATACAGAAATATCGGAAGAGAAAGACAAGATTGTCTTTTTGTTTATTTGTATTTAAAAAATTGAGGATATAGTGCGAAAAAATGCAATTGGAGTGAATCCAAATAGTTTTGGTTTGTTTATATTTTGGACTTGCATTTTCTTGCACGTTTTCCTCGATTATTTTGAATATAAAAAAAATGAACATGAAAAACAAATGCGTCACTTTTGTTTATTTTTTTTTTTTATATTGAAACAATCAGGGAAAAAGTAAAAAAAATGCAGGGTGACGGAAGTAGCAGGCAGAGAATGAGTTAAAGCAAAAGTATATACAAGAAGTAAAAAGGAAAATCGGGTCAAGGGAGGGCATAATAAATAAACGTCTATCAGAAACAATGATCTCGGTGTACTTTTTGCTCATAAAAGACGCGAGCAATTTTTATTCAATTTTTCGATACATCGAACTTGTTTTTTTTTTATTTTTTATTATTTTATTATTTTTTAATAATATTCACGACGTTTGCATTGATGCAAGGATTTATTTGGTCGAGTCAAGGTTATTTTTGTTGAGACACAAGTTTCGGCGCACCTGCAGAGACATAGCACACAGACGACAGAGACAGAGACGAGTAGCTAACACGCGTATCGCGTGTGTCATGATAAAACTGTTAACCGGAAACGAGCTGGCTGTGAGGCCCACCAGAATATTGTTTGGTTGCGGACGCGGTAGAGATGGCGAGAAGAATTTGTTCGTCTATTTAGAAAAAAAAAAAAATTAACGGGGAGTGAAATTTCGAGTGCAAGGAAGAATAATCGTCGGACAAAGAGACTAATCGGTGGTTTTCACTTTTCATCAAAAAAATTTTCGAGTTAAAATGGAATTTCGAGAGTTTTTCATAGTGAAGATTTTATTTATTACTCGGTTAATTAACGAGCCGACGCTCGATGTGATTAGTTATCTTGGAACATGGTAAAAAAATCTGGGACTCGAGCGAATGGAGAATTTTTTTCGTTTGGCAAATTTCTCGCAGTCTTCGGTTCTTGATGCAGAAATTCCCAATCGATGAGCCACGAAAAAGAAGGAGAGTCCTATATGAGTCGACACTTCTCCCGAGGCTCTTGAAAGATAAAAGAAACGAAAATCCGGTCGATTCAAGTTCAATCGACCGAAGGCACCGCTTTTTTCATTCCTTAATGTTAAATAAACTCAGCGACGCACGATTTTGGCTCGCGAAAACTTGGAAAATTCGTCCGACTGATTTAGAAAGAGCATGAGAAGAAAACGCGATTGAGAAACTGAAAAAATAAAAAAATGAAACAAATATCATCGCTTCATGAAAACGAAGATCGAGGGGAATCAAAGAAAAAGATCGCCCCGATTATGAACGGGAGATCGCGGCACGCTTTTGTAATCACACTTTTTCGACCAGCGAAATAAAACTGGACTCTTTTCTTCTCTCTCTTCATCCCTTTTTCGTGTTTTCGTGATCTTCACTCTTTTCGTGTTTTCTGAAATGAAAATAATCAGTGTAAAAATTATTAAAGAAAAATGAATATTAAGTTAACAAAATATTTGCCCATACTTTTTGAGGAGTCATTGTTATATTGATCATTTTATTCTCATCCATTTCGACCCCCGAAGTTGGAACGATTGCTGATCCATTTTGTACTTGCAAATATGGCAATCCTTCGGCTTTTAAAATTCCGGTGATTGAAACCGTTTGTCCCTTTCTCAGTGTCTTTTCCTCATCGGACCAAGCCGTAACACGCACCTCCAACTTCATTCGTCCATCGGTGACCGCCCCTATTCCGAAGGTCGCCTGTCCACTCTTGTGGTGCGTCTGTTGAAACGTCGACTTCATCCATCCGTTAATTTCTGTAAATTTGAAATGATTAGACAACAAGTAATCTCTCAAATACTGATTTTCTTATTTTGATGTTTTGCAATTTTAAATTTGTTATATATGCAAAAACTTACTAATTCTTTGACCCTCCATTTCTATCATGTTGTTCCAGTCTGCAACTTCTGTTGTCTCAGCAGTTTCGGATTCTTCGGCCTTGTACCACCCTTTGTAGGTTATTTCCGTCGATTGACGGATGAATAGCTCGAAAGCAACATTTCCCGTATTATATTTCTGATCGACCTGTTTTGCAGACACGCGGTCCAGGTGGATTATCTGAAACATTTATTTGATATGTAAAAAAAACGTAATTAATATTCCGATCATTTTATTCTCGCTTACGATACTAACCTTATTAATTGCGACAATATCCGATACTTTTGCCACATTGTCCTCCCATGCGACGCACTGGATCCTTCTTCCTGCACCGTTATTGATGACGAATTTGATGATCTTATATTTTTTTGCCGACCCAACCGTTTTCGCACGCTCACAGGAGTCAACGAAACCAATGATTTCTCTGACAAATAGATACGAAAAATCAAAACGAAATATATACATTTTCAGGCAATAATGCTCAACAATTTATAATATTCACTGAAGATCGACATTTTTATACGCTTTTGCACGGTATTATTTATTTAAATGTACACAATTTGATAGAGGGTGATAATCCACTGAAGTGCACTGGCGATTGCGGCGACTTCTTTCATCTCTCTTGCGCGGCCGATAAATTCGGGTTAAACCCCAGTGACCCTGACTTAGCTCTCGATTTCGGTTGTGATCTCTGCCTCATGCAAAGATCGACAGTTACACCTCGTACCCCAGTCCGTTCTTCTCCCAGTAGTACTAGGGCGAAAAATTGCAATACCGATGATAGCCATAAAGACGATAGATTCGATGAGCTTATGGCTCAAATGAAAGCGATGAGCGCTCAACTCACTACTATTAACGCGTCTCTCGTTGAGTCCAAATCAAGCAATGAATCCCTGCGCTCTCAATTTGCTGTCATGAACGAGTCTGTCGGCGATATGCGTAAAAACATTGATACCTATGGCAACCGCATGGACACTTTTGAGTCCAACTTTGGCAGTCGCATTGACAGTCTTGAGACCAACTTTAGTGGCCGTATTGACAGTCTGGAGACTGTTGTTCACGATGAAATTGCGAAAGTTGATGGGCGCTTAGATAGTCTTGAGACAAGGGTTCAAAACGAAATTGCGGCTGTTTCGACTGTAGTTAATGACGTTGTGAGTCGAGTTTCCCTGATTGAAACTGTTAATAATTCTGATAAGGTTTCCCTGGATAATCGAGTAACTCAAATTGAGAACTTAGATAACTCCGACAAGCTCACTATATCTGGCATGCCCCTCGATACTGGAGATAGCCCTAAAAAAATTGTCGATAAAGTATTAACCGCTCTTGGAATTTCCGAATTGTCGAGTCAAGTGTTGTCTGTGCAAAATTTACCCCGTAATGGGAACAAGCAGGTTACCAGGGAGAACGCGGACGATAATAATACTTCTGTTGTTAAGAGCACCGGCACTTTGTTAGTTACTATGTACTCCTCGACTTTGCGTGACCATTTCGTAACTATGAAGCGTGAGAAAAAACAAATCTTTGTAAAGAATCTGTGGCCGCAGTCCCATTCTTGTCACACCGGTCAGATTTTTGTTAACGAGGAACTACCGCAAATGACTTATAATCTCTTTCGTAGGGCTAAGGCCAAGGCGAAGCTGACTCGTAGTCAGGTTTGGACACGGGGAGGGCGGATTTTTGCGCGTAAATCTCACGGTACTCCTGTTTTGCGTATCTCCTCCGATTCCGACTTGGCGCAGCTCGATTGACGGTCTGTAAACCCGACCTTCGATGGTACTGTTTGCAATTATGATGGCTCTACCCACCGGCAATCAAAACCCTTATCTGAACTGAAGATCGCACATTTTAATGCTAACTCTCTTCCTGGCCACTTTGAACTCTTTTTAGCGCATTTTGGTTCTCGATTCTTTCATGTTATTGCCATCACCGAGACTTGGCTGCATTCGTCAATTGCTGACGATCTAGTTAGGCTCGATGATTATGTACTAATACGCCATGATAGACGAGTTAAGCGCGGGGGTGGTATTGCCGTCTACGTGCATCAGTCCCTGAAGGTCAGGGTTCTCGAGCTTTCGCCTAATACTTCGCTTACCGATCCAGAGTACATTATTTTACAGATATCGAGCAGTGGCAATCATCCTATTCTGTTTTCCACTATCTATCGCAGGCCGAGAGGGGTTCTGTTCAGTGAATTCCTGAATGTCTTTGCACGTCACTCATTTGCGTATTCCAATATTATTATCACGGGTGACCTCAACTGCAACCTTCTTAGCGCCAATTTGAGTCTCAGCACCTTAAGGAACTTGTGTCATCGCAGTCGCTTCATATAGTCGAGTCTCAGGCCACTCACCATGCCCACTCTTCTGATTCTTGGCTGGACGTCTTTATAATTGATAGCGCTGACAAAATTAATTGTTATTCCAAATCTGTTGCTCCATTTATAGCTGGGCATGATCTAATCGAACTTTTTTACCAACTTGACAGCCCGTTACCGACCGACCGTACTATTTCACGCCGGAGCTTTATTAATTTTACGACGACTGCATTTTTATCAACTTTTTCGCAAATTTATAATTCTGAGTGTACCGCAAATTCCGATTCTGCTTCTCCCGTTCCTATTGTTGATCTACTAATTGATAGACTTTGTAAATGCTTGGTCATTGCCCTTGACTCACACGCGCCCTTGACGGCATTCACAGTGTCAAAACCCTGTGCACCGTGGCTTACTAGTGATCTCCGGAAACAAATAAAGATCAAGAATATCCTTTACAAACAGGCCAGACGGTCCGGTGATGTTCTTAAGCTGGCTATTTTTAAACACTATCGTAACAACCTATCTAAGAATTTGAAATTAGCCAAAGCGTCATTCCAATTTACCAATCTTTCGAATATTTCCGATCCCTCTCGCTTGTGGAAGGAGCTCGGTCGTTTGGGCCTTGTTAAGTCTAACACTGCTTCGTGTCTGAACTTTTTCTCGGCCAACAAACTCAATCAATTTTTCGCTGGTGTTTCTAGTGCCTCTGCACCCTGCCAGCTAAATGATCTTACTGATTATCTAAGTCGTGTGCAGTCTGTTAATGATGCTTTTTACTTTAATTTTACCCCAGTCACCGCGGAAGAAGTTTCCAACCTGATTCTATCGTCTACCCTACCTTCTCATGCTACTGGCCCCGATGGTATCTCTCCTTTTGTTATCCATACTGCCATGCCTCTTATTGCAGAGTCAATTGCCAATATTTTTAATCAATCACTCGAGGATGGACATTTTCCATCGGTTTGGAAACGAGCTTTCATTAGACCACTACTGAAATCTAACCCGCCTCTATCTCCTTCCGACTGCAGACCCATTGCTAATCTGTGCGTGCTCTCCAAAATACTTGAACGTGTTGCCCTCAAACAGATCAATAACTTCTGCTCAGCGCGTAGCGTGTTCGACCCACGGCAATCTGGTTATAGGAAACACTTCAGTACACAGACAGCTCTCTTGCGGATTTGCCATGATGTCAGACGCGCGGTCGACGAGAGGAAAGTAACTGTGTTGGTTCTCTTTGATTTCAGCAAAGCCTTCGACACAGTTCCGCATCTTAGATTATTAATGAAGCTACGCGATATTGGCATCTCCCATAAAACCGTTCTATGGTTCTTTTCCTATTTGACGGGTAGATCACAAGCCGTTGTGGATAATACGCACAATTGCTCCGATTGGTTAAGTACGACCATGGGTGTACCTCAGGGTTCAGTTTTGGGGCCTCTACTTTTCTCTCTTTTCATCAACGACATCTCTTCTATTCTACAGTACACGGATCACATGCTTTTTGCTGATGATTTGCAAATCCTGTCAAGTTGCTTTCCAGCAGATCTGGCTTCAGTGATTACGAATGTAAACATCGATATTGACCGGATAGCCCAGTATGCTACTGACAACGGACTAAATCTTAATTTAAACAAATCTAAGGTAATCATTTTGGGCAGTAGCGCTTTTATTAGTCAGATTGACTTTAAAGCACTACCACCAATAGTTGTCAATGGCGCCTTGGTTCCTTATGTCAACGAGGCTAAAATCCTGGGTGTAACTTTCACTTCCAATTTGTCTTGGCGAAAACACGTTCTCACGCTGTCCAGAAATGTACATTTTTCATTATTCAAACTTAAATTCAACAAGGGAGCGCTGTCCCCTGAGCTCAGAGCAATGCTGGTCAAGTCACTGATCTTTCCTATCCTTGATTACTGTTGTTTAGTTTATAACGACCTGACCGACGAACTAAACACTGTCCTCCAAAGATTGATTAATTACTGTATCAGATTTATTTTTAACTTACGTCACGACGTGCATATTTCTCCTTATCGCAAGCGTTTAGGTTGGCTGACAGTTCGCTCTAGAAGACTATATTTTATGGGTGTAATGACTTTTAATGTTCTCAAGGGCACGGCCCCGTCTTACTTGATCGAACTGTTCCCCGCCGCTCGTCCAGCTACTCGTCCCTCTCGCCAAGCTACGCTACCTACTTTTCTTATTCCCATTCACCGCACTGCTTCTTACCGGAACTCCTTTGTTTTGTCCGCCATGTATTTCTGGCACTCGCTGCCTGATCCTATCATTTCCTCCTCCTCTCTAGCGGTTTTTAAAAAGCATCTGTCGGCGTATTTGCTGTCGCTCGAGAATGATTAGGTCTAACCTGTCCAGCGCTTTCTTGCGGCATTGCCACTGCTCAATCTGTTGTGGCGTTTTTATTGAAATTGCGTTTTGAAGCGGTTTTGCGTTTGATGCGTTTGAATAAATTTGCGTTGTATTTGTATTTGCTCTCTGTTGACGCCACCACGATTTCTTTCTCTGTACCTGATTATTCCATCATACTAAATTACTGTAAGAGGTAGTACTCTCTATTGTACTTTATATTATGTATAATCTTTATTCTTATTCTTATTTTTATTTATGTTTAATCACATTGTATCTTTATCTTATGGAGGTATTCCTCCGCTATGTATTGTTCACTATTTTGTACATTTGCCTTAAGGCGTTCAGCCAAGGCTTAAAAATATAATCAATCAATCAATTTCAAGATGTAAACTCACATGGTTGAATCAAACATATTGATGCTATCTATGGCATCATTGGAAGACATGATAGGTTTTTTTTCTTCATCACTCTTCTTCTCGTTCGTGCTTGTATCATCCTTGTGGCCACCAGTAATCGTATCCATTTTTGTTTCTTCAATTTTCCCACTATTTGTGTTCGACGTTGATCTCTTCTTTGACATTTTTTTTTCAATTTTTGCACAAATTTTCGCGATGAACGTATCGCTCGCGAGCTTGACGACTGTTTTTGTTATAATGATTCGTTTTTGTTCGTTTTTTTTTTCCATAGCATACTTGACTCGGAAAATTTGGCCAAACAAAAAACGAATCTTTATTTCTGGCCGAATTTCAAGTATGCTATGAAAAAAAAAATAAACGAACAAAAACGAATTTATTATATAAAATCAATTGTCAAGTTCGCGAGTGATACGGTCATCAGGAAAACTTGTACAAAATTTGAAAACAAAATGTCGAGGAAGAATAAATCAGCATCGAACCGAAGCAGTGGAAAGATTGACGAAGTAAAATCGGACATGCTTGATGGTGACCACAAGGACGATACGAACACCAACGAGAGGAAGAGTGATAAAGAGAAGAAACCGGTCTTCTCTTCCAATGATGCCATAGATGCCATAAATATGTTTGATTCAACGATGTGAGCTTACATTTTAAAATTGTATATGTATTTAAATGAATAATATCGTGCAAAGGCGTATAAAAATGTTGGTCTCGACTGAATATTATAAATTGTTGAGGATTATTCCCCGTAAATGTATATTTCGCTTTGACTTACTTTTCGAATTTATTTTCCAGAGAAATTGTGGGTTTCATCGACGCCTGTGAGCGTCCGAAAACGGTGGGATCGTCAATCTATATATATAAAAGAGTCGCGTGACTGACTGACTGACTGACTGACAGACAACGCACAGCCTAAACCAATGAAGTTAGGATCGTGAAATTTGTCACGGTTACTCCTCTCGCATCGTAGACGCTCACTAAGAACGGATTTTGTTCGTTCTCTATCCTAAAAAAAATTATCGAAATTTTATTTTTTTTCAATTTTTTTTTTTAATTTTTTTTTTTTCAATTTTTTTTTTTCTATACTCTTCTACCTCAATAAACGTTCACCGAGAACGGATTTTGTTCGGTCGCCACCGAAAAAAAATGAAAAAAAAAAATTCATCAAAAAATCTTTTTTTCATCTATGTATATAAAAGAGTCGCGTGACTGACTGACTGACTGGCTGACTGACAGACAACGCACAGCCTAAACCAATGAAGTTAGGATCGTGAAATTTGTCACGGTTACTCCTCTCGCATCGTAGACGCTCACTAAGAACGGATTTTGTTCGTTCTCTATCCAAAAAAAAATTATCGAAATTTTTTTTTATTTTTTATTTTTATTTTTTATTTTTTTCAATTTTTTTTTCTATACTCTTCTACCTCAATAAACGTTCACCGAGAACGGATTTTGTTCAGTCGCCACCAAAAAAAATGAAAAAAAAAAATTTATCAAAAAATCTTTTTCTCATCTATATATATATAAAAGAGTCGCGTGACTGACTGACTGACTGACTGACTGACTGACTGACTGACTGACTGACTGACTGACAGACAACGCACAGCCTAAACCAATGAAGTTAGGATCGTGAAATTTGTCACGGTTACTCCTCTCGCATCGTAGACGCTCACTAAGAACGGATTTTGTTCGTTCTCTATCCAAAAAAAAATTATCGAAATTTTTTTTTTTTATTTTTATTTTTTTTTTTTCAATTTTTTTTTCTATACTCTTCTACCTCAATAAACGTTCACCGAGAACGGATTTTGTTCAGTCGCCACCAAAAAAAAATGAAAAAAAAAAATTTATCAAAAAATCTTTTTCTCATCTATATATATATTAGGGTGCTTTTTTTTTGGCGACATTTTTTTTTTTTCACTCCCATCTCGCATTTTTGTGGGGAATACCTTAAAGAAAATTCCCTGAAAATTTGAGCCCTTAATATTAATTTTAAGTACTCGCCCAAGGCGTCCAATGATTTCCCCTTTAAAATACACGTAAAGTTCGATTTTTCTTCTTAAAAGTTCTACAGATCAGAGGCATTTAAAGGTACGATCTTGGTTGACGAACCGATTTATTCATAATTGAATGCTCTACAAAAGTGTCCATTGTGACGTAATTGTAACTCGAACTGGCGAGGTCGTACGGGTCACTAAACCCAATTTTTTCATGAAATTCTCGTTTTTTTATCTCTATCTCGTAAATGACAAGAGCTACAGGAAAAATAGGAATGACAAACTTGAAGGAAATTCAATTTCCTACAAAAAAGTATTCAAGCACTAAATCGCTAACATTGATATTTCTTGAGATATTGGGCTTTTAAGTTGAGGTAGTATGGAATTTTCGTGGATTATTGAGCTAAATTGTATAAGTTGTTAATTTATGATTCTTTATTGTCATTCAAATCATCAAATATTTATTTGTCAAGTTTCAAATGATTGAAAAGTTGAATAACTGAACGTTTTGGAACTGGAATTCGAGAAAAAAACAAATTTTCAAAGTGCCCAAAATTGTTTTTTTTACTTTTCACGAATTTTTCGATTGATTTTCCCCTGATCATTCTAATTTACTTACCAGTAATTGAATACCTATACATTTCTAGTTACAAATATGTTGTGAATTTACAAAAATTTTGTAAAATTTGTAAATTTCTAGTTAAAAATTTTGTAAATTTACAACATATTTTCAATTAGAAATCCATAGGTATCCAATTACTGGTAAGTAAATTAGGAGAATCGGGAGAAAATCAATTGAAAAATTCGTGAATAGTGAAAAAAATAATTTTAAGCACTTTGAAAATGTGTTTTTTTCTCGAATTTCAGTTTCAAAACGTTCAATTATTCAACTTTCCAATCATTTGCAACTTAACGAATAAATATTTGATGATTTAAATGACAATAAAGAATAATAATTTAACAACTTATACAGTTTAGCTCAATAATCCACGAAAATTCCATACTACCTCAACTTGAAAGCCCAATATCTCAAGAAATATCAATGTTAGCGATTTAGTGCTCGGATACTTTTTTGTAGGAAATTGAATTTCCTCCAAGTTTGTCATTCTTATTTTTTCTGTAGCTCTTGTCATTTACGAGATAGAGGTAAAAAAACGAGAATTTCATGAAAAAATTGGGTTTAGTGACCCGTACGACCTCGCCAGTTCGAGTTACAATCACGTCACAATGGACACTTTTGTAGAGCATTCAATTATGAATAAATCGGTTCGTCGACCAAGATCGTACCTTTAAATGCCTCTGATCTGTAGAACTTTTAAGAAGAAAAATCGAACTTTACGTGTATTTTAAAGGGGAAATCATTGGACGCCTTGGGCGAGTACTTAAAATTAATATTAAGGGCTCAAATTTTCAGGGATTTTTCTTTAAGGTATTCCCCACAAAAATGCGAGATGAGAGTGAAAAAAAAAAAATGTCGCCAAAAAAAAAAGCACCCTAATATATATAAAAGAGTCGCGTGACTGACTGACTGACTGACTGACTGACTGACTGACTGACTGACTGACTGACTGACTGACTGACAGACAACGCACAGCCTAAACCAATGAAGTTAGGATCGTGAAATTTGTCACGGTTACTCCTCTCGCATCGTAGACGCTCACTAAGAACGGATTTCGTTCGTTCTCTATCCTAAAAAAAATTATCGAAATTTTATTTTTTTTTTCATTTTTTATTTTTTATTTTTTTTTTTTAATTTTTTTTCCTATACTCTTCTACCTCAATAAACGTTCACCGAGAACGGATTTTGTTCGGTCGCCACCAAAAAAAAATGAAAAAAAAAATTCATCAAAAAATCTTTTTCTCATCTATATATATAAAAGAGTCGCGTGACTGACTGACTGACTGACTGACTGACTGACTGACAGACAACGCACAGCCTAAACCAATGAAGTTAGGATCGTGAAATTTGTCACGGTTACTCCTCTCGCATCGTAGACGCTCACTGAGAACGGATTTTGTTCGTTCTCTATCCAAAAAAAAAATTATCGAAATTTTTTTTTTTTTTCAATTTTTTTTTTTTTAATTTTTTTTTTCAATTTTTTTTTCTATACTCTTCTACCTTAATAAACGTTCACCGAGAACGGATTTTGTTCGTTCTCCACCAAAAAAAAATGAAAAAAAAAAATTTATCAAAAAATTTTTCCTTATCATCTATCAAGAGACGCGGTAGCGGCTCGACGCCAAGTATTAAAAGAAAGCTACCGCACTCTTATATACGCGAATATACCGGAAGTGATGACGTCACAGCGCCTTTAAATCGATCTCACAGATAAACGGCTGGACCAAACAATGTCAATTTTTCTATTGAATTTTTTTCGATTTTTCTCTTCCGATTGGTCTTTGTTGCAACAAAATCGACTCGGTCCATTCTGAGAACGATGATGTTGGTGAAAATTTTTTGAGAATTTGTCTCAAAAGGGGACATTTGTCCCGCTCTGACGTCATCGCGTTTCGTCGTTCGTTTTTCAATTTCAATTATTTAAATTCGAATTTAACAAATAATGAGATATCTTAGTAATATAAAAATAAATAAATAAAGTAATGATTTTTTTCATACAGTCTATATATAAATATATATATATACATATTATATACATATTATGTATATATATATTCACCTTTTTTCATCATTTTTCACTTTTCACCTAATATATTTCATATATTTCACCTTTTTATCTCATATATTCCACTCTCACACACATACGTCTACTTTTTAAATTACCCTATTATGCAACCTATTTACTCCCTATATATATACATATTATAGATATATATTCATTTAAAAAAAAAATTGATTCACTTTTCACCTTATGTACTTCATACATTTAACCTATTTACCTCATGTATTCCACTTTCACACGTACACATACCTTCTCATATACCCTATTATGTATATATAATATATATATTTGTCTTTTTCTATTATTTTCCATTTTTCACCTTATATATACTTTATATACTTGATACATTTATAACGTATTTACCTCATATAATCCACTCTCACACATATACGTTGACTTTTTTAATTACCCTATTATGTAACCTCTTTACTCCTTATATTTAGAGACGCGGTAGCGTCTTGACGCCAAGTATTAAAAAGAAAAGTTCGAATCGACAAGGCAAGTTGCACCGCGTGTCTATATACTCGAGATTGGGCGTTTTTCCGTTACGTTCAAACTTAAAGTGGTTGTCATTAAAAAACGCGTCGGTTTACAAAAAATGTAATGGCAGTTTATACATATATGTCGTGGGTGGTGCATCCAATGGTCCATGAATTTTTTACCTGTGACCTTGAGAAGTCCCTGAAACCGTGACATCAGTGTTTTACCGAGCCCGTTTTCATTATCGAAAAATTATTCCACAGTGACGTCACAAAATATATATATGTCTATTCCAACGTTATCGCGAATGAGGGGTAATCCGGGTCACCTATTTCGGCCATCAGGCAAGCGAAGCGGGGGCAATGGGGGTCGAGGGGGCGCAACCCCCGCGCGGGGGCGGAGCCAGAGCACCCGCGCGGGAGGGGGGGGGACAGAGCCCCCCGCAACGGGGGTCGAGGGGGCGGAGCCCCCCCGAGGACGGAATCACTATTTTGAAATAATCACATTGATTTGCACAGCCTCACACCCACCCACACATTATATTTATTCATTTATTTATTTATTTCGTTATTATTTTCGTTATTATTTCGTTATATTAAAAAAAAAAAAAATCAACTGCCAAAAAGAAATGAAATCTCAATTAAATAACTTTGAAAAAGTAAAAAAAAGAACGCCAAGTATTAAAAATAAATTGAAATCATTTTTTTTAAGCCAAGAAAAATAAACCGGCGACGACAAAAACTTGGGGTGCTTGGTTAAGAGAATAAGCCCGGGTAAATTTAAAACATAGACATAATCCTATGCCTGTTATAATGCTTATTGTCTTAACCATGCACCCTAAGTTTTTGTCGTCGCCGGTTTATTTTTCTTGGCTTAAAAAAAATGATTTCAATTTATTTTTAATACTTGGCGTTCTTTTTTTTACTTTTTCAAAGTTATTTAATTGGGATATTTATATTCTACATATTTATTAACACATACATCTTACCCAACCATAAGTTATATATGTCATATATGTATGTAATGGTGTCGTATGGAATCGTTTGGTAGTCGTATGTAATAGTATGGAATCGTTTGGTAGTCGTATGAAATTGTATGGAATCGTTCGGTATCGAATGGAATCGTTTGTTATCGTTTGGTAGCCGCTTGTATATGTGATATTAGCTGTCCTCACACGCAGTACGACTTGTATCCTATCCTATTCATGTATCCTATGCATATTTTTTCTTTTTTTCATGGCCAAGCGGTCACCCAACCAAGTACTGACCGCAGTCAACGCTGCTCAACTTGTGTGATCGCCGAAACCACGCACCGACCGCGAACCTACCGCTGTCGGTATCATTCATTTTCAAATAAAAATCGAATTCTCAGTAAATTTTCATTACAAATTTAATTATGTCAAAATGAAAAATTCGATTTTTATTCGAAAATAGATGATCAAAATAATTTGATTCATGAATTAAAATTTCATAGGAAAATAACACATTTTTTAAATTGGAGAGGCAGTGGCTCAGTGGTAATGGGCCCGTTTCCCACCCAGCGAGCCCGGGTTCGATTCCCGCCGCCGACACCAATCGATTTTTCTAAGTGTCTCAAGCTGTACTCTCTGTGGTTCCGAACCCACGTAAAAAATGTAGGTCCACAGTGCGCAGTGGAGAAAAACAAAAACAGTGGGAATAACAGACACAAATAGTGAAAATAAAGAAAAAAATAGAGGAAATACGAAAAAGCATACAATGTGAAAACCCGACAAAGGTATGCATGTAAAACTCCACTACTACTACTACTACTACTACTACTACTACTACTACTACATTTTTCTAAATTAAAATATTACCATTATGAAAAAGTCTGATAAATCAATGCAAATTAAATGGAAAATAATACATTTTTTGAAAACAATCAACAATTTAATCAATCGATTGAAATTCATTAAAAAACTGTTTATTTTTATGAAGAATTACTTTTAATTATTCTTTTAATTTAAAAAATGTCTTTTTTTAATGGAATTTTCATTTATCAATCAATTTATGTCAGAATTAATCAATTTCAAATTAAAATCAAAATCTCAATAAATTTTTACTGCAAATTTGATATTTCAAAATAAAAAAATTGATTTTCATTCGAAAATGGATGATTGGAATAATTTGATTAATTAATGACCTTTTCATTAGAAATTAGAAATTTTTAAAAATAAAAGAATCATTATAAGTAATTCTCCATCAAAATGAATAGTTTCTCAATAAATTTAAATCGATTGAATAAATTATTCATTGATTTGAAAAAATCTCTAATTTTCCATTCAATATCCATTCATTTATAAAACTATTTTACAGTTATTCATTTTTAGATGAAAATTGTATTTCCAACAAATTTTCATTCATAAATTCAATCATTTTGGAATTAAAAATTTGATTTTTGTGATACTTGCCTCGAAAGTGCGATTTTCGGTTGGCGTTTTCCGTGGCGAAAGTAGCCTATTTCTCAACGCTTGCTCTTTTGTCTTACTTTACCGCACTAGTGCGGTAATGTGGACTTTACCGCACGGTGAGAAGACTTTACGGCACTAGTGCGGACATTCATATGTCAGATAGCTTAACTATCAGATGTCAGTCGATGTTTCTTGATCCTCAAATCGAACTTTCGAGGCAAGTATCACAAAAAATATTGTACGCAATATGTGCGAAAAACAACGAAGTACATCGCGCGTTTGCCGCATTCGCCTCGACTTATGATACATATTCGCACTCGTACGAGTGTATTACGGCACTCGCCTTCGGCTCGTGCCGCAATTCACACTCGTACTCGTGCGAATATGTATCATAAGCCTTCGGCTCATGCGGCAACTTCACGCGCGATGTAATTCGTCGCTTTCCGCACTTGTTGCGTAAAATACTATTCCGTTTGAAAATAAATAACTATGAAAAAGTCTGATATATCAATGCAAATTGAATGGAAAATAATACATTTTTTGAAAACAATGAACAATTTAATCAATCGATTGAAATTTAAAAAAAAAACGTTTTATTTTTATAAAGAATTACTTTCAATTATTCTTACAATTCGAAAAATGTCTTTTATAAATCAAATTTTCATTTATTAATCAAATTATGTCAGAATCAATTAATTTCCAATTCAAATAAAATTCTCAATAAATTTTAATTGCAAATTTAATTATTTCAAAAGAAAAAAATCGATTTTCATTCAAAAATGGATGATTGGAATAATTTGATTAATTAATGAACATTTCATTAAAACTTATATATTTTTAGCAATAAAAGAATAATCATATATTTTCTTCTTTAATGATAAATTTTTTCGTAAATAGATTGTAAGGCGATTTACTATATTTGAATATTCCCGCTGATTCCTCTCGATTGTAAGAGCTCATTTTGACTCACGGGGTAATTACGGGGATAAATCACGCCTAATCAAAAAAGATCCCTCCTCCTTTTTCTGAGTTCACGAGACTGCTCGTCGACAGGATTTTTCCTCTTTCGCTCCAGGACCGTCAACCAGTCAACTTTAAAATAATAGCCACATCGTCTGAGGTCCGGCCAACCTCTCTCGGCGTTTAAAATATTATACAAAGTTGAAATCATCGAAAGGAGGCTGGGGTCCTGGATCGATCGTAGAGCCAGGATTGACCAAGCAATTAAATAGCGAGATAAGTAAAACTTCTTCTTTTTGTATCTATGTCGAAAACGAATTTATAGAGACATTTTGAATTGTGTGAACACTCAAATAATAAAATTACAAACGAAGAAAAATCACGACACAATTTCTTCACAAGATACCATTGAAAAACTTTCAAAAAGTAAAAAGAACGCCAAGTATCAAAAGATCGCATTTCAAGTTACAGTTTCCCTAAAAAAAATGAATAAAGCAAATTCCAAAAAGACGTGAAATCCGTGGAAAAAACTTTCAAAAAGTAAAAAGAACGCCAAGTATTAAAAGATCGCATCCTGAGTTACAATTTTTTCCTTGCAGCTGTCACTTTTCAAAAATAAATCAATCGCACTTACGAAAAAAAGAAATTGAATCGGAAAAAATTTCAATCCCTACAAAGGGCCACTGCAATAATTATTCAGAGAAATTCTTACGCGTAAAGTTCAAAAATTGAACGAGCAAAAAAAATTGAAATCATTGGTTTCGGTAGCAGCCAAGAATCGGACGTACCGACCGTTATCGGTACTGTAACAACATGTTGTCAAAGGGCACTGAAAAACCAATGCGAAAACTTGGCGTGCATGGTTAAGTGAAAAAGTTCGGCGAAGGGCTGTGTCATTGTACTCTTCAGAAACTCGCTCCATGCACGCCCAAAGTAGCAGTATGACGTCATGGATTGGGAAATGAACCAATGCGAGCCCTTTTGCAGATTTGCATATTCGAGACCTCCATTCTATCCTTTCCAGCCACCTATTTATGGCTTATCCGGAATTTTCGATGTTTATTCTGGTTTTCCTCCCCGATTCGATAAACCGTGTACATCCATATGATATTTCCATATTAAATGAGAATTTCTTGTGTTTGCGCAATTCATGATAGTCTTTCCAATTGAGGAAGAGCCAGGCAAAGCGGAACAGACGGGCGAAACGGGTCACCTCACCAAAAGAAAATTATGATTTTTCCGAAAAGTATCATGTTTACGAAATTTGAATTGAAAAGGTTTAGATTTTAGAGATTAATGAAAATGTAAAATAGTATATTACACACCTAGGGCAGGAAAATGAGAAAAGTCTCAGATCACACGTAATCACTGTCGGCCGAGGCGAAGCCGAGGCTGACAAACATGTGGTCTGAGGCTTTACTTTTTCCTGGCCGAGGTGTGTTAAGATTTTTCTGTCCGACGCAGCCGGAATTTCGGGCCGGAGGGCAGAAAATTTCATTTTTTTAGGCCATTGTTGTGCTGTTGTTCCACCTCTCCAAGAGCCAGGCAAAGCGGAACAGACGGGCGAAACGGGTCACCCCACCAAAAAAAAATTATGATTGTTACGGAAATCATCATTTTTACGAAATTTGAATTGAAAAGGTTTAGATTTTAGAGATTAATGAAAATATAAAAATTTCATTTTTTAGGCGATTATTGTGCTGTACCCGCCTCTCCGCGAAAACAGATTCTTTATCTTCCTGGGCTTTTTCACTTAACCATGCACGCCAAGTTTTCGCATTGGTTTTTCAGTGCCCTTTGACAACATGTTGTTACAGTACCGATAACGGTCGGTACGTCCGATTCTTGGCTGCTACCGAAACCAATGATTTCAATTTTTTTTGCTCGTTCAATTTTTGAACTTTACGCGTAAGAATTTCTCTGAATAATTATTGCAGTGGCCCTTTGTAGGGATTGAAATTTTTTCCGATTCAATTTCTTTTTTTCGTAAGTGCGATTGATTTATTTTTGAAAAGTGACAGCTGCAAGGAAAAAATTGTAACTCAGGATGCGATCTTTTAATACTTGGCGTTCTTTTTACTTTTTGAAAGTTTTTTCCACGGATATATATAAAAGAGTCGCGTGACTGACTGACTGACTGACTGACTGACTGACAGACAACGCACAGCCTAAACCAATGAAGTTAGGATCGTGAAATTTGTCACAGTTACTCCTCTCCCATCGTAGACGCTCACTAAGGACGGATTTCGTTCGTCCTCTATCCCAAAAAAAATTATTGCGAATTTTTTTTTTAGACAATTTGTAGATACATTTTTAGATAATTATCTAGATTTTTTAGATAATATTTAGATACATTTTTAGATAATTATCTAGATTTTCCAGATAATTTTTAGATACATTTTTAGATAATTATCTAGATTTTTTAGATAATTTTTAGATACATTTTTAGATAATTATCTAGATTTTTTAGGTAATTTTTAGATACATTTTTAGATAATTGTGTAGATTTTTTAGATAATTTTTAGATACATTTTTAGATAATTATCTTGATTTTTTCGATAATTTTTTTTTAGATAGAGGACGAACAAAATTCTAAAGAAAAATTTTTTTTTTTCAAATTCAAAAAAAAATCCGTTAGAGAAATTGAGCGTTTACCATGGCAACGGTTACCATGGCAACGGTTACCATGGCAACGGTTACCATGGCAACGGTTACCATGGCAACGGTTATCATGGCAACGGTTGCCATGGCAACGGTTATCATGGCAACGGTTACCATGGCAATGGTTGCCATGGTAATCGTTTCTTTAGCAACCACTGCCATGGTAATTCTATATATATACAAGGTATGCCCGCTTCGCCGGGCACACAATAGTATCCAATACAGATTTTCACATGACCTATGTGGTACTGTACTGTGTAAGGGGATGCGTTTTCATTTCTTCACATAGGACTTCACATGGGCAGATTTGACGATGTTGAAATATGCTTCGTTGAAATGCAACGAAATTCGTTTTTTTCTTGAGCAAATCTCATGAAGTTAATTCGATATTGAATCGAGACGATAAAATTATCGTTTTTCAGGATTCAAACACAAAATTGATACGAAAATTGGCGTTTCTATTCACGTTGAACAAAAAATTCACGGAAAAAGTATTTTATGTTGGACCTCAACGTTACGAATTTCAGTGTCATTTTGATTTGACGATGTTGAAATATGCTTCGTTGGACTGCAACGAAATTCGGGTTTTTTTCGAGCAAAAGTCCTTAATTTAATTCAATATTCAATCAAGACGATAAAACGATCGTTTTTCAGGATTCAAACACAAAATTGATACGAAAATTGGGTTATTATTTTTTGAATTTAACAAAAATTAAGGGTAAGGGTATTTTTCATTGACCCCAACGTTGCGAACTGCAGTGTCGATTTGATTCGATGTTTGGCTCGACAAAACTTGACGAAATTGTTTAAATGTTGTCGATTTATCAATACCGATGATAGCTCAAGCGAATAAAGATGGAAGTCAGGATGAGTTGGATGACTGGGTTCCTGATAACAGAATTAGAGCCAGTAGTGCGTAACTTGGCATTTCCCTTCTATAAAAAAAAGAAGAAAATTACTGTCCACAGTTTTTTTCGCTCTATATCAGAATTGATATTTTTAAGTTTTGCATTTTCAGGGCAGATTCGTAGAGAGTTAAATCAAAATAATAATAGGTTAAATTTTATATTGTGAAACGCAAGCGAAGTCGCGTGCAAAAACCTATGTGAAAAATGAAAACGCATACCTTTACACAGTACCACATAGGTCATGTGGCAATCTGTGTGCGATACCATTGTGTGCCCGGCGAAGCGGGCGTACCTTGGCTAGTAAAATATAAATTGATGAAATTCGTCGTCAATAACGGTACAGGAAGAAAGGTTCAGTGCGTGGCATGGGGGGATAATGTGGCAAAAGTAGAGGACATTGTCGCAATAAATAAGGTTAGAATCGTAAACGATAATAAAATAATCGGAAAATCAATTACGTTTTTTTAACATGTCAAATAATGTCAAATAAATATTTTAGATCATCCACCTGGACCGCGTATCTGCGAAAGAAATTGATCAAAAGTACAACATGGGAAACATCCCTTTTGAGCTATCCATCCTTCAATCGACGGAAATAACCTACAAAGGGTTGTACGAGGACGCAGAATCCGAAACTGCTGAGATAACAGAAGTTGCAGATTGGGAAAACATTGCAGAAATGGAGGGCCAAAAAATTAGTGAGTTTTTGCATATTAAAACAAATTTGAAATTGCAAAACATAAAAATAAAAAAATCAGTATTTGAGAGATTACTTTTTATCTAATCATTTCAAATTTACAGAAATTAACGGATGGATAAAGTCGACGTTCCAACAGACGCACCACAAGAGTGGACAGGCGTCATCCGGAATAGGGGCGGTCACCGATGGACGAATGAAGTTGGAGGTGCGTGTCTCGGCTTGGTCCGCTGAGGAAAAGACACTGAGAAAGGGACAAGCAGTTTCAATCACCGGAATTTTAAAAGCCGAAAGATTGCCATATTTACAAGTACAAAATGGAACAGCAATCATTGCAACTTCGGGGGTCGAAATGGATCAGAATGAAATGATCAATATAACAATAACTCCTCAAAAAGTATGGGCAAATATTTTATTAAATTAATATTAATTTATCATTATTAATTTCTACACTGAATATTTTCGTTTCAGAAAGCACGAAGGGAGTGAAGATCACGAAAGCACGAAAAAGGGATGAAGAGAGAGAAGAGAAGGGTCCAGTTTTATTTCGCTAGTCGAAAAAGTGTGATTACAAACGCGTGCCGCGATCTCCCGTTAATAATCGGGACGATCTTTTTCCTTGATTCCCCTCGATCTTCGTTTTGATGAAGCGATGATATTTGGTTCATTTTTTCATTTTTTCAGTTTCTCAATTGCGTTCCCTTCTCATGCTCTTTCTAAATCAGTCGGACGGAATTTCTAAGTTTTCGCGAGTCGATCGTGCGTCGCTGAGTTTATTTAACGTTAAGGAACGAAAAGAGCGGTGCCTCCGGTCGATCGAACTCGAATAATTGAAAGTCCGCGAGACGTGCTCGAGATTGCGTATTAGCTCAATTTTCCGGCGAATTTTCGTTTATTTATCTTTCAAGAAGAGCCCCAGATTTGTTTACCATGTTCCAAGACAGCCAATCACATCGAGCGTTGGCTCATTAATTAATCGAGCAATAAATAAAATCTTCACTAAGAAAAAACATCAAAATTCCATTTTGAATCGAAAATTTTTCTGATGAAAAGTGAAATAGGCTCTTTCCCCGACGATTATTCTTCCTTGCATTCGAAAGTTCAGTCCCCGTCAATTTCTTGTTCTAAATAGGCGAACAAATTCCTCTGGTCATCTTTACCGCGTCCGCAACCAGACAGAATTCTAGTGGGCCTCACAGCCAACTCGTTTCCGACCAACAGTTTTATCACGACACAGGCGATACGCGTGTTACCTGATCGTTCTGTATGCTATGTCTCTGCAGGTGTCACGAGACTTGTGTCTCAACAAAAATAACCTTAACCCGACCAAATAAATCCTCGGATCGTTGCATGCAAACGTTGTGAATTTTATTAGTAAAAAACGAAATAATAAAAAATAATAAAAAAAAAAACAAGTTCGATGTATCGAAAAATTGAATAAAAATTGCTCGCGTCTTGTATAAGCAAAAAGCACGCCAAGATCGTTTTTCTGATAGACTTTTGTCTATTATTCCCTCACTTGACCCAATTTTCCTTTTTATTTCTTGTATAACTTTTGCTTTAACTCATTCTCTGCCTGCTACTTCCGTCTCCCTGCATTTTTTTTACCTTTTCCTCGTATAAATAGACAAAAAGACAATCTTGTCTTTCTGTTTATACCTCGTTTTCCATTCATTGTCATTCGTTTCTACATTTCTTTTTTTTATTATTCATTATTAATTACATTTTTTTTCGACACCATTTTACACACACGATAACTTCGATTTTATCCAAGAATCCATTGTCAGTCGCAGTAGGGACCTGGAAATAAATTATTTCCTCGTCATCACATGTGATTTTTGTAAGTTCAAAAATAGAAACGAAAAAAATATATATATATTTTACAGAAAATTGGTCGTTTTTGTCGTTTTTTCTTTCTTTTCTTCTTTTTTAATAATCGGGCAAGGAGGTCTCCGATGAGAGGAATTTATTGATTCTGGTTTATTTCTGTAAAGAAATAATCTTGTCACATGAAAGAAAACAAACAAAAATGAAAGAGAAACGGAATAAATTATTCGGTCAACTAACCTGCGGTGAAAATTGTAGTTGGACTCGTACCACATATCTTTCTCGAACGGTTACGACAACGTATAACCGCACGCGTATACACACAACTGTCAAACCGACAGCTAGGTCTTTCAATTTTCACTATCGTACTCTTATGCACAAGAAAAAAAAACTTATTCTGATATAACCGCATATAACCGCACGCGTATACACACAACTGTCAAACCGACAGCCAGGTCTTTCGATTTGAACAGCGGGTCGCCAACTTCAAGATTTCCAAGCAACCAATCACAGCACGAATAAACCGGCAACAATAACCATCGAAATATATCGTGACCCATGAACTTTTTATTAGGGGACTTTTGTTGAAATTTTTTTGATGTCACGGTCGTGAAAATTAAATTCTTTAATTTTTGTTAAAATCTTTATTCGTTTGTATTCGTTTTAGAGAAATATGGGCTGGGTCGACGTGCTCGAAAGCGCAAAAACGGTGGGGCAAGACCGCAAATATAACGTACTGAAATTCGTCCTGAACAACAATGCCGGAAGAAGAATTCAATGTTCGGCTTGGCAAAAAGAAGTCGACAGGGTGAAAAATATCATAACGTGGAATAGGGTAAATATTCTTTTGAGAGGTTTAATATTGTGACGGTTTTTTATTTTGACCGTCACTAAAACTCACGGTATCGAAAAAGAAGCGCTCCCATGGCTCCTGCTCGATACTTCGGCCACGCGATTTTCTCACAGGGCTTGCTTAGGGCGATAATTTTGCTAATATTTTATTAATTTGCGTTCGGGAACATTTTATTTCCATGTGAGCGATCCCGGGAAAGATCGAGAGAGAAAGGAATTCGAATTCGGTTGTCAAAACAAAGACGAGGCAACGGAAATCTCACGGAAGGCTCGAGAATATTCGAGTTGGAAAATATTCGTTCGGCATCGAGGACTTGGTCGTTTTTCCATCGTTACGTCAGGGCCGTCGTACCCGCCAGATTCTCCCGCTGTCAATCATCGAACGGCGATCATCGCATCATTCTCGCGAGTTCCCGTAAATCATGCGAACTCCATGGTCCGTGTTATCGTGTAAAAATGTAATGGTCGAGCTAGGGGTGAAAATGCAATAATATCGTGTGCAGCATTTCCCGATTTTCAAACTTTTCTTGGGGCCCTGTCTAACGCTCGGACCAAATTAATTAATTGCGCCGGACCTGTCCAGTTTCGGGAATATTCGAAAAATTAGGAGAGGGGCGGGAGACAAAATCCTCGTTACGCGTAACGCTCTTGTTCTCGAGGAGATTCTCGTGAAGTATCGAGCAGAGAGGACGTGTTGCGAAAATGGGAAGAAACACCGTGAGTTCCTTCCTGTTCACTTTCTGGTTTGGTTGGTGGGCCCTCGAGCATCTTTCCCGGGTCGTATTTTTCGTGATTTTGTTTAATTTGAATAATTATCGTCCTTCTCTTGTGTTGAGAGAAATTTGGTCGCGGTGACGACTCTGTCACGCGTCCCTTAGTCGGCTCTTTTGATTTTGTTCTCGCGATCGCCAGTTTAGCGTCTCGTGTTTTGTAAAGTTAAAGTTTTGTCAAAGAGTAATCGTGGCCGCACTCGAGATCTCCAATTTTGTGTTTGATTTGGTAAAATAATTGTTTCCGGTTGGCGTAAGTTGTTTCCCGGGCTGAAGGATCGCGAAATTATGATATTGTGTGCGTGTGTGAGTGACTGGGTCGGGATGATTTGACGCGAACAACGTTCGATAGCTCGGCCGAGTAACCGAATATCGGGGACTCGGTACTTCGAATAAAACATCGATAATTTCGTTTTCATCTTAAAATTTATTTTCTCAACCGTGAGTAGATCCACGGAGAGAATGAATTCGAGCTCGGTTTAGATTGTTGAGAATGTAGGATCCCGACCAATTTTGTGTGTGAGCGTGTGAGATTTTGTGTGAGTGAGTTCGCGATTCTTCCCCCGCGGTTCATTAGAGACGCGTGATCGTGATGTTTCGTTATCCCGCGTTAAATTCTTTTGGTTAATTAAATTTTGTAAATTCTTTTGTCGATCGAATCATGTAAATTTTTTATCTGCGACTGAAACTTTTCCCGAGCGTGCGTTTTCCTTTTATAATTTGTCTATTATTTTACGACGTTTCAATTAAATTTGTTATTTTTGCCAAACGTAATTTTGTGTTTTAAAATTGTTCTCGTGGTCACCCCGCCTATCCCGCTGATTGCAAGCTGGTCAACTTTTGTCTCTCTCTCTTTGCCGTCGAGTCGCTTTGCGACTGGCGCCCAACATTTTAATTTTCGATCTTTGATTTCGTGTAAAAATCGACGGAAAGGAGAGAGTGGCTTTTGTGGCATTTTCAGGGCACTTGAAAAATTCGTCACAAATTTGGCGCCCAACGTGGGGCAAGCGTTGGAAAAAGAATTTCTATCGTCCCGAGAATAATTTTATTTTGATTTTGATTTGAATTTGTTTTTGAGTGCAGGGAAAAAGTGTACGCGGAGGATAAAGTTTTCAGTGAATTGGTTTTTGCAAAATTAAATCCGGTTTTATATTTGAAATTTGTTCGGTGAAAATTAAAGCGTTATTCGAGAGTTCGTGCGGCCAGGAAAACAGTTTTTTTTCCGGGCTTACACTCGTTCGCGTTGAGCGATCTCGCTTCGCGAGGCCCGAGTGGTGTTGACGTTTTTTTTTTTCCTTTTCTTCGTGCCTCGGTACTGTTTACGTGTTGTGTTCGATATTCGGGAATTGTGACACTTTAAGAGTTTCAAAATTTTATCATTGGAATAATATTTTCGGTGAAATAATATTTCGACAAAATTAATTTCGTTTCTGAACTTTTGGCTAGAGAATTTTTGTGGTCTCGTTTAATATACCGGGTGTCCGAAAAGTGAACCCGAGTTCGTGAATAATTGATGGTCCAATTTCCCGATTTCGATATTTGTGTGTTTCCCGTGCAAATTTCAAGTGTCGTTTGTTCTTTTAAATTATTTATTTAAATTATTCTTGATGTTTTTCTGTCGTGGGTGTTTTATTCGTTTCGTGCCGTTCGAGTTACGTGAGAAATCTTGTTTTCAGTTTTCGTTGGAATTTTCTTCGTCTGCCGTGATGATTATGTTTCTTTTTCTTTTGATGGTTAACTCGAATTTTTGAATCTTAAAAATTTTAAATTCCTTAGGAATTTTGACTTTTGACTTTTGTTTTTTTTAATTAATTTCTTGGACCTTTAGACTTTTTTTTTTATTTTACATTTTGACAAGTTTTTGACTTTGCTTAATTAGAATTTTCTTTTATAAATCCCGGATGGATCTTGACTTTGGACTTCGGTTATTTATTTTTGTTTTCATCGACGTTTAGACTTTTTTTTTTCGTTTTAATATTTGAACAATTAATTGATTTCACGACTTTTGAGTTAACATCCTAATTTTTCGAATTAATTCAGTTTAAATTTCACGATAGTTTAGTGAATTTGTATAGTTTTCTCTCCCGTTTTACGATTTATAATAATCAGTTTTTTCAATTATCGGGAATGAACCTCTTCCACGCGGTAATCCGGGATAGAGTGTTCAAGATTTCATGTGTGCAATAAATTCTCTCGTAATATTTCGAATGGTAGGAATTTAATGTAATGAATTGTCTGTCGTTTGTTTTGTTTTGTATTTTCTTCGGGATTGAACGAAATTAGGAATCACGTTGTCAGTGTTGGAGTATAAAATAGTCAATGGCAGCGAGCAATTATTAAGGACGTCCATTTGGTAAAAGCGCTTTTGGGTTCTCAGTCTCCCGCTAATAAAAAGACGTTGTTTTGGTATGTTGGTTGTTGTTGGCCTAGCTAGCCAAATAAAATTGTTTCAGTCAGGACATTGTTTCCTCTGATTCATTTGGGTTTACATTTGTGAGTCTGCAGTGGCGAGAGACATCTCACTAGCCATAAGATTCCATTTGTCTGTTGATTCCCGGTCATGTTGATCGTTTGTGTCGTACTGTGAATTGTTTTGTTTTTCGATAAACTCCCGGATCTTGGTTTCGATTATGAAATCGTTATTTGTCGTCAGGTTCGCATCCCGACGTACAGTTGTTTGGAGCCTATTGTGGTGGAGAAAATTTGAAGCTCGCATATGTGATCGCGAGGAAAAGAAATCTTTTCTATTGTGTTTCGGTAAATACGTTTTGTCATTCATTTTGAGGAAAATCGGCGTTAGTTCGAAAGAACAACCTCCCGCATTCATTTATTCGGTCGATTACCGACGAATTCACGTATTATTTCTGTCGTTTCACACAATATGGCCTTTTGAAAGATCGTTCAGGTTTCGAAACTTTGATCCCGCGGTATCGATGTTGTTTATTGTTTGATTGTTATTGTTTGTCGTCTGATTCACGTTGTGTTGCTCGTTTGTTTTGTCAGTTATCGAGTTTTTGGATTTTGGGTCCCGAAAACTTTATTTTTGGTTGTCCACGCAATTTCACTCAACGAAGTGAGCGTGTGAACGGTAATTTTGGTTAAAGTCTTTTGAAACAAGTATTTTCTTGATTTCTGGGAAGTGCGTCGACAGACTCACTTCAGTTCTATTGGGGAAGAATCGGAGGTTGTTAAATAAAGCAATCCTTCGTCATCAGTCAACCAATCGTACGAATGAGCCCGAGCGCTGTCCCGTTATCTCAAATATTGCCGTTTTCAGTTTTGCGATCGAGTTTCGTGACCTTGATCCCGAAAAATCGATAATTTTGTTGTCCAGTCTATGTTGTCTTGTCTTCTGTTGTTATCGTTTTTGTTTTATTCGTTATGGCCAAGCGGTGATAATGCTTCGAGCCTATTTTTGATCTCAACTTCCTGTTGTTGGTTCGTTGTGTCGTTTCGTGATGGTCGTTGTTATGTTTTTTTCCGTTGTTACTCGTTGAAGGGGGAAAAGGAAATTTTTGGGTTTAAATATTATTTGAAATTTATTTTGATTCAATGCTCAGAGAGAGGCGCTGTGAGTAAGAGTCGTGGCCGTTGGTTTTGATAATTTGAATTCCCGGAGTAGTTCGATGGCCCGCTGACCGGGTCGGTCAAGCGTCTGGGAGGGGGTGTTGTGACGGTTTTTTATTTTGACCGTCACTAAAACTCACGGTATCGAAAAAGAAGCGCTCCCATGGCTCCTGCTCGATACTTCGGCCACGCGATTTTCTCACAGGGCTTGCTTAGGGCGATAATTTTGCTAATATTTTATTAATTTGCGTTCGGGAACATTTTATTTCCATGTGAGCGATCCCGGGAAAGATCGAGAGAGAAAGGAATTCGAATTCGGTTGTCAAAACAAAGACGAGGCAACGGAAATCTCACGGAAGGCTCGAGAATATTCGAGTTGGAAAATATTCGTTCGGCATCGAGGACTTGGTCGTTTTTCCATCGTTACGTCAGGGCCGTCGTACCCGCCAGATTCTCCCGCTGTCAATCATCGAACGGCGATCATCGCATCATTCTCGCGAGTTCCCGTAAATCATGCGAACTCCATGGTCCGTGTTATCGTGTAAAAATGTAATGGTCGAGCTAGGGGTGAAAATGCAATAATATCGTGTGCAGCATTTCCCGATTTTCAAACTTTTCTTGGGGCCCTGTCTAACGCTCGGACCAAATTAATTAATTGCGCCGGACCTGTCCAGTTTCGGGAATATTCGAAAAATTAGGAGAGGGGCGGGAGACAAAATCCTCGTTACGCGTAACGCTCTTGTTCTCGAGGAGATTCTCGTGAAGTATCGAGCAGAGAGGACGTGTTGCGAAAATGGGAAGAAACACCGTGAGTTCCTTCCTGTTCACTTTCTGGTTTGGTTGGTGGGCCCTCGAGCATCTTTCCCGGGTCGTATTTTTCGTGATTTTGTTTAATTTGAATAATTATCGTCCTTCTCTTGTGTTGAGAGAAATTTGGTCGCGGTGACGACTCTGTCACGCGTCCCTTAGTCGGCTCTTTTGATTTTGTTCTCGCGATCGCCAGTTTAGCGTCTCGTGTTTTGTAAAGTTAAAGTTTTGTCAAAGAGTAATCGTGGCCGCACTCGAGATCTCCAATTTTGTGTTTGATTTGGTAAAATAATTGTTTCCGGTTGGCGTAAGTTGTTTCCCGGGCTGAAGGATCGCGAAATTATGATATTGTGTGCGTGTGTGAGTGACTGGGTCGGGATGATTTGACGCGAACAACGTTCGATAGCTCGGCCGAGTAACCGAATATCGGGGACTCGGTACTTCGAATAAAACATCGATAATTTCGTTTTCATCTTAAAATTTATTTTCTCAACCGTGAGTAGATCCACGGAGAGAATGAATTCGAGCTCGGTTTAGATTGTTGAGAATGTAGGATCCCGACCAATTTTGTGTGTGAGCGTGTGAGATTTTGTGTGAGTGAGTTCGCGATTCTTCCCCCGCGGTTCATTAGAGACGCGTGATCGTGATGTTTCGTTATCCCGCGTTAAATTCTTTTGGTTAATTAAATTTTGTAAATTCTTTTGTCGATCGAATCATGTAAATTTTTTATCTGCGACTGAAACTTTTCCCGAGCGTGCGTTTTCCTTTTATAATTTGTCTATTATTTTACGACGTTTCAATTAAATTTGTTATTTTTGCCAAACGTAATTTTGTGTTTTAAAATTGTTCTCGTGGTCACCCCGCCTATCCCGCTGATTGCAAGCTGGTCAACTTTTGTCTCTCTCTCTTTGCCGTCGAGTCGCTTTGCGACTGGCGCCCAACATTTTAATTTTCGATCTTTGATTTCGTGTAAAAATCGACGGAAAGGAGAGAGTGGCTTTTGTGGCATTTTCAGGGCACTTGAAAAATTCGTCACAATATATATAAAATAATAATAATGGAACAAAATTTGACCATAAAATTTGACGCAACATTCAGATCATACATCTGAAAGGGGCGCTCGCGGGAAATATTAAAAAACCGCAGTTTAACATTGGAAATACCCCGGTGGAACTCATTATTCCGGAGCATACAGTCATCGAAGAAAAAGGTATTTTCACGGAGAATATCGACGCAAGTACTTCGAAGCCTGTTCCGGTCAGCTGCGAGAATGTCGGGGACATGGAAGGAGAATACATCGGTAAGTGGAACTCTACGATTTACATATTGCTTTTTTGATTTAATATTTTCTAATCCTTTCACGAAAAAAAACTTCAATGAGTAACGACAAAAATTTGCAATGTTTTTTCACAGAAATTGACGGCTGGTTGAAAATGCTATTCTCGGAAACGAAGAATAAAACTGGCTATGCGATGTATTTAATCGGGGCCATATCCGACGGCGTGGAGTTGAAGCTTGCCGTCCGCGTCATGAGCGCGGCGAGCTTGCCAAAAAACCTCTCCGTGGGATGCTCGGTCACGGTTAAAGGAGTTATACAATATGATGGTGTATGTCCTTATATCAAAGTATCGAATGGTTCGGAAGTGAAGCTTGGAAAAAAACATCCCATTGATCCCGAAATTCTTATGGACACCGCACTCATCCCAAAAAGGTACGAAAAAGGTTCAATAAATTAAAATAGCAATCTATGCGAATCTTTCTAAATAAAATATGAATTTTCATTCACAGAGAGCAAGAAAAGAATAAGGGCCGTACACCCAAGAACGAAACAGTGACAGGAATGGAAAGCGAGGACGAGGGAGAATGCAAATAAAAGGAACGAGAGAAAAAGGAAAACTGTTCTTTATTTTACCGATTTCGTGAAGTGAATTCTTATAATTTTGTTTGATTAATTGAATTGCTTGTTAATTTAAAAAAATTTGATTAAGGGAGATTTCGTCCTTGGAGTGCCATATTTCAGGTGTTTAGGTTTTATTTTTTTTTCAAGGAAACGAGTAAAGCTTTTTGAGTGCGATTTTTTCTTGGTTTTATTCACGACATGCAGAACCGTAAAAAATTTTTTTTCGAAAAAAAAACCAAAATGGCGGCCGTTGCAGCTCCGCGAAAACAAGTCCTCAAATTAAACGGCTGACATTCTCCTGACCGCTGTAATTAACATATCGACCTGAAATTTGGAGAGCATACTCAGAAAATATGTCTTCACGGAATGACGGATCATTTTTTCCATAGATACATTTTTGCATTTACTATTTATCTTTTTATGCGAGAAAAAAACGCGAAAATCCGATTTGTTTTTTCAAATTGCCGCCATTTTTCGAAATTTGTACTAAACGAAAAACCCATCCGTCATTCCATGGCTAAAGGTTCACACTTTGATAATATGCTTTGAATTTGTGTTTCTGATCAACGAAGAGGGGGCAATGATGTCAGCCGTTTGATTTGAGGACTTGTTTTCGCGGAGCTGCAACGGCCGCCATTTTGGGTTTTTTTTTCAAAAAAAATTTTTTTTCGGTTCTGTATGTCATGACTAAAACCGAGAAAAAAACCGTAGTCTAAAAGCTTCACTCGTTTCCTTGAAAAAAAATAAAACGTAAACACCTGAAATATGGGACTCCAAGGACGAAGTCTCCCTTAATTGGATTGATCGTTAATTCAAACAGAAAAATAAATAAAATAAAAGTAACATTTTTAACGATTGGCAAATACGATACTGAAGTTTGCATCGATAACTTTTTTAGAGGGGGAATTTTCAAACTTGCACACACGTTTCAATTTTCATAAGCGACCTCGTTCGGCGCGATTACCAAAATCGTTGCCGAAAATTTCCGAAGCCTTACGAGCAACTGTCACAAAACAGCTGACTGCTGAGATTGAGATTCTATTCGACGTTTTTTTGGCGAAAAACATCAACAGAACGGTGAAAAAGTTCAATCGAAAAGACTGTGGAAAATTTCATGAAATTCATTGAGATTTGCGTCTGAAAGCTACGAATTACAACGCGCGAGTGAGTCCTCGTATGCCAAAAGGTAAAAACACGAATTACTAAGCTCATAAACCCCACATAACCTCATTTTTCACGGTGTATTTATTCGCGAATCATTATAAACATTGAAAAACTCCTGAGGAAACCGAATTCTTCAAAATTGATGCTAATATTAATCGAAATTGCTTATTCGAGAAGAAAATAGTTTGAGGCTGAAAGAAGCATAATGAGCACGATTAGAAAAATGAGACGTTTATCGAAAATCGAAAAATCAAGTATCAAGAAAGCGTTTGAGTATTTGGACACGGACAAAGACGGTTTTATTGATTATTATGAAACAAAGGCCGCAATGAGAGCGCTCGGTTTCGAAATAAAAAAACCTCAATTGATGGTGATTATGCGGGGCCATGATAAGCGCGAAGAAAACAAAATCAATAACGAAGATTTTTATTACATCAGTACGTAATCTGAATCTCGTCGACGTTTCGGCCATTATTTAAGGGGTCTGGCCACCCTGGCGAACCGAGAAATGCACTTTTTCATTTTTTAATTAATAAATCCGAAACTATCGGTCGGAATATTTTTATTATTTAGGTTATTATCATAAAGAGTGTCAAGAGTAACATCATAAAATTTTATTTGAAAATATTCAAAAATGACGCCGTGACGTTAGTTGCCGCGGGGGTCCTCCACACGATACGCGCGGTCCTTGTCCCACCTGGAACTCGGTCATGGTCATCTGAAAAATAGAATAAAAATTCAGGTTATTACAATGTAGTGTGACTACAATGTAGCGTAGCCGTTTTGTTTTTCGAACGTTAGAAAAATTATGGTGAGCCGCAAAACAAAAATTATCATTTTTTACCGATATTTTCCAAGCAAAAGCATTAATCCTAGCCAAAAATCCCCCCCGGGGAAAAAAGCTTGGACAAGTACATTTGTTGGTGACCTCCGTTTCCTTTGCAGTTCCCTGAAAAATCTACAGAAAAGTGAAAACCCCTCCCTATGCCAAAAAAATTGGATGCACTCTCAGAAAAACGATAAAAAATATCTCGCCTACATAACCTTGACCACTCTCGACTGAAAAATGAAGACCCTTCAAAGAATACAATGAAGAATAACTCCAAAAAAATTTTCCTGAAAATTCAAAAAACCCTACATGAACACAAAAACTGGTCATACAATAATTGTGTAAAAATTGATCATTTACGTTCAGCACTAAAATTTTTTATATCGATAAGAGGACAAGTTTTCCCTTGAGGTCTTGGAATCAACTAACCAATCCGTTTCATTAATAATAACCATTATTAATACATAATCATTTGTTGTTGAATTATTACTAACTTAGACAACGAAAATAGTCAATGTTTCATTTACGTACAGGATTAAAATTTACAATATCAATAATGGGACAAGTGTTTCATACTAACTTACGGAACGAAAATAGTCAACGTTTCATTTACGTACAGGATTAAAATTTACAATATCAATACTGGGACAAGTGTTTCATCCTAACTTACTGAACGAAAACACTCAACGTTTCATTTACGTACAGGATTAAAATTTACAATATCAATACTCGGACAAGTGTTTCATACTGGGACAAGTGTTTCATCCTAACTTACCGAACGAAAACACTCAACGTTTCATTGACGTACAGGATTAAAATTGACAATATCAATACTCGGACAAGTGTTTCATTACTAACTTACGAAATGAAAATAGTCAACATTTCATTTACGTACAGAATTAAAATTTGCAATACCATAGTGATCCATACGCTCAATGGCTGATGCCTCACCTGTACACGGGATCATTAAAAATCTTTTTGGTGTTTATACATTGTACAACAGGTTTTAACGCGAGGCCCCCAATACTGCTTGATGGGTAACGATTTGTTAAACAGTCACCACCGTACGTTGAGCGTATGCGCACAGAGTACTTGTCCGGCCCATAACTTTTTATGCAAATTCCTCATTCCAGAAAAAATCACGGATCACTTGCACAACCTAGAGTTTTTTTTCCATTTCCTGGGTCTATTTTCCATTTTCATTTTCCAGAATCTAGGAAAATGCAGCTAAAAAAAATTTGTTTCGGAGGAGTGACCCCAAGAAAGTTCGTCACCGGAACGTTTACCCCTCGGCAACGTTTTTGCGATATATCAGAGCGTAGTGAATATATGATTTTTGCTGCGATGCTTGAATGAATTATCTATTTCTGCGACAGAGTAAAAAATGATGTACTTTGAGACGCGGCAGCGTCTTAACGCCAAGTATTAAAAAGAAAAGTTTGATTCGACAAGGCAAATTGCCGCGTGTCTATATACTCGAGATTGAGTCTTTTTTCCTTACGTTCAAACTTAAACTATATACTTAAACTATTATATATAACACTATATATTGATCCTTCGAACCAGAAAGTGAACTTTCTCAGAGATGAATTTATTGCCTACAACCGCTATTGAGGCCAAAGTTGTTATGTCCACAACGGGGTAAAGCCGTTTCACCATTTGTATCGTGAAATAAACGTTCCGAAGAAGAACAGCGGAATAATATTTTTAACAAATTTTGACGGTATGAACCTTCAGCAGTGAATATGACTTGTCATCTACCTTCGTCTATAATTCTTACAATTACTGTATTTATTGTCCTTTGTGGCTGTGCAAAACTAGTCGATCCACACCGAATTCAGAAAATGCCATAATTCAATTCTGTAAAGCGTGATGAGTGGATTTAGATTCTCCCAAGCGTCATAAGAAAACTTGGTTTTTCCAAAGGTTCATAAGTGAACTTAGATCCAATTACTAGCAATGAATATCTTGGTTCGTGAATAAGTATAGCAAATTGATGAACCAATAGAACCAGACCTTTTTTCTAGACATGACTAAAAAGTTGAGCAGCAAGCTGCAGAAACCTGTTTATTCCCATCATTAAAAATAAATTTTTGCTGTCATGCTCATTCATAATTAAACTTTTATTAGAAAAGTAAACGTATTAATAACTGTAAAGAATTGTGATGAAGAGTAATACTGATCTCATATTAATAAGAAGGTGAGGATCATTCCAATTGTTAACAAGTTATCGTGCACTTGTCAACAGGACTACAGACAAACAACAGTTTTATAATTTGATTTTTTCTGGAATGAGGAATTTGCATAAAAAGTTATGGGCCGGACAAGTACTCTGTGCGCATACGCTCAACGTACGGTGGTGACTGTTTAACAAATCGTTACCCATCAAGCAGTATTGGGGGCCTCGCGTTAAAACCTGTTGTACAATGTATAAACACCAAAAAGATTTTTAATGATCCCGTGTACAGGTGAGGCATCAGCCATTGAGCGTATGGATCACTATGGTATTGCAAATTTTAATTCTGTACGTAAATGAAATGTTGACTATTTTCATTTCGTAAGTTAGTAATGAAACACTTGTCCGAGTATTGATATTGTCAATTTTAATCCTGTACGTCAATGAAACGTTGAGTGTTTTCGTTCGGTAAGTTAGGATGAAACACTTGTCCCAGTATGAAACACTTGTCCGAGTATTGATATTGTAAATTTTAATCCTGTACGTAAATGAAACGTTGAGTGTTTTCGTTCAGTAAGTTAGGATGAAACACTTGTCCCAGTATTGATATTGTAAATTTTAATCCTGTACGTAAATGAAACGTTGACTATTTTCGTTCCGTAAGTTAGTATGAAACACTTGTCCCATTATTGATATTGTAAATTTTAATCCTGTACGTAAATGAAACATTGACTATTTTCGTTGTCTAAGTTAGTAATAATTCAACAACAAATGATTATGTATTAATAATGGTTATTATTAATGAAACGGATTGGTTAGTTGATTCCAAGACCTCAAGGGAAAACTTGTCCTCTTATCGATATAAAAAATTTTAGTGCTGAACGTAAATGATCAATTTTTACACAATTATTGTATGACCAGTTTTTGTGTTCATGTAGGGTTTTTTGAATTTTCAGGAAAATTTTTTTGGAGTTATTCTTCATTGTATTCTTTGAAGGGTCTTCATTTTTCAGTCGAGAGTGGTCAAGGTTATGTAGGCGAGATATTTTTTATCGTTTTTCTGAGAGTGCATCCAATTTTTTTGGCATAGGGAGGGGTTTTCACTTTTCTGTAGATTTTTCAGGGAACTGCAAAGGAAACGGAGGTCACCAACAAATGTACTTGTCCAAGCTTTTTTCCCCGGGGGGGATTTTTGGCTAGGATATCACTTCTTTTTTCCGATTGAAAGTCTCAATTTTTTCATTCGGAAGTGGTCGAGGTTTTCCAGGCGAGACATTTTTTATCGTTTTTCCGGGAGGGCATCAACTGTTTTTGGTAGAGGGAGGGGTTTTTACTTTACTGTAGATTTTTCTGAGAAATGCAATGGAAGCGGAGGTTACCAACAAATGGACTTGTCCAGGCTTTTTTCCCCGTGGGGGGGATTTTTGGCTAGGATTTTTCATATTTTAGTAACAAACTGAGAATCGCTCAAATTTTGAAATTTTCTCCATATTTTTACAGTGAATTCGAAATAAAATAAATTTTGGAAAGTTCCAACGAAATTTCGTTATATTTTTTCTTTTTCACAGTGAAACAAAAAACCGTCAACTGATCGCCGTCGCCCAGTTCGTTATTTCGGTTTTTGATGGTTTCGCATTTGGATTCATCGGAATTGAATTGCTGGTGGGAATTTCTATATTCTTCGTTGAATACGCAGTAAAAAATGCCATAATCTTATGTTTTCTCGAGAATGGTATTTTTGCATTTTCACCATCAGCTTAGAAAAAAAAACGCCATTTTTACATGACTTGAGAGTGAAGATTTTATTTAGTTGGCTTTATAGGAACCACCCCCTCCGGCGAAATCGCTTTTCTTAGAGATAATATACTCGAGTGAGTCTCGGGCCAGCAGACGACGCTGTCAAATGTACTTGTCCCGAGACTCTGCCGAGTCTCTTGATAAATTGCTGATTTTTTTCCCAGAAATGTACTCTGTGGAGCTTAAATTAAGCCCAAAGTCATGTCTCTATCTCAATTTTCCACCAAGATATGATTTTTTGCCCATAACCATGATTTTTGCTTGAAAATGACGATTTTTCGACATTTTTCAAACGGAAATCGCTTTTCTCCGAGTAAAAATCGTATAAATTATGACTTTTTTTTTCCAGCCTTTCAGTTTTATACGCTGAAAATGAGAGAAAACACGCGCCAAAGTCTCAATTTACCGCGTCAATGCAATTTTCGATTTTCGACCTTGAGTAGGAAAAAATCAAAGTTTCAACATGAATTTGTCGCGAGAAATTTTTATTCTTGGCTCCATGCGAATAGAATGCTGATTTTTCTTCTTCAAATATACTCTGTGGAACTCAATTTAAGCCACGAGTCATATCTCTATGTCGATTTTTCATCGAGATATGATTTTTTGCTCACGAGCATGATTTTTGGTTGAAAATGTCGATTTTTCGACAATTTTCAAACGAAAATCGCTCTTCTCCGAGGAAAAATTGCATGAATTATGCATTTTTTTCCAGCCACTCAGTTTAATACGCTGGAAAGAAGAGAAAACACGTGCCAAAGTCTCAATTTATCGCGGGAATTCAATTTTCAACTTTTGATCACGAGTTGGAAAAAATCAGAGTTTTAACATGAATTTATTGCCAAGAATTTTTCTGCTTAGCTCCATGAGAATGGACTGCTGATTTTTTTCCTTTAAATATTCTCTGTGAAGCTCAATTTAAGCCCAGAATCATGTCTCTATCTCGATTTTTCATCGAGATATGATTTTTTGCTCACGAGCATGATTTTTGCTTGAAAATGTCGATTTTTCGACAATTTTCAAACGAAAATCGCTCTTCTCCGAGTAAAAATCGCATGAATTGGGCATTTTTTTCCAGCCACTCAGTTTGATACGCTGAAAAGAAGAGAAAACACGTGGCAAAGTCTCAATTTATCGCGGGAATGCAATTTTCAACTTTTGATCACGAGTTGGAAAAAATCAGAGTTTTAACATGAATTTGTCGCGAAGAATTTATATTTTTGGCTCCATGAGAATAGACCGGTGATTTTTTTCCTTCAAACATACTCTGTGGAGCTCAATTTGAGCCCAGAGTCATGTCTCTATCTCAATTTTTTATCGACATGTGATTTTTTTCTCATTTCCATGATTTTTGCTTGAAAATGACGATTTTTCGTCAATTTTCAAACGAAAATCGCTCTTCTCCGAGCGAAAATGGTGAAATCATGATTTTTTTTCCAGCCACTCGGTTTGATACGCTGAAACAAAGAGGAAACACGAGCCAAAGTCTCAATTTATCGCGAGAATTCAATTTTCGATTTTTGACCACGAGTTGGAAAAAATCAATATTTTTGCACCAAGTTGTAGCGCGGAATTTTTCTTCTTGGCTGCATGAGAATAAAATGTGGATTTTCCCCCTGCAACTAGACTCTGTGGAGCTCAAATTAAGCCCAGAATCATGTCTCTATCTCAAATTTTCACTGAGATATGATTTTTTTCCCATTACCATGATTTTTGCTTGAAAATGACGATTTTTCGTCAATTTTCAAACGAAAATCGCTCTTCTCCGAGCGAAAATGGTAAAACCATGATTTTTTTCCAGCCACTCGGTTTGATACGCTGGAACAAAGAGGAAACACGAGCCAAAGTCTCAATTTACCGCGAGAATTCAATTTTCGATTTTTGACCACGAGTTGGAAAAAATCAATATTTTTGCACCAAGTTGTAGCGCAGAATTTCTTTTCTTCGCTCCATGAGAATAAATCGCTGATTTTTTCCCTGCAACTAGACTCTGTGGAGCTCAAATTAAGCCCAGAATCATGTCTCTATCTCAATTTTTTATCGACATGTGATTTTTTTCTCATTACCATGATTTTTGCTTGAAAATGACGATTTTTCGTCAATTTTCAAACGAAAATCTCTCTTCTCCGAGCGAAAATGGTGAAATCATGATTTTTTTTCCAGCCACTCGGTTTAATACGCTGAAACAAATAGGAAATACGAGCCAAAGTCTCAATTTATTGCGAGAATTCAATTTTCGATTTTTGACCACGAGTTGGAAAAAATCAATATTTTTGCACCAAGTTGAAGCGCAGAATTTCTTTTCTTCGCTCCATGAGAATAAATCGCTGATTTTTTCCCTGCAACTAGACTCTGTGGAGCTCAAATTAAGCCCAGATCCATGTCTCTATCTCAGATTTTCACCGAGATATGATTTTTTTCTCATTTCCATGATTTTTGCTTGAAAATGACGATTTTTCGTCAATTTTCAAACGAAAATCGCTCTTCTCCGAGCGAAAATGGTAAAATCATGATTTTTTTTCCAGCCACTCGGTTTGATACGCTGAAACAAAGAGGAAACACGAGCCAAAGTCTATATTTATCGCGAGAATTCAATTTTCGATTTTTGACCACGAGTTGGAAAAAATCAATATTTTTGCACCAAGTTGTAGCGCGGAATTTTTCTTCTTGGCTGCATGAGAATAAAAAGTGGATTTTCTCCCTGCAACTAGACTCTGTGGAGCTCAAATTAAGCCCAGAATCATGTCTCTATCTCAAATTTTCACTGAGATATGATTTTTTTCTCATTTCCATGATTTTTGCTTGAAAATGACGATTTATCGTCAATTTTCAAACGAAAATCGCTCTTCTCCGAGCGAAAATGGTAAAACCATGATTTTTTTTCCAGCCGCTCGGTTTGATACGCTGGAACAAAGAGGAAACACGAGCCAAAGTCTCAATTTACCGCGAGAATTCAATTTTCGATTTTTGACCACGAGTTAGGAAAAATCAATATTTTTGCACCAAGTTGTAGCGCAGAATTTCTTTTCTTCGCTCCATGAGAATAAATCGCCGATTTTTTCCCTGCAACTAGACGCTGTGGAGCTCAAATTAAGCCCAGAATCATGTCTCTATCTCAAATTTTCACTGAGATATGATTTTTTTCTCATTTCCATGATTTTTGCTTGAAAATGACGATTTTTCGTCAATTTTCAAACGAAAATCGCTCTTCTCCGAGCGAAAATGGTAAAACCATGATTTTTTTTCCAGCCGCTCGGTTTGATACGCTGGAACAAAGAGGAAACACGAGCCAAAGTCTCAATTTACCGCGAGAATTCAATTCTCGATTTTTGACCACGAGTTAGGAATAATCAATATTTTTGCACCAAGTTGTAGCGCAGAATTTCTTTTCTTCGCTCCATGAGAATAAATCGCCGATTTTTTCCCTGCAACTAGACTCTGTGGAGCTCAAATTAAGCCCAGAATCATGTCTCTATCTCAAATTTTCACTGAGATATGATTTTTTTCTCATTTCCATGATTTTTGCTTGAAAATGACGATTTTTCGTCAATTTTCAAACGAAAATCGCTCTTCTCCGAGCGAAAATGGTAAAACCATGATTTTTTTTCCAGCCACTCGGTTTAATACGCTGAAACAAAGAGGAAATACGAGCCAAAGTCTCAATTTATTGCGAGAATTCAATTTTCGATTTTTGACCACGAGTTGGGAAAAATCAATATTTTTGCACCAAGTTGCAGCACAGAACTTTTCTTCTTCCCTCCATGAGAATAAAATGGGGATTTTTTCCCTGCAACTAGACTCTGTGGAGCTCAAATTAAGCCCAGAATCATGTCTCTATCCCAGATTTTCACTGAGATATGATTTTTTCCCCATAAACATGATTTTTGCTTGAAAATGACAATTTTTCGTCAATTTTCAAACGAAAATCGCTCTTCTCCGAGCGAAAATGGTAAAATCATGATTTTTTTTCCAGCCACTCGGTTTAATACGCTGAAACAAAGAGGAAATACGAGCCAAAGTCTCAATTTATCGCGAGAATTCAATTTTCGATTTTTGACCACGAGTTGGAAAAAATCAATATTTTTGCACCAAGTTGTAGCGCGGAATTTTTCTTCTTGGCTGCATGAGAATAAAATGTGGATTTTTTCCCTGCAACTAGACTCTGTGGAGCTCAAATTAAGCCCAGAATCATGTCTCTATCTCAATTTTTTATCGAGATATAATTTTTTGCTCACGAGCATGATTTTTGCTTGAAAATGACGATTTTTCGTCAATTTTCAAACGAAAATCGCTCTTCTCCGAGCGAAAATGGTGAAATCATGATTTTTTTTCCAGCCACTCGGTTTGATACGCTGAAACAAAGAGGAAACACGAGCCAAAGTCTCAATTTATCGCGAGAATTCAATTTTCGATTTTTGACCACGAGTTGGAAAAAATCAATATTTTTGCACCAAGTTGTAGCGCGGAATTTTTCTTCTTGGCTGCATGAGAATAAAATGTGGATTTTCCCCCTGCAACTAGACTCTGTGGAGCTCAAATTAAGCCCAGAATCATGTCTCTATCTCAAATTTTTACTGATATATGATTTTTTTCCCATTACCATGATTTTTGCTTGAAAATGACGATTTTTCGTCAATTTTCAAACGAAAATCGCTCTTCTCCGAGCGAAAATGGTAAAACCATGATTTTTTTCCAGCCACTCGGTTTGATACGCTGGAACAAAGAGGAAACACGAGCCAAAGTCTCAATTTACCGCGAGAATTCAATTTTCGATTTTTGACCACGAGTTGGAAAAAATCAATATTTTTGCACCAAGTTGTAGCGCAGAATTTCTTTTCTTCGCTCCATGAGAATAAATCGCTGATTTTTTCCCTGCAACTAGACTCTGTGGAGCTCAAATTAAGCCCAGAATCATGTCTCTATCTCAATTTTTTATCGACATGTGATTTTTTTCTCATTACCATGATTTTTGCTTGAAAATGACGATTTTTCGTCAATTTTCAAACGAAAATCTCTCTTCTCCGAGCGAAAATGGTGAAATCATGATTTTTTTTTCCAGCCACTCGGTTTAATACGCTGAAACAAATAGGAAATACGAGCCAAAGTCTCAATTTATTGCGAGAATTCAATTTTCGATTTTTGACCACGAGTTGGAAAAAATCAATATTTTTGCACCAAGTTGAAGCGCAGAATTTCTTTTCTTCACTCCATGAGAATAAATCGCTGATTTTTTCCCTGCAACTAGACTCTGTGGAGCTCAAATTAAGCCCAGATCCATGTCTCTATCTCAGATTTTCACCGAGATATGATTTTTTTCTCATTTCCATGATTTTTGCTTGAAAATGACGATTTTTCGTCAATTTTCAAACGAAAATCGCTCTTCTCCGAGCGAAAATGGTAAAATCATGATTTTTTTTCCAGCCACTCGGTTTGATACGCTGAAACAAAGAGGAAACACGAGCCAAAGTCTATATTTATCGCGAGAATTCAATTTTCGATTTTTGACCACGAGTTGGAAAAAATCAATATTTTTGCACCAAGTTGTAGCGCGGAATTTTTCTTCTTGGCTGCATGAGAATAAAAAGTGGATTTTCTCCCTGCAACTAGACTCTGTGGAGCTCAAATTAAGCCCAGAATCATGTCTCTATCTCAAATTTTCACTGAGATATGATTTTTTTCTCATTTCCATGATTTTTGCTTGAAAATGACGATTTATCGTCAATTTTCAAACGAAAATCGCTCTTCTCCGAGCGAAAATGGTAAAACCATGATTTTTTTTCCAGCCGCTCGGTTTGATACGCTGGAACAAAGAGGAAACACGAGCCAAAGTCTCAATTTACCGCGAGAATTCAATTTTCGATTTTTGACCACGAGTTAGGAAAAATCAATATTTTTGCACCAAGTTGTAGCGCAGAATTTCTTTTCTTCGCTCCATGAGAATAAATCGCCGATTTTTTCCCTGCAACTAGACTCTGTGGAGCTCAAATTAAGCCCAGAATCATGTCTCTATCTCAAATTTTCACTGAGATATGATTTTTTTCTCATTTCCATGATTTTTGCTTGAAAATGACGATTTTTCGTCAATTTTCAAACGAAAATCGCTCTTCTCCGAGCGAAAATGGTAAAACCATGATTTTTTTTCCAGCCACTCGGTTTAATACGCTGAAACAAAGAGGAAATACGAGCCAAAGTCTCAATTTATTGCGAGAATTCAATTTTCGATTTTTGACCACGAGTTGGGAAAAATCAATATTTTTGCACCAAGTTGCAGCACAGAACTTTTCTTCTTCCCTCCATGAGAATAAAATGGGGATTTTTTCCCTGCAACTAGACTCTGTGGAGCTCAAATTAAGCCCAGAATCATGTCTCTATCCCAGATTTTCACTGAGATATGATTTTTTTCCCATAAACATGATTTTTGCTTGAAAATGACGATTTTTCGTCAATTTTCAAACGAAAATCGCTCTTCTCCGAGCGAAAATGGTATAAATCATGATTTTTTTTCCAGCCACTCGGTTTAATACGCTGAAAGGAAGAGGAAATACGAGCCAAAGTCCCAATTTATCGCGAGAATTCAATTTTCGATTTTTGACCACGAGTTGCAAAAAATCAGAGTTTTAACATGAATTTGTAGCGCGGAATTTTTCTTCTTGGCTCCATGAGAATGGACTGCTGATTTTTTCCCTTCAAATATTCTCTGTGGAGCTCAAATTAAGCCCAGAGTCATGTCTCTATCTTAAATTTCCACTGAGATATGATTTTTTTCTCATTTCCATGATTTTTGCTTGAAAATGACGATTTTTCGTCAATTTTCAAACGAAAATCGTTCTTTTCCGAGTAAAAATGGCATCAATCATGCTTTTTTTTCCAGCCACTCGGTTTAATACGCTGAAAAGAAGAGGAAATACGAGCCAAAGTCTCAATTTATCGCTTGAATGCAATTTTCAACTTTTGATCATGAGTTGGAAAAAATCAATATTTTAACATTGAATTTGTCGCGAAGAATTTATATTTTCATGCCACTGAGAGTTATCTGGAGCTTCCGGATACCGGATAGCTGGCAGCGATAAGAATTTCATCGGGGCTCAAACTTTTCATGTGGCTCAGCGGAAACATTTTCATGTGGCTCAGCGACAAGATTTTCATGTCGCTGAGAGTTATTGTCGCTTTGCGATTAATCTAACGCCAGCGGCGATAATAGTTGTGCTCCACAAAAATTGTTTCTTTTCGAAGCAAAACTTGTTGCTGCGAGATATCCAAAGCTTCCGGATAACTCGCAGCGACAAAATTTTCATGTGGCTCAGCGACAAGATTTTTATGTCGCTGAGAGTTTGCTTGTCGCTCCGAAATCAATATAATATGCCAACGGCGAGGTTAGTTATGCTCCACAATTATTGGTTCCTTTCGAAGCAAAACTTGTCGCTGCGAGATATCCAAAGCTTCCGGATAACTCTCAGCGACAAAATTTTCATGTGGCTCAGCGACAAGATTTTCATGCCACTGAGAGTTATATCTGGAGCTTCCGGATAGCTGGCAGCGATAAGTATTACACGTTGCTCAGCGGAAAGATTTTCATGTGGCTCAGCGACAAGTTTTTTATGTCGCTGAGAGTTATTGTCGCTCCGCAATCAATAGAATATGCCAGCGGCGATTTCAGATATGCTGTAAATGAATAAAATTGTGGGCTTATGAATAGGGCAATGGTTGTGAAGCATATTCATTCCTGAAGCATATTTTCCTGTCACTGGAGCATGTCGTTAATGCTACCTGCAAATTAGCATTAGTGAGGTTATGGCGAGCTGTCAGAGCTTTTAGCCGTTATTCATCACAAAGTCGGCGAAAAAATGTCAACCCGTTCCAGCTATCTCCCTCACACTCGCGTCAATATCGGCCGGCAAAATATTACACGATTGCTAGAGGAATTTTAGGTTATGATTTTCTAATTCTGACAATCTTACTTTCGAATGTTTTTCTATATCTATATTTATCACCGTGAAATCGAACCGACACATGTATGAAGATGTATTCGTGAACTGGCAACCAACAGGTGTTCCTCGGATGGGAACAGCTGGATATGTTGTCGTCAGTCACGACCAATCAGAAACACGATGGCCACACGGGCCCTTTCTCTGTGTCGTATACATACACGCACGCACACTTCGATCGGCGCATAATTTTTCCCCCGTGCAAAGTTTTTTCTCAGCAATTACGGCATCAATCGGGTTGATTTATGGCTCAATCGAGGGGGGATAACGTAATTAGTCTTCAGTTCAAATTTCAGATCATGAAATTACCCCTGAGCTTCGTAATTCAAGAAAGTGTCCACCCCCTCCGGCGAAATCGCTTTTCTTAGAGATAATATACTCGAGTGAGTCTCGGGCCAGCAGACGACGCTGTCAAATGTACTTGTCCCGAGACTCTGCCGAGTACTCTTGATAAGAAAAAATCTAATCAAGTTGTCGAAAAAATCCTACGTAACATTGTAGATAATGTATCTGAGAATATTCGGTGAAAATTTGAAAGCAATCGAACGGCTAGTCTCCGAGATTTCGAAGGTACCATGTCAAAAAATATAGTTTATTTTCCAGAAGCAAAAGCATTAATAAGAAAAAATCTAATCAAGTTGTCGAAAAAATCCTACGTAACATTGTAGATAATGTATCTGAGAATATTCGGTGAAAATTTGAAAGCAATCGAACGGCTAGTCTCCGAGATTTCGAAGGTACCATGTTCAAAAAATATAGTTTCGAGATAATCGCAAAAGAAAGTAGGCGAGTCTTACCTTCAATCAGCGATCCCTGGACCATAGACAACTCCTTCGGCAGCTGATTGCCAGTCTTGGGCCCTTCTTTGACCGTCCCTTCGTGCTGTTCTTGCTTCCTTAGAATCGTTTTGAGCGCGAATTTGCGCTGTAGCGCAGCGCTTATCGTCTGCTGTAGTGCAGAAACTGTAGCTGCGATCTTCGACGGTTAGATTGAGTACGTTCATCATGAGCAGAATACTCTGTGTTTTTACAGTCCTTCGGGTATTTTTTACAGTACTTCAGGTAACAAAGTAAACGATTCATAACATAAAAGGCACAATACGACAGCGGTATGGGCTAATACGCGCAAGTTTTGAAGAAAGGTCGCAGCGCGCGGTCGACCGCGCGCAGTGGGACTCAACCGCTCGCATTAGCGCAAAATCGGCCGCAGTAGCGCCAAACAGCCCGCAGTGGCAAATAACCGTCCACAATGGTGCTCAAACTTGGAAAATGTGCCTGTAATTTTGCCAATATCGAGTGTTTCCATACGCAACAGGTCTTAAAATGTCCGTTGTAGTAAAGGATTCATAAAAAAAAAATTAAAAAAAAATGACAAAAAAAAATTCAGGGTGGCCAGACCCCTTAAAATCGTTTGAAAATAAATGACAAAAATATATCGATTACCAGTAAAAATTGTCATCAAAGTCGTTGTTATCGATGTTGCTCTTTATATTGGCCGATAAAATAGAATAGAAATAGATAAAATAGAATAGAATAGCAAGAAGAGATCCGATCAAAGAAATAAAATACGCGTACAAATTATTCAGCGCCAATTCGCCTCACGAAAAAATCGGTTTGGCAGATTTGCAAAAAATTAACGAAACTTTGGGTTGTCGATTAAGCGACGAAGAAATGCACGGAATGATTGAAGAATTTGTTATCGATCAAGACGGTTTCAGTAAAGCTCGATCGACAATAATCCGCATTAATAATTCCATTAATAAGGCACTTGAAAATAGGGAACACGATAAAAATATTGACGTTTTAATTTTTTTCAGTAAACGAAGCAGAATTAATCGAGATAATGAGCAATCAGCCGATGTGAATTTTCAGAGGCCAAAGACGAAACTTCAAAAATACTCAGAAATCAGCATCGAAAACGTTAAATATTATTCAAATTTCACGTATACATTAAAAATATATTTATATACCGAGAAAATCACTTATTGGGACAAAAATGAATTACGGAGTC